>CM071606.1:1539068-1682557 GCA_036365135.1 Miichthys miiuy | reverse complement strand
CCACAGAGAATAAACACAAATATTACGGTGCAGGCGGGTGAAGGGTGGAGGTCGCTCTCTCTCTTTTCTCCCAGAGGGAATTGAAGCGAGCGATTCGCCCTAAATTGAAAGAGCTGCTGCTGAAAAATGGAGCCTGAAGGACTATTATGTGATGGGATGACACAGCCGTAAAGATTCATCCAATTTTATGGCCACATACAGCTGAGACATTAACTCTGTCGCTGCATTCATCCAGCAGACAGCAGTGTGTGTGTGTGTGTGTGTGTGTGTGTGTGTGTGTGTGTGTGTGTGTGTGTGAGACTCAGATTTGCTTATATAAATTGAATTATCTTGCCATGTATCTAAATAACTCTGTATTAAACGACTTAATGTTCGGCCCCGTCAGTGTACGGAGACGTATGGAGGATACGAGGCTCTCATTGCAGCCTTTCAAAATAAAAGCATGAAAATATGTATAATATCAGTGGTTTAAATCAGCTTAATTTCATCATTAATATAGTAATTATCATCATGTTGGAATATTTTGTGTCTGATGCGTCTTTTATGAAACAAACTTCTGCAGTCTGCAGGAGAGGAAGTGCTTCAGCTCTCCGGCTGTAATCCGTCTCCAACGATTAATCGTCACAATATTCTGGCTTTATGTAATTTGTCTGTAAATCCATTTGATCTTTTCCGATGAGCCGCCTGACTCCGTCTCCTCTCCTTGTTGAGCAGACAGACACTGAGGTCACGCTCATAGGAAACTGATGTTAAAGGGTGGCTGCAGCATCATAGTTTGCAGCACAGGGCCACTTACCTGAGAACATGCTGCTATAGCGCCACCTGTGGTCGGTGGCTGAGTCCAGGTTCAGATTTTCGTCACAGAGCGATGGAACGAAGCCCGACGACCTCACTGCGACTCCAGGAAGCTGCAGACCGTAACATGTATTTTAGAGATGCTAAGCTAGGCTAGAGTCACGGTGGAGGAAGACACTGATGTAGCTGATGTTGCGCAACATCTCAGGTGTGTGTGAACTATTGATGATCGTGTTTCTTTGCAGTCAGGAAGCCTTCACGTTCACCTCCTGAGACTGAAACATCGGCTTCACTTCAAACCGAAGAGGACAGTCCGAGCGTTAACGGTCCTGTGGGACTGACGTCTTTAACACCTGAGCTTGTTGTCCGGTGCTGGCAGGCAGGTAGGCGGGTTGGCAGGGAGGCGGGTTGGCAGGTGTCTGAGGCTGATTTCAGGTCGTTAGATGTCATTTTGGTCAGCTTGGTTTTATCACACTGACGGAGGAGGAGGAGAGCCACGTGAACATCTCCGTCACAAATCGAGGACTTCAGGTTAGAACATGCTGTGAGGTTCGACTGTGTGCGTGAAATATGAAGCTCAGCGCCGCGTTTGGTGTCGGTCCAACGTTTTGTAGGATTTGTGATGTAGCGCTGTCGTCCAAACTGTTGACTCAGTGTCTTTTTAATAGGTGTGGGCATTACTTTTTATAGCGGGAGACACTCTGCCAAGGCCAAATGGTGTCATCCACGGCCCGTCCTGCCAGACGCTCATTACAAACGCTCAGAACCAGAGTCGACGTCAGAGCTTCTCCTCGCTGCAGAGGGAGAGGACGGCAGTGACTGGTCCAGGATCGAATCCAGTCCCCGCAGACTGTCTAAAACCTGGACGTAGTCTCCGTGACGTCCCCGCAGACTGTCTAAAACCTGGACGTAGTCTCCGTGACGCCCCACAGACTGTCTAAAACCTGGACGTAGTCTCCGTGACGTCCCACAGACTGTCTAAAACCTGGACGTAGTCTCTGTGACGTCCCCGCAGACTGTCTAAAACCTGGACGTAGTCTCCGTGACGCCCCACAGACTGTCTAAAACCTGGACGTAGTCTCCGTGGCGTCCTTACAGACCGTCTAAAACCTGGACGTAGTCTCCGTGGACGCCCTGCAGACTGTCTAAAACCTGGACGTAGTCTCCGTGACGTCCCTGCAGACCGTCTAAAACCTGGACGTAGTCTCCGTGACGTCCTGCAGACCGTCTAAAACCTGGACGTAGTCTCCGTGACGTCCCTGCAGACTGTCTAAAACCTGGACGTAGTCTCCGTGACGTCCCCGCAGACTGTCTAAAACCTGGACTTAGTCTCTGTGGCGTCCCCGCAGACTGTCTAAAACCTGGACGTAGTCTCCGTGACGTCCCCGCAGACTGTCTAAAACCTGGACGTAGTCTCCGTGACGTCCCCGCAGACTGTCTAAAACCTGGACGTTTTGAGGTTCTCCAGTGAATAACGCCCTAAAAAGACGCTCGAACATTGAACATCATCACCGACAGCTGTTTGAATAAATTAAATATGCATCGTGTTGGTGCTCAAAATGTTTTTTTATGAGCGGGAATCAGAAAAGTTTAAATAAATGCTGCTGTGAAGAGTTTGGATGATTTTTGAATTCACTGCAGAGCTGACTCAGCGTTTCTTGGACTGATAATGCGATGTGTGTATGGGATAATATGTATATATATATAATATCCTTGTTTAGCATGTGAGGCCCCTCAGAGGCCCCTGAACCTGCTTCAGCCTGTCAGATGATGAATCATTACGTTAATCTAATTAAAGAGTAAATGAGTCAAACGGGAGGTCGGTCAGCGGACGCCTCGTCGACTGATGACCTCTTGTCTGATTTCATGATGTTACATGAACTCGCTCTGAGGCGAGATCTGTGATGTCATCCTGTACTGGCCGCGCCGCCTCCACATGCAGCTCGATTATAACGAGGCGGTCTCGTCGAGGATCCTCGGCCTGCGGTCTGCTTCCTGTGACAGCCGAGGCGGAGACGGAGACAGACTCGATTAACCGTCGCTGGTAGCGTTACGCGGTGATGAAGGAGGAGCTGAAGGCTGAGAGGAGGAGACAGATGAGGGGAGGAAATATTTAACCCGCAGTCAATTCCTGTCAGCTCCTGTCCACGCCGTGTCCGTGATGCTACAGTAACACGGTGTGAGAGACTGAAAGTCTCCGTGACGTCCCCGCAGACCGTCTAAAACCTGGACGTAGTCTCCGTGGCGTCCCGCAGACCGTCTAAAACCTGGACGTAGTCTCCGAGACGCCCCGCAGACCGTCTAAAACCTGGACGTAGTCTCCGTGGACGCCCCGCAGACCGTCTAAAACCTGGACGTAGTCTCCGAGACGCCCCCGCAGACCGTCTAAAACCTGGACGCAGTCTCCGAGCGTCGCAGACTGTCTAAAACCTGGGCGTAGTCTCCGTGGCGTCCCGCAGACCGTCTAAAACCTGGACGTAGTCTCCGACGCCCCGCAGACCGTCTAAAACCTGGGCGTAGTCTCCGTGGCGCCCCGCAGACTGTCTAAAACCTGGGCGTAGTCTCCGTGGCGTCCCGCAGACTGTCTAAAACCTGGACGTAGTCTCCGTGGCGTCCCGCAGACTGTCTAAAACCTGGGCGTAGTCTCCGTGGCGTCCCGCAGACTGTCTAAAACCTGGACGTAGTCTGACTCAGCGAACATTATCTAAGTCAAAGTCAGACATATTACAGTTAATGAATCAGGTCATTAACGGACATATCTGTGCTGTGGCTGCTGCGTTGAACTGAATTCAGAGGATGTTGTTGTATTAATCCTCTCTCGCTGTCGAACACGATCAAGCAGCTGAACGACGTGACAGCCACATGTTCTGCAGCTCAGCCCGGATTAAAGGTTAATTAGATTTAATGTGGGCGACATATTAACATACAAAAAGCTAATTATATTTACACAAACACATGTATGCACTAAAACCACAAACGGCTCAGCGCGTCTCCACAAATCAAATCCAGAGCTGAGTGGATTCAGACCGCTCTCTCTCCAGCGTCCAGCCATCAATCAACATTTATGACTGTGAACGTGGAGATGTGATTTGCATAAAGACAACGAGCGCAGCAGCCGGCTCAGCGGCGTTCACGTCACCTGAAAGAGGAGTCTGCACGTAGTCTCTGAGACTGTCCAAAACCTGGAAATAAAAAGGCAGACATTAATTTCATGTGTTCGGCGTCACTTGAGGAGGAAATCTTGTTTGGTCCGTTTATCTGACGTCTGGAGCTCCTCTGCAGATGAATATTTTACATTAGGAGCTCGATGAAATGTCAGTGTTGTCAATCTTTTCTCTGTAAAATGTCAACGTTCCATTAAAAAGGAGCCTTTTCCTTTTACCTGAAGAGTTCGAGCAGAGGTTTGAGGATTTCTTGGAGCCCTCAGAGACGAATGGAAATCTTCAAAACTGGATTTATGGCTCTTTACCTGACGGTGAAAGACACGTGGTAACAGTTTTCAGACACATTTGTGTCTCAGCTTCAAGCCCGCGTGTGGACGTTTCCATGGCAGCCGCTGACTGACAGCTGAATGCAGCCGTTGCTAGGAGACGAGCCGACAACTCCTGTGGTGCACTGCTGCCTGGAGAAGGCTAGACTTTAGACCCTGCAAGTGTTCAGTTTGTTCTCTGTGTACCATGGACTATCAGCAGTGAATCAATCTGTCCCTTCAGGACATTAAAGGAGGAACGTTTGAGATCGTTAAGGTTGAAGCTAATGAGCTTCAGAACGTTAGCAAGAGACCGAGTCAGTGTGTTCTTGTTCTTTGATTGTTTCAACTTCCTTTTTTCTTGACAACCCTTCATCCACTCAACCTCACACTTCAGTGTCTTGTGAGGACCTCTGTGTCTGTGAAGTTAGACAGTCTGCGGGGACGTCACGGAGACTACGTCCAGGTTTTAGACAGTCTGCGGGGACGTCACGGAGACTACGTCCAGGACAGTTCCTGTGATTTGGCGTTCACCCAGCAGAGATGGGGCTAATGTTGCATTATGGGAAATGTAATTTTTTTTTGTACTGTACTTTTTGGTTGTTATGAGATATTTAATCAGGATATTTGGAGCTCTGCTGCTGTGATTTTTATTTTTAGTCTCTGTACAATAGCTCTTTAATTATATGACTTTAATTAAGTGATTAGCAGCAGTAATAAAGTGAAGTGTCCTCTGAGGACAGCACAAGGTTAACTTCTTTATGATCGTGGTGTTTTGGACTTGTGCAGCGTCTCGTTCTCGAAGCCGTCCTGTTCCTCGTGTTCCCTCCTCTCCACTAACATGCAGTAATCAGCTCAGCGTGGCCAGAACCTGCATGTAATGGTTATGGTGCTGCGCGCTGCCAAACGACCTGCATTATCGGCCCTCTGCTCTGCTTTATCTCGTATTAAATTGAATCCTGCAGGCGAAACGTGATCCTTCTTTCATGGCATTACATTTGCATTACACTGCAGCTGTTGAACTGATGCTGTTATCAAGGGCTGCCGTATAATCCGGGACACTTTAACAATGTTTGATTTATGTTTACAAGGGTCGCGTTAAACTGCAGCCACATATTGAAGCTATATTTCATGTTTTGTAACGGCTTTTAAATCCCAGAGACGCTCGCTGTATTTCAACACCCGGAGACAACCGGCTGAGAGGAGACAAACGTTTGAAAGTGACAGATATATACTGTTAATATACACAAACACCGCGCTGACACGCAGGGCTAATAATAGTACCCAACTCGTACCTGCAGTTCGTACAGATGTTTGTATTTCAGTGGACTGGACGTCGATCTATCAGGATCGTCTGCTTCAAGAAGCCGACAGGACGCAGTTTAATGATATATTCACAATGTTATGAAGCAAACTGAGGCTCAGTCTGGTCTCAACGAAAATGGGTGAAGTCACAACACAGAGGAAGTCAAAGCCATCAGTCAGCATCAAAGTTACTTCAGGGCTGCGACAATGACAAAACGTCACTCGATGTTTTCTGGCTTATTAAGCCACCAAGTTTCCATCCAGATGTTGCAAATTTGAACTAAGAAAATATGAATGTTTCCGTCCTCCATCGTTGGTTGACTGTCCAAACGTCAAACTCGATGTTCCAGATGTGTTTCCATCAGACTTCACGTTTATTGTTCAATACTTTTAGTTACGTTTCTCGTCTTGTCTGATTGTGCGGTTAGCTTGATTATCCTGTGATTGCTGAACTTGTCCTCCTTACAGATCTCCACTGAGGACGAGGTCATGTGACGCAGGTCACACCTGAAGCTGCTGGTTCCACATGACGTCCATTTCCTGTCTGTCCATCCTCCTTCCTGATCTGAATCGATGGTCTGAGGACAGAGGGGTGAAGCCGCTCGAGGTAAATTTGTGATATTATAAATAAAACGGAGTTGACTTGTTTTTGAAGGACAATCTCCGTCCTGCTGACGGAGGTGAATCAGTGATCTCAGCTGCAGTGGTTAAACACGGAAATGAACCGACCTAAATGTGGAGCTGCGGCGTTCAACAGATGCAGGCGCGTTTTTCTCCTGTCACAACTCATTTCACAGCCACGAGAATCAACACTTGTCTCTCGGTTATGCTAATCGTCAGACTCCCTTTGAGTTCAGACTCAGCTGCTGCCTCCTCCGTCTCGTTGGAGCTGTGGGTACACAGCATCTGGATGCTGATGATACCGTGTGTGACTGACGTCTAACAACTGCCGTCTGCTGTGTTCAATGCTCAGTGCGTTAACTGTGTTTAACTCTCAGTGTGTCGTTACTCACACGGCGATGAATCCTGTTTTCAGACTTTTTTCAGGAGCTTTGACTTTCCTGAACATTTCTGTCAGAGCGCTGAAATGATTCTTCTTATGAGCTGATAACTGTGTCTTTACCTCAACATTCATCTCCCACACAACAACCAGAACCAAACAGTGCACAGCCTACACGGCACATTCATGAGGTGAATCCTTGTCCAACCAGATCAGAAACGCTCACATGAAATGCTCTGTTAACGGACGTCTCTCCTTCAGGTACTGTGTGAGGATTAATGTCAGCATGAGCGAATGATGTGTCTGTGACAAATGAGTGATAATGAACAGAAAGAGGTGCAGATATAAGAAAATAAACACAAAAGAAGGAGCTAAATGCAGACTCAGAGGCTGAACTGCTGACGATCGATGGTCTATTAGCAAAAAGCTAACGTGTTGTCAGGCAGGCTCGGTTAAAACCGGTTAAGGTAGTCCAAACGAGAGTCCAAGAAACCAAAGTAGAAAAACAGACTACCCTCGAATACAGAAGGTGAAACTGGAACAGTCACAGCAGACAGGAAGTTACAGACACGAGGAGAATTACAAAATAAAACAGGAAACAAGAAACCCAAAACAGTGACAACATGGTGGCTCGTTCCCACAAGAAGAACATGAACAGCAGCATTTATTCAAGCTTACATTGACCTGACAGAAACATCTCATGAAGGTCGAGGCTGATAAAAAAGCAACAATCAGTAACTTTCATTTAACTCATTGTCTGAACCACACTCTTGATCTTGTTCTCTCATATGGCATTGAAACTGATCATCTAATAGTCTTTCCACAGAATCCTCTTCTGTCTGACCATTTTTTAATAACCTTTGACTTCATACTACTGGACTATAAGCCTTTTGGCACAAACTCTTACAGCAGATGTTTATCTGATAGTGCTGTAGCCAGATTTAAGGAAGTGATTCCTTCAGCATTGAATTCAATGCCATGTCTCAATGTAACAGAGGACTTGTCTGCTTCCTTTAGCCCCTCACAAATAGATTATCTTGTTGACAGTACTACAGGCTCATTACGGACAACTCTTCCTTGCACTGGCTACCTGTTAAATCTAGAACAGAATTTAAAATTCTTCTCCTTACTTACAAAGCTCTTCATGGTCAGGCACCATCATATCTAAAAGAGCTCATAGTACCTTACTACCCCTCTAGAACACTGCGCTCTCAGGATGCTGGGTTCCTTGTGGTTCCTATAGTCTCCAAAAGTAGATTGGGAGCCAGAGCTTTCAGCTATCAGGCTCCTCTTCTGTGGAACAAACTACCATTCTGGGTTCTGGAGGCAGACACGGTCAACACCTTTAAGAGTAGACTGAAGACGAGGGCTCCTCTTTGGTTCATCCAGATGTTCGGCTCTGGATCATCGTCCCTCCAGCAGATCCAGCCTCTCCTCTTCTTCTCTCCTTAGTTTGCATCCCGTCTCACCAAACAGCTTTAAAGACGTCAACAGTTTTCTTCAGAAGTCTGACGTCTTTAAATCCTGTGCAGAGTTCAGATGGTGTGAGATCACTGCAGAACAAAGTTACTGTGAAAAAGTGAACAAACGTGCTGATCTGAGTCACTTCAGCGAGTCGTGATCGAGGCGTCAGTAATCAAACCATGGTTACTAATTAAATCCTCCTAGGTGTGTGTGTGTGCGCAGTTTACTACTAATAGAGCCTGAAGCATCAGCCCTGTTGCCACGGTTACCTGCAGTTTAACACACCTGGAGCACCTGGGTTAAACAAGGAGTATATTTAAAGAGTCTTTACGTGGGATGCAGGATTCTCCTTCGTGCTGCAGCAGAAAGTTTCAGTAATGAACAAATGACTGAAGAATTCGGGCAGATCGTCTCAGGATGATCGATGTTCTGCTCGTGCTCGTGTGTTTCCTGTGGACCGGGTCAGATCATTGAGTCTGTATAAAGATGGACGACATGACAGCTTCCCAAACACTGAAGTATTGGGCAGCTGTCACGTCGTCCATCTTCATCTGATCTAATTAAACTGTCAATAGTCCATTTACCATTTACAGCTGTGATCAGTGCACTGAGCTGCTGCAGGGTCTGTTGCATTCTTTCTAATAGCCAGCAGGGGGCGACCCCGTGAGGTCAGAGAGACTGACACGCCTCAGGTGGACGTTTGAGGAACAGACCTGGCGGCTTCTTGCTCGCTCACTCTCTCCTTTTCTCTTCTTAGCTTCCTCCGTCAGCGTCCTCTTCGCTCTCTTCTCCTCTGCCATTATGTCCATAGAGGCTGCTGAGCCCGGTTACATTGCTAACACCTATTGAGCTCCTGTTCTGGCACCACACCGGCTCCGTTCTCCGTCAGCATTCCCCCCGGGCCAAAATGCCTGTGGTACAAACAGTAACACTCTGAGCTAACATTAGTGAACAGCAGCTAACACACTTGCTAACGCTCACCCAGCTCTGGTTCTGGCACGACAGTGGCTCCACTTCCTGTCAGCATTTCGCCCACACCTCATAGCCTGATGCAGTGTGTGTGTACTGTATGTGTGTGTGTGTTTGTGTCCCCATAAATCTTCATTCATTACACTCACAGCTGCCCCGTCTACATCAGCATCACTGCCCTCCATCTATACCTCTCTCTCTCTACCATTCATTCTTTACCTCTCTCTCCCTCTCCTCCTTTCCCATCATTCACCTTGTTGCGTCTTTCCTCTTCACATCTCTCTCTCTCTCTCATTCATTCAACACCTCTCTCACCCTCTCTGCCATTCATTCCCTCCCTCTCTCTGTTATCCACCTTGTTTCCTCTCTCTCCTTCTCCTCTGTCACTCCCCTGCTCGCTCGCTCACTCACTCATTGATAGTGGAGGTGATGTGACCAGCATGCCGAGCAGCTACTCGTTATTCTGCCGGCGAGCGTCAGGAGTCAGGGTGGAGTGTCAATTCACCTCCATCTCTCTCTCTCTCTGTCCGTCTGCAGGAAGGGCCGAGCGGCGAACAGACTGAGATAACAAAAAGACGAGAGAGCAAACGAACTAAACATGATGATGTTTCTCCCATCATCCTCTCTGATTCTTGTCAATGTGAGCTGATGCGATGACGTTAGCCGGCCACAGAGGCTACATGATGATGCTAACTCTTTGCTAAGCTACTATTTTAGGTAGACGTAGTTAGCCAAACATGCTATCATTAGCATCTTACATTAAATTTAATGCATCCATTAAAGCTTTGATCTACGTTAACTTATTATTTATTATTTATTCATCATTTGCTAGATTGATATAAAAGAAGTTTCTATATTTAAAGTTTTCATTAAATATATAAAAGTTGATGTTTTCTGTGTTTTTCTACCTCCCAGAATTCCTCGACTGTCCTGGGAAATGTTTGACTGGAGCTGTGTGGAGTAAATGAGTGTGATGTGTCTCTGAGACTGAAGTCATCTGAAGGTCAGTTATTCCGCGTGGCGTTAACGGCGGCTCGGCGGGACGCAGGGAAACAGAAGCAAACAAAATAATCGAGTCGCCTGAAGTGTCGCGGGACGACGCGGCTGCACAGGAAAAGTTTTTGAAGCCGTTTGATCGACTTTGTGCAAAGTGAGGATTGAAAATCAAAGCAGGACTAAAAAACAGCATTAAAACCTCCACGAGGGTTAACAGAGGTCATTCTCTCTGCAGTGCTGCAGTCAGTACTAATATTACACAATACTTCACACTGTACGAATGTTAAGCACGTTAGTTACAGTAAAATCAAATCAGGTATTATATATGAAAACGCTGCAATGGACGTCAGTCAGGCTGCAACGGCTTGCATTATATATTATTTATAGTTCCCTCCGTCAACGTCCTCTTCGGTCTCTTCTCCTCTGCCATTATGTCCATAGAGCAAATGGAGCTAACATTAGCTAACAGCAGCTACAGCTGTCAGCAGTTTACTTCACTGTCCATCATAAACTCTGTAAATCACAGAGAGTTGAGGCGGAGCAGCCGGAGGACATCAGAGGGAAAACCAGGAAACATTTTCTCCATAAAATATGATCCAGTTTCACCAGAATCAGTGAAATAGTTGGTGGTGTGTGACTTAGTGCCGTAAAGCGTTACGTACTTCTCCCGACCCGGAGCCCAAAGTTACATAGTGTGAGAACAGACGTACGAATGAATCACCTGGCTCCATAAACACACACTGAGTTTGCAGACTAAATGGATCCTGATCCGTCCTGAACTCGTCCTCACCACCTGACTGTGCTACTGATCCCATTTTACAAACGGCCCCTCTCAGTTTGTTCCCATTCATCTGCAGCCTGCCGTTTCTTTTTTGAACTTGGGTGTCACCTCCCATCAGATTCTCCTCCTCTCTCTCTCCTCTCCTCTCCTCTCCTCTCCTCTCCTCTCCTTGCTCCTGATCCTGGATCAGCCTCGTCTCTAAACTGCTGTACAAACAGTTGTTGTTGGTGATCGGCTGCTGACTGCAGGTTTTCCAGACGCTGTCATGGTTGAGCTCGTCGCTGAAGTCCATCACAGGAGAAAAATCTTTACACAGAGCTGATCACTGAACACCGAGCTTTTTAATCTAAGCAGCCATGTTTTCATTTCATACGATAGACGTAGCAGGCGGCGTCGCGTAACGCTCTTGAACAGAGAAAGTGTTCCGGATGAGCTCGTCAGATTGAGACGCCCGTCTGATGAAGGCAGAGCGGCGTCCAGGTGTGTTCAGCGCTCAGCACAAACATCACATATCGTGCAGAAAGAGTCGTTCATCTTCGTGAGCCTCAGACGTCGTGACGGGGACGTTCAAGGTCGCCGGGCAGTGTTACGTTACGGCTCAAACATTCAGTCAGATATCTTTTAGTTCAGTTGCGTAACATCTTTAAAGCAACTTTTTTAACACCGTTTATTATTGTTACCATGACAACAAACTGACCGCATGTAGCATCCGTAATAACGTGAAACCACTTTGTCTAACGCCACCATCAGGACAAACGCTACATTCTCAGCTCCAGTACTGTGTGTGTGTGTGTGTGTGTGTGTGTGTGTATATATATATATATATATATATATAGAGAGAGAGAGAGAGAGAGAGATGAGTGAGTGTGTAACAATGAGATTTGATAGATTATTTCTGCACTACTGATTTTGCTGGTATAGAGTGTGTGTGTGTGTGTGTGTGTGTGTGTGTGTGTGTGTATGCTCAGGTACTCTCTGTTTAGAGAGAGAGGAAACTGGCAGATAGATGAGGACGGAGTGAGAGACAGACAGAGACGATGCAGAGAGAGAGAGGGGGTTACTGTGGCCGAGCGAGGGGACGTTAACACACAGTGAGAGAGGCTGAGGAGGTTTATGAGCTCACACACACACACACACACACACAGTATACACTCAGCTGTTCACTCCAAACACAAGAACATCGGTCTGGGACTATTTTCATCAGTGTGTGAGTGATACTGTAGCTGTTTCCTCATGGCTCTCATGGCTAAACACAGATCTGATTCACTTCCTGTTTCCTGTTTGTTTTTAACACCTTGAGCTTCACCTCTTCTTCTGGTTTTCTGACCGGAGGAGTGACGCCACCTACTGCTTATCTCGTGAACCAGCTCCTAAAGTGCATTTTACTTTAGCAAATTAAAGCTCGTGTAACCTTCACGAAACTCCACGGACACGTCTCCGTCACGTCCGTCCTGCATCGACTTCAAACCACCGGGAGCGTTTCCGAGCGTTTCTCCCTCCAGACTTTGGTCATTTTCCTGGTTCATGTTCTTCTAAATATGCTTCTACATGTGTGAATATGCTCGTGCTTCATTTGTTTCTCTTTTGTCTGTTTTACGACCGGCAGTTTGCACGGAGGTATTTTATTTTGAAATTCCAGCGGATTCTCTATGCTGTTTCCTGTCAGCTCGAGGTGCTCTGAGCCGGTGGAGAATTTGGGGTTACCAACACTTCTAATCCAGGCTCTAAATACACGCCGTGTTAGTGACGGGCTAACAAACGAGCTTTATTAACATATTAAATATTGTGACTGACCAGATGTAGCATGATCAGCAGGTGCAGACGTTCAATAATAAACAGAGATCTGCGTATTGCCACACGATCTGTAGACGAGGATCAAGTTCTTGGTACGGAAGGCTCGGTTCTGGTTTGTCTGATCAGTCAGGTTTTCAGTCTGTGTGGTGTCACGTTAAAATGTCTCAGGGAGCCATCTTCTGACAACGATTTCCTTTTTATTAGCTTACACATCCAAACACGTCAACGTTACCTCAGAATCAGCGCCGAGCACAAAGAAACGTCTCCGGCAGATTGGTTTGGGTGCAGTCGGAGAAGGAGAACGTTCTCTAGCTGTAGCCCGTGGCAGTGTGGGGCTTCTGGGAAATGGTGTTTGTTAAAGGCTGCTAACAATATAAATATTAGATTATCAGTGAAACTATGTTTTTTTTTAAGAATCCACCACGCTCTTGCAGACGTGTGTGTGACTTTAAACGAGGTCTTATCGCCCCTGAAGGAGAAACCTGAAGTCGTGGTATCAGTCGAGCTCTCTTGTATCAGCTTGTGAAGTTTTCTGCCCTCGAGCCAAGCGGGAGGAAAAGATCCAGCTTCAAGAAAACCAGATTTTGCTTCTCAGAAATAGAAAAAGTGAATTAAGATGGAGATTTTATGCAGTGACTCATACATGCATCCACATATGAAAACACACACACACACACACACTCCCTGGTGGGTGATTTCTCCCTGAAGCTCCTCCACTGTCAGTACTGGACTGTTTACCTTCAACTCACTGTGGACGTACGCAGGTGTGTGTGACAGTGTGTGTGTGACAGTGTGTGTGTGAGCGGATGGTTGGTGTCAGGTGGGAATACTTAAATGTCAGTTTTTGTCTGTGGTTTGAAGTCAGTGTGTCTGTGGTGTTTATATTACAGACATGTTCTTCTCTCTGAGCGGGGAGGTGGGAGGAAACAGCTTCACATGTATCAGGATACAGACAGATAAAAGCTTGTCGGAGATCAGTTAAACGCCTTCTAACGATTTTCTCTCTATATAATGAATTTACGCACCTGAACTAACTCCAATAAGTAACGTTCCTGACGTCATTAAGTCACGTTTCGTGTCTGATCGTCTCCATAACTTCTCAGTTCGCTGAAGTTTTCTCACTTCCAGAAGCAGCAGAAATAAATCCTCCACCTCCTCCTCTGGACGAGCAACTGACTTCTTTGTCTGTCGGTATGACGCGTGTGTGTGTGTGTGTGTGTTGCAGGTGTTAATTGATGGTTGTCAAATGACGTGACGCAGCTGGTGTGTGTTGCACTTTAAGTCTTGTTTAAGCGTTAAAAACGGGGGGATGAGAACATGCTTAGAGACTGACAGAGAGAGAGGAGGAGAGGGGGAGCTGAGGAGGTATGGAGATGCATTCATCAGCTGGGAGAGGTAGGAGGGGGATGGAGTTGGGGAGAGAGAGAGAGAGAGAGAGGGGAGAGAGGGAGCTGAATGCAGTCCAGCCTCTCTGCGCCGCGAAGCAGCAGCCAGTCCGACACTGAAGGACACGGAGAGAGGAGAGACTTCACCGCCGCGCAGAGCAGGAGGAGGAGGATAACAAACAGGAGGTGAAAGAAGAGATTTACTCCTTCCATCCTGATCTCTGTCTGCGTGACACCGAGCGCTCGGATACGGAGGACGAACAGCAGCAGGAGGTGAAAACAGAAGAAGAAGGAGAGAGGAGGAGGTGGTGCTGTTGGAGGTCCCTGTGTTCGTCTCTCCTCTCGCACCGTCGGCCCGAGGAGCCTCGCGGCCGTCGGTGTCATTGCGACAGCGCTCGGCGAGTGTGTGTCGGGTCTCAGGTGGATTTGGAGTAAACCTGGGATCTCTGATCACGAGGAGTTGCTCGCTGGTGTTTGTCTGTTGCACCTTTTTTTTTTTACCCCCTCTCTCTCTCTCTCTCTCCTCCGGTGCAGACGTCTGTGCTGCCGCTCTATTCGCTCGCTCGCTCGCTCTGTCGGTCGATGGACTACCACTCTGCTCTGCTCTCTCTCTTTTTTCCTTACCGGCTCTGCCGTAACTGTGCCGGCACTACGACCGGCGTTCGCTGGCTCGCCCACGGAGACGAGAAGCAGATGGGTGAGTGTGTGTTGGAGGGAGTGCTGCTGCTGCTGCTGCTGCTGGTGGAGGAGGAGGAGGAGGTGATGGAGGTGTTTTAGGGGGGTTGTTGCTCTTTTCCTGCTCCGTTGCTTTTTTATCTTTCTCCCTCTTCACCTCCTCATTTTCGCTTCTCCTCCTCCTCCGTGCCTCCATGCTCGTTATCCGTTCTCCTCCACTCCATCCATCACACCTCCTCTGCCGTCGTTTTCGGACGAACATCCATCAGACGTTTCGTACGCCTTCTTTTCCCCATCACTCACCTTTCTTTGCTTTTCTTCTTGTTCCTCCTTCGACCGATCTTTTCTGCAACCATCACTCATTTGCACCATCAGTCAAGCAGCCAGGCAAAACACACACACACACACACACACACACACGTTGGCGTGTCGTAAACTGGAAGTCATCGAGACTCCTGAAGCTGAGAGGAGGTGGCATCGGGCTTGACACGAAATCGGCAGTCGGGAGGTTGAACCCCGATAATCCCTCCATCCCTCTCTTCATCCATCACTCCACTGCCTCATCAACCCCTCACACACACACACACACACACACACACACACACACATACGGCCTCCACATCCAATGACATCCCTACCATCATCATCATCATCGTCACCTTTCAACCCTAAAACAGTAAAAAAAAATGGCCACAAATACACGACAGCCTGATAAACACCGTCATGCTACAGTTAGCTCGGTGTTAACACACACACACACACACACACACACACACACACACACACACTTACAGGCGGGAAGTTGACTCATTCGCATGATAAATTATTCATGAGGTGAAAAGTGCTCACACATCCTTAAGCGTCCGTGCGGTCGTTTGCAGCTGATGTTTATTAATTGTTTGGTTGACGTGGAAACAGTGGTCCGATTGTTAACGAGGCTTTCGTCAGCTCGTGTTCGTTCTACTTCACGCCTTGACGTGAGCCTCAAAGCTTAATGTCGGCGTCCAACAGGCTGCCAGACGCCACAGGTGTGGATGTTTCATCAGCTCGATGTGTGAGCGAAGAGTTTAATTCAACACATCAGATCAGAACATCAGAAGTCGATAAAACAATATTCTCAGTCTAATAAATCGTGGCTCCTGGCCTTCAGCAGCAGATCTGTGTATTTTTAGGAAATGGTTGTAGGAGAGCTGCCATTTTTTTCTTTTGGACTCTTTTCTCGTGGTTTGCTTCATCCAGGCAGGAAGCTTTAATCTCTGTCCATGAAGATGACTCAAATCTTCTCGTGTGTTTCTTCTCATGTTTGTAGTTTTTGTTTTTCCTTCTCTGATAACGAGTGCGTCCTCGAGCGAGACAAGAGAGGTAACGGACCGGGAAGGTGACAGGAAGACGCTTTTAAAAGAAATTCAGGATGTGTTGACTGATGGAGCTGTAAATTCTCCACCGATGGCCTCAGACGATATCAGGAAGAAAGAGACACAAAATGTCCTCAAAGAGACGCCAAATGTCCACAAAGAGACGCAAACGACCACAAGGAGGCGAAACGTCCTCAAAGAGACGCAAAATGTTCGCAAAAAGGCAAACGTCCTCAAAGAGGCGCAAAATGTTCGCAAAGACGAAACGTCCTCAAAGAGACGCAAAATGTTCGCAAGGAGACGCAAAACGTCCTCAAAGACACACAAAATGACTGCAAAGAGATGCCAAATGACCACAAAGAGACGCAGAACGTCCACAAAGAGACAACACTGGTGGATCAAATGACTTCAAATGAGACAAGAAGAAGTTCTTGTTTCCAGTCTGAATCTGTGAATGTGTCTCCGTATAAAAGCTACAGTGAACTACAGATAAGTTAAAATTTCAAATTAAGAGCACTCGATAATCTCAAAGCAAGTTCAGATCTAAACATGGATCATCTGGTTTCTATAAAGAGGTTTAGCAGCGCCGTGTTAGAGTACATGTAGCCGAGCTCAGCCGTGTCTTATCTGAAGTGTCGAGTGGATTTCTTCTTTTTACTCGACAGCCGTCGTCCTCGTGCAGCAGCACGTCTGACAGTTTATTTATCTGAAATGTTTTCCTGTAAACTGCTTATTTTCTTTCTTTCGTTACCCATGATCCTTTGGTGTGTGTCCATCACCATGTGTCTCTAAGTGCGACATAAAAGCTGGAACACGCCTCCCTCCCGTCGAGGATGTTCTTTACTGTGATTGTGTGTATTATGTGTACTTGAGTGCTGCCCTCTTTCAGACAGCCTCTCAGGCTCTAAACCTCGTCGTGGAACAGCCTCGTCGGGTCGTTAGACGGCAGATATTTACAGGCACTTAAAGAAAAAACCAGGACGGAGTCGAATGACTTCTCAAGGACGGAACGAACTTGTTGCCGCTCACGCTCGGTGTTTGCAGAAGCTGTCGGTCAGGACGTCAAACCGCCGTGCGTCTGACCTTTGTGACGGTGCTTCCTGTCTGTGTTGTGAGTGAACGAGACGCAGCGTGGCGTTATGAGAATCAGCGTGATCAGATGTGCGAGTGGTAATCAGAGCGGAGCTGGAGCGAGCGTTCACAGCTTTAATGTATGCATGCTGTATCCCAGAAGAGCATTAGCCTGCTGTTGTCACTGCAGGTGACAGCGCCGCTTGATGGAGTCGACATTTGTGATGTGTGAGCGATGAGAGGCTCCAGGTGTGTGTGTGTGTGTGTGTTCAATTCCTACCTTAACACAAAAGTGTGTGTACGTTTGTGTGTCTGGCAGTGATCATGTGTGTATTTCTGCCTACACAAGCTGGTGGGTGTACAGTGGTGTGCATGTGTGTGCCAACCTACACATCTGTAGGTATAGTACATGTGTAACGTTTAATGTGTCGCAAGGCGTCTGCAGACACAAAACGACCACAAAGAGACAAAGCGACCAAACGACCAAAGAGACGCACCAAAAGAGACGACCAAAAGAGCGACCACAAAGAGACGCAAACGACCAAAAGAGACGCAAACGACCACAAAGAGACAAACGACCAAAGAGGCAAACGTCACAAAGACACAAAACAACCACAAAGACACAAAGCGACCACAAAGAGACAAAACGACCAAAGAGACGCAAATGACCACAAAGAGACGCAAACGACCACAAGAGACAAACGAAAAGAGCGAAACGAGCACAAAGAGACAAATGACCAAAAGAGACAGCGACCACAAAGACAAAATGACCAAAGAGACACAGCGACCACAAGGAGACGCAAAACGACCACAAAGACACAAACGACAAAGAGACGCAAACGAGCACAAGGAGACAAAATGACCAAAAGAGACGCAAAGCGACCACAAAGAGACAAAATGACCAAAAGAGACACAAAGCGACCACAAAGAGACAAAATGACCAAAAGAGACAAACGACCACAAAGAGACGAAACGACCACAAGGAGACAAAATGACCAAAAGAGACAAACGACCAAAAGAGACGCGAGCACAAGGAACGACCACAAAGAGACGCAAAACGACCACAAAGAGACGCAAAACGACCACAAGGAGACAAAATGACCAAAAGAGACACAAAGCGACCACAAAGAGACAAAATGACCAAAAGAGACACAAAGCGACCACAAAGAGACAAAATGACCAAAAGAGACACAAAGCGACCACAAAGAGACAAAATGACCAAAAGAGACACAAAGCGACCACAAGGAGACGCAAAGCGACCACAAAGAGACAAAACGTCCAAAAGAGTCGCAAAATGACGGGAAAGAAATCACAAAATATTTACAGTTTGCTGCAACCCACACACACACACTCACACACTCACACACACCTCTTAACACTGTGACTTGACCGCCTGTACGACAGAAACATCTGGATGTTTTTTCACCTCAGCAGTAGAGACAAGCGGCTCGAGCTCGGAGAAGATCGATTATTCGTCATGTACGTTCACGTAGATCAAGGTTAGTGATTAAAATGATCAATGGTGTTCGGGGTCATTCGAGTCTCTTACAGGAGATGATTCAAACGTCGTCTTCCGGCTGAGATCGCAGACAAAACGTGTTCGTATACGTTTCATATCGACTCGAGAATCTGGTCTCTTCAAGTCATTTTACTGTCTTTGGTTTGTGTGTGAGAATACCGATGTTACACTGTGTCTGCAAACATGGTGGAGGACACCACAACTATGTAGTACTCAAAGTACTCCAGCAAGAGGAGAAATAGTTGAGGACTGTGGAGCTCCTGTTCACAGAAAACAGGAGGTATTTTATCTAAAAAGCACACACACGACATGAAGGACCCCAAAAATACACAAAGTTTGTACGTGTGCTGCCCTTGTACACTAAAAGTCTCAGAAATGATGAATTTATTTCTTTTTGTTGTGGAATGGAAAAGAATGAAGTGTGTTTGGAGGGACGGACTGAGTATTCAGAGGAGCTGCTTTGTTGTCTGAAGATGTTCTGATGACCCGAACCAAGGAGACACAAAGGAGAGACAACCAGAGACACTAAGAGGATGCCGAGAGACACCGAGAATGATAACGAGTGCGTCCTCGAGCGAGACAAGAGAGGTAACGGACCAGGAAGGTGACAGGAAGACGCTTTTAAAAGAAATTCAGGATGTGTTGACTGATGGAGCTGTAAATTCTCCACCGATGGCCTCAGACGATATCAGGAAGAAAGAGACGCAAAACAACGCAAAGAGACGCTAAACGTCCAAAAAGAGACACAAAACCACCACAAAGAGACACAAAACCACCACAAAGAGACACAAAACAACCACACAGAGACACAAAACCACCACAAAGAGACACAAAACCACCACAAAGAGACACAAAACAACCACACAGAGACACAAAACGACCACAAAGAGACACAAAACCACCACAAAGAGACACAAAACAACCACACAGAGACACAAAACCACCACAAAGAGACACAAAACCACCACAAAGAGACACAAAACGTCCACAAAGAGACACAAAACGACCAAAAGAGACACAAAACCACCACAAAGAGACACAAAACAACCACACAGAGACACAAAACGACCACAAAGAGACACAAAACCACCACAAAGAGACACAAAACAACCACACAGAGACACAAAACGACCACAAAGAGACACAAAACCACCACAAAGAGACACAAAACAACCACACAGAGACACAAAACGACCACAAAGAGACACAAAACCACCACAAAGAGACACAAAACCACCACACAGAGACACAAAAACGACCAAAAGAGACACAAAACCACCACAAAGAGACACAAAACAACCACACAGAGACACAAAACCACCACAAAGAGACACAAAACCACCACACAGAGACACAAAACGACCACAAAGAGACACAAAACCACCACAAAGAGACACAAAACCACCACAAAGAGACACAAAACCACCACAAAGAGACACAAAACCACCACAAAGAGAGGCAACACGAAGGTGACAGCAAGACGATTTCAAAGGAAATGCCACATCATGCTGTTGACTGATGGGGCTGTAAATTCTCCACAGATGGTGTCAGATGATATCAGGAGCTCAGATCTCCGTCAGCGGCGTTTCCTGCGTCCCCTTTTGTCTCTGTGTGACTTCGGTTTATGAACCTACATGATGCCAGCAGCCATATATCAGCCCTCACCCCCTCAGCGCGTCCTCTGCTCGACTCGTACGGAGGAGTGGGCGTTCATCATGTCTTTGATGGCAGATGACATCAGTTAGAAACACGATCAGCGCCGTTTGAAAAGCCATTCGCACCGCGGATATGGCTGCCGTCGACGGCGGGAATGAGCCGTCATGGTTTATGTCAGGTGAAGAGAGAGAGAGAGAGAGAGAGAGATGTCAGGCCTCGCTCTTTTATGTCGTAACTAAAGCTCGCGTGGGCGGCCTTTAACGGAGGGACCGTGAGAGATGATTGGCAGCTCGGTGCGAGATAAAATGGTGGTTTTTAATTGGAGGCTGTCTCCGTGGGGTGAACGTGGATGGATGGAGTGAAATTACAGAAGAGTAATAGATGTACAAAGAGTCAAACGGTTTCTTCTTGAATCAAAGACGATCATTTTTAAACACAGTCGGCACGTCGCTGCTGCCGTACAAAGACGAGAACAGGTGAGAAGAATTACACAGGAAGTCTTTCTAATGATTGTTTCACATTTGAATAATTTCATATTAAAAGTTAGTTTGCACTAAAGTTTTGATTATATACACAGACTTGAATATTCCTCCTTGAAATGTTTGAAATGTTGGAACAGAGCCTTCATCACAGGAAACACCTGCAGTGAGTGATTCATGTCAAAATGGGAAAGTCAACTCGTTATCAGGAGAAAACAAAAGCATGTTTACTCGTTAATCATAATGTTCATCAGTGATCAATCAAATATTGATTATTATATATTTAATTAAATAATCGCTTTCAAAATAAAAGCGCAATCCTTGAAAAACAAAGTCGTAGCTCAAATAACAAAGTTCAGAACATGAAATAATTTCCTCAAAGACATTTTCTAACAGCGTGTTTCAGTAAAAGTTCACTTTTCATGTCATTTAATGCACCGTTCACGTCACAACACTCAGACGTTGACGCTCTTAACGCTGTAACATTCAGCCGACTGTGACAGTTCAACAATACGATGTAAAATCTGCACTCCGCCCGTCACTGCTGCTCATACAGAGCACGGGTGTTTGGACCAAACCAACATTCACCACGAGTGTTTGGACCAAACCAACATTCACCACGAGTGTTTGGACCAAACCAACATTCACCACGGTGTTTGGACCAAACCAACATTCACCACGGGTGTTTGGACCAAACCAACATTCACCACGGGTGTTTGGACCAAACCAACATTCACCACGAGTGTTTGGACCAAACCAACATTCACCACGGGTGTTTGGACCAAACCAACATTCACCACAGTGTTTGGACCAAACCAACATTCACCACG
Organism: Miichthys miiuy; assembly: GCA_036365135.1. Classification (NCBI taxonomy): domain Eukaryota; kingdom Metazoa; phylum Chordata; class Actinopteri; family Sciaenidae; genus Miichthys; species Miichthys miiuy. The sequence continues at coordinate 1,661,014 of CM071606.1, read as the reverse complement.
AGTGTTTGGACCAAACCAACATTCACCACAGTGTTTGGACTAAACCAACATTCACCACGAGTGTTTGGACTAAACCAACATTCACCACGAGTGTTTGGACTAAACCAACATTCACCACGGGTGTTTGGACCAAACCAACATTCACCACAAGTGTTTGGACTAAACCAACATTCACCACGGGTGTTTGGACCAAACCAACATTCACCACGAGTGTTTGGACCAAACCAACATTCACCACGAGTGTTTGGACTAAACCAACATTCACCACGGGTGTTTGGACCAAACCAACATTCACCACGAGTGTTTGGACCAAACCAACATTCACCACTGGTGTTTGGACTAAACCAACATTCACCACGGGTGTTTGGACCAAACCAACATTCACCACGAGTGTTTGGACCAAACCAACATTCACCACGAGTGTTTGGACCAAACCAACATTCACCACGAGTGTTTGGACCAAACCAACATTCACTATGGGTGTTTGGACCAAACCAACATTCACCACGAGTGTTTGGACCAAACCAACATTCACCACGAGTGTTTGGACCAAACCAACATTCACCACGGGTGTTTGGACCAAACCAACATTCACCACGGGTGTTTGGACCAAACCAACATTCACCACGGGTGTTTGGACCAAACCAACATTCACCACGAGTGTTTGGACTAAACCAACATTCACCACGAGTGTTTGGACCAAACCAACATTCACCACGAGTGTTTGGACCAAACCAACATTCACCACGGGTGTTTGGACCAAACCAACATTCACCACGGGTGTTTGGACCAAACCAACATTCACCACGAGTGTTTGGACCGTCGCACTCCGTCACCCTGAACACGCTGGAAGTCTTGCAGGATAAAGTGGACCCTCGACAGCTCCGTGAGCCCCTCCGGCTCGAGCAGCTGTGAAGAGTCTGCCTTCATCTGCAGCACAGGTCGACGTTAAAGAGGCTTTGAAGACTCATTTAAAGCGAACAAACAGAGAGCAGCAGAGGTTTGAGATAGTTTGTTCACATCATTTTTATTGCCACACAGTTTAAATATGATCAGCAGGAACAGATAACAACAAAACGGTTAAATACTGTTTATTGTTAAAATGTTTATTGTAATTTGCAACCAGTGAACAAAACGAGGCAAAAACATCAGAAATAACCCTGAAACACAGATTAAACCTGTAACCACACCCACCTGTCAATCAACGCGTCCACGCTCTTAAACCTCGTAGCGTTGTGGTCTCTGTAGTCTTGACACAAATCAAATTGAGCTGCATGTTTACAACCAGCTGCAGCTTCTCGTCGAGTTTCCTCTCTGTCTTTACGTTTGGTGTGAGCACAGAGGTCGAACGTTTGGACCGTAAACTGTGACTTCATGCAAAGCACAGGATTATAGTATAGTAAGCGTGCACCGTGTGTGTTCTGTAGTGAATAAAACAGATTATGAGGTCAGGCTGGAATCAAAAGTAGGCCTTTACTTTGAAAGCATGGAGTCTCTGGAGGACGCGGTGATTAGGAGCTGAGGAGGACTGTTAGTCTCTGACCTGTGACATATGGTGCACGTCCCCACAGCGGGATTAGTGTGTAATGTGTGTGTTCAAAGTTCCCTGCTGTCTGCCGTTCTCTTCATATGGAGCCGAACAGAAGCTGCACTGCACCACCTGCCCTCCTAACAAGGCGGCGCTGCAGCGCCCGCTGTGTTCTGACGGCATTATGTAACCGTGACAGTGTTACGGTACCCCGAAACGTTGTTGACAACACCGACCTTGGACTGAAAACACTGCAGAGAGCTGCTCGTTACGTTCGGCATCACATAAACATAATGCAGAGGCAGCTCCAACCCTCAGAGAAGCAAACACATCAACACGAGGTGCAAACAGGAACTGGAGTTCAAGTTGAGTTTAGACTGCTGCTGTTTGCATTCACACTACCTGCACTCGGTATCCAGAAATCTGCAGACGTACTGACATTTACTGCGATATGACTGAACAGTCAGCGTGTTTTACCTCCAGGTCTCCGTTAAATTCTACGTGTTGATTCGTCGTCACCTCAGGTAAAAATATCCGTATGTTCAGGGGAAATATCATGATGTAATCTTCACTTGTATTTACAGAGTGCCACACGCTGCTGGAAACTGTACTGTAGAAAACCAATGAACCAATGATGTACTGTAAAAAAAATGACAGGGTTTATGTGTCTGTCCGGTCTTGTCTGATCCGGTATTTTGCAAAAATGTTCTGGATCGCCTTGATTCCCTTTTCTGTGTCTATGTTGGTGTAGAGGCTTTCCACATCCATTGAAAGGAGTAGGCAATCTGGAGGTAGTGTTAATGACACAAAGTCGTTGGTGTCTTTGACATAGCTTCCATGTTTGGTGGACAGCGGGTTGATAAAGTGGTCAATGAGTTCAGCTGCCACAGTCGAGACTATTGGACGACCTGGGGGAATCGGATGGGGGACTGTCCATGAGCTCGGACCTTTGGGAATTTTGGGTAATAGGTAAAAATATCGGGGTGTGGGAGGCGCTTCACCCTTCAGGTAGATGGCCTGGGATTTGGACAGGTATTTACCCTCAACCATTTGTTCAATGATTAATCTTCTTTGTTGTTTCTCGGTAGATTGGTTTGGCTAGTGGGCACTAGTAGGACGTGTCATGTAGTTGTCGGGAGGCCTCCTGGACATATTCCTTTCTATCCATGATTACCACTACTGAACCTTCGTCAGCTGGTTTGATCACGATGTTGGATAACGTTGTCAGGTCCTTCAAGGATCTTTGGAGAGATTGGGTCGTTCGTTTCTTTGTCCCCTGGCAGTAACTCATCGTGTGGTTCCCATGAAGATCGTAGGTGGAAGCGTTCCATTTCCAATTTGTCTGAAGCGTCTGAAGTAGGCCACTAGTTTAAGCCTTCTGTGGCACTGCTGTAAACCGGCTGCCAGGGATTGTCGGGTGTCCTTACGTAGTGTTTGCAGTGGGGATGAAAGAGAGACCTTTCTCCAGTATTCTGATGTGTGTTGTTGATATTTGAGGTGAGGTGGCCAAGTTCAATACCGGTTTCCGTTTCCTGAGCCGGGCTCTGGTGGAGTCACTGTGGGGGATTCGTAATTATAAAAAAGTTTTCCAGTGGTTCCAAATTTCCACGGCTGTGGCTCCTGTCCAGTGAATCAGGTCGATTCCTGAGTTTTGCTCGGGCTATGTGTTGATTCGTTTTTTACAAAAACAGATCAGCCGTCTCTTAGAGGCAGCTCAAGAAACCCTCCCAACTTCTCAGGATGGTAACCGATAATGTTTTGTAGAAAACGACAGTAACTCATAATAAACTGTAGAGTTACTTGTCAACAGCTGCCAGTTAGTTACTGTGAATTTCACACTGACTAGTTAACTAGAGGTCAGCTGACACTACATAGACCATCACAACTCCTAGATGTGACTTGATATACACACCTGGACACACACACTGTGTGTGTGTGTCCAGGTGTGTATATCAAGTCACATCTATAATGTTTTATGACAGTTATAGTTCATATAAAAACAGTATGTGTTCACGAGTGTATTATAACTCACTATGAATGTCCTCATGAGTACAGATGAGGTCTTCATAGACTCCATTTTGGATGTTGGTGTGTCTCCGGGCTACGTTCTGCAGAGCAGCCCTCCGTTTGACATTCTGTGGCAGTCATACAGCAGTGCACACGCTAGGTGATATTATGCAATAAGTGAGTGTGCAGCAATAAAAACAGCACATTTTCTTCTGTGTGCTGAGCGGCCTGCGTGAAGCGGCTCGCTGTGATGGAGACAGAAAACAGGCCGCATCGTTTGAATCGTCTTTGTCGGACAGCTCGGCTCGTCTTCCTCCCTGTTTGGGTATTAATGATTAAATCGCAGTAATCATTTCAAACAGCGTAACGGCTGCGTGTTTTCAGAGCGCATTCGTCAGAATTGGACTGTAATTATTCGTACTTTGGTTTCTCTGCTGGGCGTCTGTTTATCGCTCATAATCACGTCTTTTATCTGTGCCTTAAAGTTAAACCACACAAAGACTGTATTTTTGGATTACCATGGCGATCTCTAACACGTGGCTGATAAACAGGAACATCTATGATGACGCTACCCAGGTCATTTACAGAGTTTATGATTGAAAGATTACAAAGTAGTGAACCACTAAATGGAAAACGAGAGACCAGACCGGGCGCCATTTGTTCCTGCTCGTGAATTTACCACGTCTTGAAAATGAGGCAGGTGAGACGGATCTGTCTCTTGCTCCATGAGGTTGTGAGGGGTTGTGTTCGAACCTTGAGGCCCTCGAGGGATGATGGACCGGCCGGCCCTCTCGGGAGCCTCTGAGTCAGTCGATGCAGTTCTTGGAGTCGACGTCTATGACCCAGATTTTTAAAGTAGCAGCTCACACAGATCACAGTTTGTTTCTCTGAATCTTTTCCTCCCACTCTCTTCGCTTGAACATCCTTTTTGTTTCTCCATAAACTCCTTGTTCCTCCTCCAACACTTGAGCTCGATATTTCCCTTCATGTCTGCTTCCTGTTTGTCACTCATGTTTTTATCGGCCTCCGTCATGTCTGCGCCTGTCGACTTAATTTGACTTTTGTTGTGTAGGTCTGAACTTAATCCTCTTTGTTGTTCATCTTTAACGTGACTGTGTGATACAATTATCCGCCTCACTCCTCTGTGTTTTGTCTTCCTCTAGAATTTAGATTTTTATTTTGCAGAGTGACTCAGGTGAAAACAGCAACAACAAACAGCAAAGTTGACTTAATGTGTCAGAAAACGGAAATCCAGGTTTTAGACAGTCTGTAGGACGTCACAGAGACTACGTCCAGGTTTTAGACAGTCTGCAGGGACGTCACGGAGACTACGTCCAGGTTTTAGACAGTCTGTAGGACGTCACAGAGACCACGTCCAGGTTTTAGACAGTCTGCAGGGCGTCACGGAGACTACGTCCAGGTTTTAGACAGTCTGTAGGACGTCACGGAGACTACGTCCAGGTTTTAGACAGTCTGTAGGACGTCACAGAGACTACGTCCAGGTTTTAGACAGTCTGCGGGACGCCACGGAGACTACGTCCAGGTTTTAGACAGTCTGCGAGGGCGCCACGGAGACTATGTCCAGGTTTTAGACAGTCTGCGAGGGCCACGGAGACTACGTCCAGGTTTTAGACTGTAGGGCGTCCGGAGACTACGTCCAGGTTTTAGACAGTCTGTAGGACGTCACAGAGACTACGTCCAGGTTTTAGACAGTCTGCGGGGACGTCACGGAGACTACGTCCAGGTTTTAGACAGTCTGCGAGGACGTCACGGAGACTACGTCCAGGTTTTAGACAGTCTGCGGGGACGTCACGGAGACTACGTCCAGGTTTTAGACAGTCTGCGAGGACGTCACGGAGACTACGTAGACTACGTCTACGTTAATGTTGCATTCATACGAGTAAACTTAGAGTCCAGATTAAAATCTCTGCCGTCTGTTTTCTTGTCGTTGCAGGTCTCGTCAGCGTGGCGTTCATTTCCCAGCATGCCACAGGTGTGACCCCACTGTGACTGCCCCTCCCCTCACAAACAGCTCCCTGGCCAATCAACACATCTTCCTCAGAGGTGCCATGGCAACCGCATCCATTCAAAGACTGAGCGGTCCCCGGCTGCTGCGCTGAGGACGCTGAAGAGCGGAGCAAAGGATTGTGGGTGTTTTTAACGGACTTTGTGTGACGTGACGACAAGCGTGGACGCCGGGCGTGGATGTAAAAACTGGACAAAAGACAGAAACAGACGAATCTTTCCAGTTTGTCTCTGAAGATGTCGACCCACAGGAGGTGACGCGCCGCCCGCTCTGTCATGTAGCCGCTGACGACCTGCAGAAAATCCTGTTTTCCCTCCATTTTTAACAAGCTGCTGGATGTACGACACACACACACACACACACAGAAAGAAAACAGTGGATGAGCTGAGCGAGGACTTATAAAGTGTTACCAGGTTATTATCGGCGCGCCGCTTCCTATTTTCATCTTTAATCTTCGCATTCTGAGTAATCATCTTTTTAATTAATGGCGACGGCGGCGTGAAATCTTCCACTGCCGCCTCCTCCTTCCCTCCTCCCTCCTCTCTCTCTCGCTCTCTCCTTCCCGCCACCGCCGCCAGAGACACCTGAAACCAATTAGCAACAGCAGATCTAGATGGGGATTAGACGAGGAAGAGCAGGAGAGATTAGATCCAAACACAAAGACGGCGAGGGGCTGAAGGAGGCGGGGCTAAAAGAGCATCCCGTCAGTCATTCTGGGTAATCGATAGGAGGGAGGAGCAGAGGGCGGGGCATATGGTGGATATGGCGAGATCGGGGCGGCGGGAGACAGCAGAGATAACAACTAGCTGTGAGTCAGCAGGTAGAGTTGACTGTAGGAGCCCTGAGTCTTGACTGACAGGCGCTCCAGCCTCCACTCAAGTGAGGAGGAGGAAGAAGAAGAGAGACTCTTGGCTGGTCGCCACGATCAGGGCCAATTAAGAGAATTTGATTATACGCCTTAATCTTGGCAGTCAGGTGGAAGAGAAAGACGAGGAGGCAGAGCAGGTGCCACCGACACACACCATTATCTCCGTCCGTCTGTAATTGAGTTTGTTTCTGCCCCCGTTTGTGTGTTTTCTCCTTCGTCTCAGCCACAAAAGAGATCCGTCTTTTTCCAGGAGGAAGTACCAGGAGGAAGTATCAGGAGGAAGTATCAGGAGGAAGTATCAGGAGGAAGTATCAGGAGGAAGTATCAGGAGGAAGCGCCCTCCTCCTCCTCGTCCCGCCTCAGATGTTTCACTTTTTCCTTGTTTAGCGACGACACTTTGATTCGTGTTCGAGGTCAAACAGATTTACTCAGTCTGGAGGACACCTCCTCTTCTCTTTCCTCGGTTTCATTCCTCCTTCCTCCCCATCGTGGACATGACCTATCTCGAAGTGTCCCTGCAGCCTCCGTATCAAGCGTGAGATAAAAGGAAAAGGGACTGATAGAAAGAGACAGACACCCTCGAGGTTTCCCCCCCAAAAGCTTCACTTCCTCTTTTTAAAAGTCGCCTTCACCCCGGAGCTTTTACCAGCGCGCCTCCTCCTTGTGGATCGTATACTCCGTCCGTCCGTCTGTCCTGGACCCGCCGAGATTAAACTGGCTTCCATCATCCGGAGGAATCTTTTGATATCGGCTCCTGGTGTCGTCATCTTCATTCTGTGAGTACTCCATCAGCCTCTGGGCCTCCTCCATCTCCTCCTCCTCTCTCTCTCTATCTCCCAGTCGTCTCCTCCTCCTCTTCCTCCTCCTCCTCTCTGTCTGTCCTCCTTTATTCCTCCTGCAGTCTGTTGAAGATTGATGCAGCTGATGGACACAAAGCTCTGCGGTGCACGGTGCTGTGTTTGTGGCGTTCCTCCACCTGAATCAAAGCTTTATTTTCTGTCACGCTAAAGGCATTGTGGGATATGAGGCGGTGCAGAGGCCGCTTCCTGTTGATCGGCGTGGTCTCAGTCAGTGTTGTGTGTTGACTTGGGCGCTGCAGCGTAAACGCAGGTCTTTCCGTTCATAACGTCACGCTGCGGCGCCCAATCAGACGATCAAACTGCTCCACAGTCAGCCTGAAATGTGTCAAACTGAGCGCGCTCCAGGTGGATCCGTCTACCTGTGTGTGTTCATGAAGCAGCTTCTCTGTCTGAGTGCGTCTCACAGACAGGAAAAGTTTCATTTGTGTCTGTTTGTCTTCGGTTAGCTGTGGTCGAGTGACGTGGGAGTGAATGAGGAGACGGAGCGCTGGTACCAACATCAGACGACTCGATGCTGTTGACAACGGCTCGGTTCCAAGGCTGGTTTTATCGTCACTGGAGTTATTACAAACGCTGATGAGATTTTAAATGAGCTTTAATTAAAAATGGCTTCATGTCTGGTCACAAACGTTCCTGTAGCGGTCCGCAGCCCGGTGTTTGGGGACCGGTGAGTGTTGTTTTAGTGGACGTATGTTGACGGTGGGATGGATTACACGTGACAGCCGATATTGATCAAACTTCAAAAACTGCATCAGTCACATGATTGAAAAACACCAAAGTTTCCTTCTAATACTCCTCCTGCATCCTAAATCTCTGTCCTCCTCCTCCTCGTCGTCCTCCTCCTCCTCCTCCTCGTCCTCCTCGTCCTCCCTTCAGCACGCGTCGAGTGCGTCATGGTGGGCGTTCGGTCAATCTTTCATTTTTTCATGTCTGATAATCGTACGATGCTTGGAAGTAATGTTCCTGCGTAGGAGGAGAGAATCAATGAGGCTTTATTCAGCTGCTGGATCAGTGTGTGTGTGTGTGTGTGTGTGTGTGTGTGCATGTATATAAGCAAATATTCCTGTGTGTGTGTGTGTGAGGCTCAGTGACGGACTGTGAGTGTGTGTGAGTGTGATTTGAATGCTGATTTGAAATAATGGGGCCGAGCTGCGTGCTGAGACGAGCTCCTGCAGGATCGGATTGGTTGATTATGGAGGACGCTGTTTGTGAACGCAGCCTGTTTGTGAACGCAGCCTGTTTGTGAACGCAGCCTGTTTGTGATGAGATGTTTCAGCTTTAATAGATTCTTCTGAACAGTCAGCCTTTTGTTGCTTCAGTGAGGAGACATGATGGTGATCAAGGCACCGGTGTTAACTGTATTTTATTTTGAAAGGTGTGACTTCCTGTGTACAGGAAGTGTGAAAACGCCACATGATACTTCCATGTAGTACTCTGTGTACTTCCTGGTGTGGTGCGCATCGTGTAGACCAGGTGTAGTCAGTTCTGATTTCAGGAGGTCCAGATAGAGAAAATCTGCTCACGTTCAGGTCCCGCCGCATCATCAAGTTTGAACGAGTGCTGGCCAATCAGAGACAGGTGGTTCTTCTTCGCCGAATAGCAACCATGCAGAGCGTTAGCTCCAAAATATAAACACATAAATCATATGCACAATCACATTTGTGCACTGAGGTATTCACCTCAACTTCTCCAGCTTCAGCAGCTTCCTCAGCCGCCGTTTTCACCGCGCCAGTGGTCCCCTCCTCTTCCGCTACGTAGCCAAAATGGCGTCCACTGAGGGCGAGAAGTGTGCAGCGTGTCCGGGTACTCACAGTATACTGACCTTAGACAGAAGTGACCGCGTGGACGCACCTATGGACTCAGAATATAATATATCTGGCATCAAACTTTTCAAACGTGATTCTTTCTGATGTAGTACGACACCTGTAAGGCCTCACCGTCGTCTCAGCACACAGTTTCTCTCCTCCCATGATGCATCTTCACAAACAGCTGAGTCGTCACGCCGTGGATCTGACTCACCTGTTTCCTGCTGTGACTCATCGTCCACACTTCCAAACTCTGCAGGAACTGTTTCAAACTGGATCTGGGTGAAACGAGGACGTTCCAGTGAAGCTTATCGTCTTCATCCTTCAGCTATTAAACACCATCAGCGGACGGCTCCGCCTTTTAAACTCGCCCACATCCATCCGGACTCTATTAGACGCCACAATCAGCCGAGGCTGCAAAGAGAGCTCCTGTCTGGGGAAACTATTACCTGCAGTCAGTAACGGTGGAAGGAAGATAACGATTATGGAGCCGCCATCATTTTTCCTCCACAAACCACAGGTGGAGAGCGCTCGGTGGATGGAAGGTTTAGGCGGGTCAAACCTCCTCCGTCACTGTCTGGGCTGCACCCTGCGTCTGCCGATAATTGAGGAAGCCGTATTGATATCCTGCTCGACCGCGATGAAGGAAAATCACCTCTATTTACCGGTAATGGCTCCGAGCGGAGCTTCACAAGCTGCAGACAGAGTTCACCTGGAAATTAGCCTGGAAAGAGAAATCACACAGTGGGAAGAATTAAAGCTTGTGAAGCATCATTCAGATCCACAATCGAGTCAAGCAGAAGCCGCCCTTCTTCATTTTTCTCATTATTTGCACTGCAGAAGCTGAACGAACAATAAACAAGACAAACAAGATGAGTTCAGGTCTGAGCCTTTGTCCTGCACAAAAGTCTCATTCCATCACGACCGCCAGCTGCTTCTCTTCTCGTCGTTCAGGGGAAATAAAGCGTGATCCTGAGACGAGCTGAGGAGCTGAACTCAAATGTTTGCTCAGATTTCTGGATGTTTACTGAGTCTATGAGCGAGTGTGTACTGATCCAAACCGACACTTAAAGGTCCGCTCTGTCAGATTTATGTACAGAATAGAATCTTTAGAACTCTGAAAATCAGACTCCTTATGTTTTTGTTGTCCAACGTCCTCTTCCACGGAGTCCGCCATGTTTTTCACACCACTTCATTCACACTTATGGGCATGTTAGTCACCAGTTAACCTGCATGTGTTTGCCAGGAAAACTCCACACAGTCTGCTCGAGAGTTTGAACCCAGAACCTTCTCGGGGTCACAGAGCTAACAAGAGCACCACCGCGCCGCCAAGCCAAGACACGAGTCTTAGACTTCGGCGTTCAAGTTATTTATTTTCTGTCAAGTCAAGTTGCAAGTCATCAGTTGATGAGTCAAGCTGAATCCACAACAGTTCTGTTTTCTGTCATCTCTACTCTGAGGCATAAAATGACCAGAGAAGCAGAGGCCCCAAAACACTGGAGGCCCCAAAACATCGGGCGTTGCCCCAAGATAGTCAGTCAGGTCCAACATTGTGTCAAACCTTTCAGTTGGATAAAGAATAGAGTCCCACGGCAGTTATTTTTTATATAATGTCTCACTTATAAAGAATAAAAGCACAGTAACAAAAGTCTGTTTTCTCATGGTGTCAAAGAAGCTTCAGATGACGGAGGACAACTCACTCGTCTGGTGAAGCAAAGTAACCTTGAACCAAACCTGGCCACCGCCCGCCCGGTGGATTGTTCTGACGCCGGTTTGTTTCCGTGACGATGTTAAAATGACAGTTTGATTTTGTGTTTGGTGGGTTGATGTTTTCCAAAGGTCGTCTCGGTTATGACGAGCCGTGTCCGTAATAAGACCGGCTGTGAATTATACATACGGTTCATATAAACCTGACGGGCGTAACGTTTGTTGACTGAAGCGGTGAAGCTGCAGCACGATGCTGTGAATCGCTCAGTGATGAACTGTGGCATTTTACTGCTCCAACGTCTGCATGGAGGTTTGTACAGTTTTGTGTTATGATTAAAGGATGATAAAAAAACATCCTTTACCGGGTTTTTGGATTTGGATTTCACTGGAGCCAACCTGGCATTTATACAGAAACAGCTTTACTTATTTATATTCACTCTAAACTGTGTTTAGTACAGCCGCCCGTGTCCACCATCGGTCCTGTCCAGTTATATATGCAGGTTATATAATCTAAACGTTTGAAAATCTGAATATTAAAGGTGGAATCTGTGATGTTTGATATTCCTCAGATAGCCACACTTCTAGTGACTATAGCAGCCCATACTAGTCGTTTATTGTCCGCTAGTCCTTGGTAGCCGTTAGCATCGCTTATCATCTAAAGACTGTGCAGTCCGATTAGCAACTTTATATGCAAGAATAACGAGACAGACACGCTTCTGCTAACGTCTATAAACAGATATGTGCACATGAATACAGACGACCTTTAAAAAGACGATCGGCGATGGGATCTGAAACTGCGTTTTCACCAGTATGTTAGCCTGTTTTGCAGAATTGCAGATCAGCACACATCTGTTTCTAGAACATGCAGTTGGGAAATCTACTTGGACTACTTTCTACTTTATTGTCTTAGATCTTAGATCTGCTGTGCACAAGGCTCGTCTGAAAAGTTGCCATCAATCATTAGCCAGTGTTTTGATAGCATCGGCCAGCTAAAGACGAGTACAATATAAATACAGTATGCCTCAGTGACTTCTTTTCATCTTTCAACCATCTTCAAAACATTGTCTTTAATATCTGCTTGGCTATGGAGGCCAACTTCACAGGCTTCACTAGTGAATGGCTCCATCAAGTAGCCACTATAGTCCTCACTAGCCACAACTGTTCCTCACTGGCCATCTGCAGTCCCCAATAATCTTCAGATGCACCCTTCAGGTAACAGTAGTCCTCAGTAGCCATCAGTAGTCTTTGTTAGCCAACATCTGCTCCAGTAGCTTCCAGTAGCCCTCCCTGCCAGCACCGTACATCAAGCGGTCCTCACTAGCCAACAGCAGCAGTCAGTAGTCACTGTACTAGTCACATCCTGTCTTATGAGCATGAACATTTCTAGCAGTTAACTGTTGTTGCCCAATCTGTGATCACGCTTTAGCATCTCTGCACAAAATAAGTGCCGTCGTATGTATGAAATATAAATCAGAGACGTTAATGGAGGTAAAATCGTACATCACTGCTGATGCAAAAAGGCAGCGTGTGATTGAATTTTTACGAGACACGGTTGGTGAATGTAAAATGAACACAGCAGAGCGTCGTGTATATATAAAGTTCAAATGTTTTCTATAAATCGTTCACGTCACGGCGGCGGCGGCGTTAACAAACAGCCCTGCTGGCTGCCGGACGGCGTTTGGCTCGTCAGTCATATCCATTTTTACAGGAACCCCATCAGCGAGCCGTGATGGAGGCATCTATCAAAGAGCACGTGTCTGCCCGTGAACGTTACGGCATGTATCATGCAGATCTGTCCGTGTGCTCACGTCTCTAAAAGATGAGCGCTCTGACCTTTCATGAATCCTCCTGAAAGTCTTTGAGGAGCTTTTATCGATTCCACCTCGAGAGTGTTTCAGGTATGATGCAGTGCAAAATCAAGCTGATGCAGCTCGATGTGTGGAGACCTGTGCAGATTACCGTGTTCATCATGTGACCACACATGACCCGCCTGTGAACCACCGCAGCCTTTAACGAGCATCATTCATCATGTCGGACACGAGCGCGCCATCTTCAGAGTCTGTCAGCAGATCAGAGCTTGAACAAAGAGCCCGTTTACAGCTGACTTCCTTTTCATCTTAAAAACCGTTTGAGATATGACAGCTAGCACTCACTGATGGTTTGAATGAGATGAATCAGCTGTTGTTCGTTCATGCTGTGTGCGTCCGGGGAAACTTTTCAGGATGAGTGAAACAAATGAATTCGATCTGGACGTCGGCAGGACGTTTAGAAAAGAGTCAAAATGATTCGCCGTCCTCGAAGAAGCTCGGCGGACGAGAAAACTTCAACAGTTTCTCGAACTTTTCAGACAATTGTTCGAGAAGGATCGATGCTAACGAGCAGTGAAGAATGAGCTGTGATTAATCAGACGTTACCACGGTAACGATAAATCAATTAATGCTTCACATCTACCAAACATCAGCCGGCGAGGAGCGACGCGAAGGTCGGCCAGCGCCGGCTTTAAATCACAGAGAGCAACAGTAGACTGTGATTACAGGCTCTCAGGGATTGTGGGTATTTTTCTGGGGCACAGTGTGCTAATGAACAGGACGCCGAGCTTTAAAAGGAGCTGTTAGCACACACACACACACACACACACACACACATCATGCAGTCAATAATAAGACACAAAAACAAACGTTTGTTGAAAAAGACGTGCAGCTGAGACGCGCGTAAAGATCAAACTGGTTTTATAAACGTTTATTTAACGTTAATACAAACAATAAACAACATAACCTGAGCCTGTCAGAGGTGACTGACAAACACAAACACGAGTTTACTGAGTTTAATTCAGTTTCTTCAGTCCGGAGTGAGTCTGTCGACAGAGTCCGGTCAGCTGTGGTGTGTAGCGTATCGTTTTGGTCGGAGATGCTGATGCTGTACATGCACACACACACACACACACACACACACACACACACACACACACTGTACACCTGCCCATTTACTGCTGCATGTCCGACTAACGATGGCAAACAGTCGGTGAGCTGCTTCGTCAACATTGTTCAGTGGAGCGTCGCAGCGTTTCTGGCTGCTTTACTGCAGCACACGGAGAGACCAAGTGAAGCTCTGCAGCAAGCACACACACACACACACACACACACACACACACACACACGCCCTCCTGTTGTCTCCCAGCTGGGCTGCAGGCAGAGGATGGATGCTTGGTGGAGGTTCAGGGTCAGAGCAGCAGATCTACCCCGCTGAAGTTTGTAGTGTGTGTGTGTGTGTGTGTGTGTTGTCAGGATGAATTTGTGTTGCTGCCAGTTTTCTGGAGAAGCTGAACACCTGCAGCTTCTGCTGCAGCACACCTGACACACACTCGTAGCTTTCTGATTAGAGAACATCAGCGCTGCGACGCCGGGCTCACGTGCAGACGCTCCTGAGACCTTCATCCTCGACGAGCCAATCACAGAGAGGCTTTCTTTAAGCGCTCTTACGATCGCCTTCTCGCTTCTCGTTAAGGCTGTTGCACAGAATCACACAGAGAGCGGGCTGCGGTGGATTTAGCTGCTAAACGCTCCACTGTGATCTGTTTCTGCTCAGACCGAACAGGAAGTGTGCCGCGGCTCTAAAACTCGGAGCTAAAAGAGGCTGAAAGGCTCCACAGGGCTGCAGACTCTGCTGAGGGTTTTTTGTCCTTTCGGAGCCACCGTCGGTCCTCGGGGACAGGAAGAGGACGGCTGAGGTTAAATGCTGCCGTACGGAGTCCAGACAAAAAACACTGCGGTGCACAGACAGAGACGGCGATGCACGGCGTCGTGTCCCAAACATCTGATGAGGTAATAAACGCTCTAATGAAAAATCCTCCTGAATTAGTCAAACATGTAATAAACCCCGTTAACTTAATGAATTGCTGCTTAATGTAATAACATCATTAGAAGAGGAAATCATGTGCCCATTTATTTCAGCACATTAAAGACTTTTATTACGTTTTCTCCCGTTTAAAGAGACGTTTCATCCGTTCTGACGGTTATGAGCGTTATCACGTTATCGGAGCTCTCAGGAGGACGGACGACGTATAAACAGAGGAAAGTGTTATACACACCTCTGCGTGTGCTCACACACACACACACACTGAGATCAGCAGGAGGCGGACGAGTCCCGCTCCTCACCAGGAGACATCATTACGGAGCGCCGGGGAGCGTTCACATCTGTGATATGTAAAGATGAATGGACGTCCACGAGAAGGAGCGATCTGCTGCTTTACTGTTCTGACCTTCATGTCTGCGGAGATTTGTCTTGTTTTATAGATTTTAAAGAACATTTAATAATCTGTTACGCTCTGCAGCGTTCCACTCAAACTCTGTTTCTCTTTACGTTTTTCACCCGGGAAGTCTGAAACAGGAAACTTGTTCACAACAGCTGTCCTCATTATGTTCCATGTAAACACATCCAGCTGTTTACGGCCTATTTTCATGTATCCGCGCCCCAGAAGAGCCTCAATTTTATCCACACCTGTTTCCATGATTGGCACATTCAGGCTGCCGTACTTCTCTCACGTTTAAAGGTTTTGAAGAGACGAGCAGCAACCCCATGTCCGTGAAGTGAAGCCAAAACTGCAGTTCCTCTTGTCGTCCACTTGAGGCTGGCTCCAGAAATGAGTCAGTCTCCATAAGTCCCCATGTTCAAATGTCCAACTTCACAGCAGAAATAAACATAAACAGAGACTACGTCCAGGTTTTAGACAGTCTGCGGGGACGTCACGGAGACTACGTCCAGGTTTTAGACAGTCTGCGGGACGCCACGGAGACTACGCCCAGGTTTTAGACAGTCTGCGGGACGTCACAGAGACTACGCCCAGGTTTTAGACAGTCTGCGGGGCGTCACAGAGACTACGCCCAGGTTTTAGACAGTCTGCGGGACGTCACAGAGACTACGCCCAGGTTTTAGACAGTCTGCGGGGACGTCACGGAGACTACGTCCAGGTTTTAGACAGTCTGCGGGGACGTCACGGAGACTACGTCCAGGTTTTAGACAGTCTGCGCGGACGTCACGGAGACTACGCCCAGGTTTTAGACAGTCTGCGGACGTCACAGAGACTACGTCCAGGTTTTAGACAGTCTGCGGGGACGTCTCGGAGACTACGTCCAGGTTTTGACCAGCATGCTTCAGTCACGGTGGTGGGAAAGGCTTTGAGGCTTCAGCAGATTAAACTGGTTTGAGTTCACAGGAAGAAGCTTTGAGAAAGTTTGAGCACATGACTTCCTGTGGAGTTCATCGGCTGTGCTGACAGAGAACTGAACGTGAACCAGCTGACAACACTTTGTGTGCAGCAGCATTAACATTTGATTACAGATGAATTATTGTGTCGCTGCCTGTCAAACACGCTGTTGCTTTTGTTTGCTGGTTTTCAGTTTTTTTCTGCTCTTTGATGTCGAAGCGACAGAATATCTAAATCACAAATGAGCTGTGATTGAGCTGCACGTCCGAGCGCTGAGTGTTTTTAACGTATTCGACCTGTTAAAGTCAAAGGAAGCCGCTCAGTTCTGGACTGGTGGTCTGAACACAACACAGCAGTGTAATAGTGTGTAATTAGTCCAATCAGGTACATTGTTGCTGGGCTGCGTGGTGTGTGTGTTTGCCGCTGTGTGTTCGTGCTGTTGGTCCTCAGCTACTGCTAAATTGCAAATCAGGTGCTTTGAGTCGCGCCGCTCCGAGTTAATGGAGTGTATTCAGGACGCTTGTTGTTGTTTGTGTGAGCCCTCCGACGTCGTCACATTGACATGAAAATAAGCCGACAGCCGGCAGACGACAGTTCGGGGACATCTGCAAAGCCAACACTTCGACAGAAGGTGAAGCCTCTTTGTGTCGCTTTAATCAACTTTAGAAAAGGTTTGACGAGTTTCTGAGGAAAATGTTATTTTCAGGTCGAGAAAAACAGATCCAGGTCCACCAGAACACGGAACATCTTAATCATGGCTTGTTGTCATCATATTCTGTGTGACTGAAGGATGAATGCTGCGAGTTTGCTGAGCTCCTCCCGTCTGTCGGATCCCTTCAATGGATGCGATCTCACCAATCACAACCGTTTATTTGAGATGGGGCAGAGGCATTTCATGTTCATATTCCACTGTTATGTTCAGCTGGAATACGAGAACGTTTGAGACGGACCGCCATGTTTTGCTTGAAAAGCCCCGACTCGCATGTGTCGCTCAGCGCTACGTCAGAAGTTTCGTTGCTCTGGTTGGTTGTAGGTCTCTCCTCGTCTCCTCAACGCGTGGTCAACAACGTTGATGATAGTCGACCCATGAGAAGATTTTGATTTAACTTCATTCATCTGCAGGTGAATTAAAATAAACATGGATGGAGTTTCATGTCTTACCTCATCAGTCACACCTTTCTGACTCCTCTGAGCAAACCGCCGTAAACGTCACGCTAACCTTTCCCAGGTGAAATAAAGGTGAACTGAATCATCAGCCTGTGCTGCCTGAGCACACATCGACACGCCCTCATTCACATTCACCTCCTCCTCCTCCTCCTCCTCCTCCTCCTCTCCTCCTCCTCCTCCGCCTCCTCCTCCTCCGCGGTGTCATTACGTCGGGGGATGAACTGCACAAAGGTCCGTGCTCCATCAAACTCTTCCCACGTTATGGTGATGACACACAGGGACCCTCAACCGTCACTCGAGGGTTAGGCTAATGTCGGCTAATCGCTAAGGCTAAAAGTTCAGCCCGGGTTATGGTTAGCGCTGCAGCACCGGGCTGTCGTAATGGCCAATTAGAGCTGACATAGTGTGGAAGAGTCAGACGTGTGGAGGGGATCAGAGTCACGACGGCGTGAGGGTCGCCGCTCCGCAGGGAAAGGAGGAAGTGGGCGTATCGCAGAGGAGAGGAAGACGTCAAGCTTCCCCCTCGACATTCGTCCTGCAGAGACGTCTGGACTGATTTATGAGTTATTCTTCGATGATGGTGATGAAGGTCTGATATAAAGACCTTTATTGATTATTTAAAGGTGCTTCTGTGAGTAAAGGCCGTGTTAGAAGTGAGAACAGCTCTTATTAATAATGTAACGCGTTGATATGAAAGACATTTAATAGATCTAAAATCTGTATTAGTTTCTGAATACTTTCTTGTCTGTGGCTCTCAGCTTCATACTGAAGAACAAGTCATGGTTCGTCAGACAAAGTCCAGTTTTATTTTCCCAAATACAAAATATTATATTTATTAGCAGTTATCAAACAAACATCTGAGAGGAGAGAGAAGCATGTAAACGTTGAACAGGAGAGGACCGAGCATGCAGCCCTGAGGAACGCCACACGTCATGCTGCAGGTTGTCTGAGAGTTCATGAGATGCTTCACGTTCTCTCAGACTCTTTGTTATCAACAGTTGTTCACGTTGTTCAGGTCAACGCTCCGACATCTCTCCTCTCACTCGCTCACCTTCCTTTTCTCATTTCCTCTTTTTCTTTATCTCGTCTCTATTTCCAGCTCGGAGTCGCTTTTTTTTACTCAGTTTTATCTTTTTCAATTAGTTTCGTCTTCGTGTACCTCGTTTCCTCGCTGCCTTGTCCGTCTTCTCGCATGTTCTCATCTCCCATCTTTTCTCTTTCTCCTCCTCTGGCCTCCAGTTTTCTATCTTTCCAGCATTTTTCCTCTTCATCTTTTGTCTTCCTTCCTCCCGTCGTCCCTCTGGACCTCTTTCATCATCTTTTTTTTTATTTTCAGTTTTGCTTCTTTCATTTCCTTCCTTCCTCTTTTCCTGTCTACCTTTTCAATCTTAATTTTCTTTCTTTCCATCGTCTCCCTCTCATCAGTCTTCCTTTTCCTGCTCTGTCCACTGTTTCATTTTCCTTATTTTCTCTCTCTCTCCGTCCTTCTCCTCTCCTGGTTACCATCTGCTCGGGGGGTCTTTGGCTTTTTAATTATGGACTGATTTCCCATGGCTCTGTCCATACTGCCACCCCCTCATCCCTCCTCTTCACCGCCACCGGTGGCCTTGGCGAAGGCGTTCATCTCGCTGAAGTAAGAGCCTGCGAAGGCCCGAGAAATCAATGGACGTGTCCCGCATGTAGCCGAACGACTCCCGACTCCTCTCCTTCACCCAGAGACACGTCTCTCAGGTTGCAGAGGGACAGGAGGTTTATTTTATCTTATTTTGGCGAGACATCCAGGCAGCCGGTCAGTTAAAAATAGCAGTGAGAATGAACGTGGACGCCTCAGAGCTGTGTTCATCGTCCTGTTTGCAGCCAGCGGTGCTGCAGTGGTGAACAGTGTGGAGTCATGTGATCCCTCCTCACACTGCAGGCGAACCTCAGACCTGACCGTGAAACGGATGTTTTCAAGCCAACGCCTCCTGTGTGGTTTTGTTTCTTGAATTTGTGAGCTGGATGCAGGTTTGATTGGATTCCTTCAGTCTGGTCCACAAAAATCACTCGCAGAGCGTCTGTAGATGTTTATTCATTAGATGATCATATTTCAATATGTTGGTTGGACTCTGAATCATAAATGTTCATGAAACAAAAGAAAGTTTAAAGATTTGTATTTTCATCCAACTTCCAGCAAGTTAGAAACAAAGATGACCAGCAGCAATAATTAATTAAAAAAACTATAATTATAATACAAATATGACTAGTTCTAGTAATAATAATAACAGTATGTGTAGATCTCAGCGTAGCCACGATCCGCGACAAGCTGACGAGAGGCGAGCGACATGAATGTGTTCAGGCGGCCACGTGGAATTGAAATTTATGAAAGTTGAAGAAGCCAGCTGAGAATCTTTACACAGACATGTGAAGACAGAATCTGGTTTCTGTTTGGAGTCCGAGTCGTATCGATCGAGCTGAAACTCATCGGTCGAAGTTCACCCGGGGAATCGTCTGATATCTTTTTATTAGCTTTTTAAAAAAGTGATCTGCTTTTATGTTCACGCTCTTTTTCTGCAGATGAGCAGAAATGTCTCAGACCGCAGAGGAAGTCTACAAACGCTAAGCCTTCATCAGACGACAGCTGATTGGTTCTAAGATCGACCAGGACTCAACCCAGACGAGCAGCGTGACACGGACAAAACTACAAATACCAGATAGTGTTCCGATTAAACAATCTGATCCTGAGTCAGTGTTTGTTTTACGAAGATTATATTCCACTTCTGTCATATTCTGAACAAAGAGCTGCATAAATAAATATTTCTGATGATTTCAACAGGCTGAAGAGGAAAAACTGGATTCATAAACACTTCCTGTCCTTACAGGACTGGTTGTCATAGTAACAGCATACTTTTGTTTTACACTTTTCCTGATAAAGTCGTCCTGAAGATGATTTTTTAAATGAAATATCCACGGCGTTCAGGCGGCGTTGAATCAGGCCACAGGACAATATTTGAGGAACGCCTGCTTCATTAAATCAGGAGCGCCCTCGAGGAGTTATTTTGAATATCTGGATCTCTTTTCAAGTGCAAATGTGTGCCGGAGAACGCCGGCGTGAAGAGAGTGCAGTCTGCTGGGGCCTGTGAAGCCTCTGATGATGAAGGCTGAGACGGGTTGGCAGCTGTTTTCCTGATTTCCTCACACTTGACTTTCTACTTCCTTCCTCTGGCGAGCGGCTGATTTATGGGGAAGCCCGGCCTGAACCGACTGAACGCTCAGAGGTTCTCTTCTGTCGTCTTCAGGCTCATCGATCAGAGGAGCGAGCTCACACCTGGAAGCTACGCGACCAGATACGTGTCGGTGTAACAGCCTCCACCTCTTCTGGTGTCAGGCTGTCCTTCAGATGTTAGCCTGGGCTGCTCAGCGAGGTCCAGCTCGTGTTGGACAACACAAACGCGTCCAAGCTTCACAGTTACTATGTGCTCAGGCAGGCAGACGCTTGTTCAGGTCCTGGACCCCTCGAGGGGTCGCCAAAGCTACAAAGGCGGGTTTACGGGTGGAGCCGTCACCAGGCTCCGTCACGTCACTTTCCAAATATGTAAATATGCCACGTTGTTAATTTGTTTGAAGTTTGCACAGGGTGTTTTATTTTGAAAATCGACTGGACCTGATGTTGGGATTTATCCTTAAGAAAAGAAAACTGAAGTAAATATTTCTCTCTAAACTTTCTCTGATTTTTTCAGCTGTAAATTTAATAAATGTGACTCAGTGAACATAAACTATATTCACAGAGCTTCACTTCCTGATCAACAGCTGCTTGTTCAGTTCAACTGAATATAAAATGAAATATAAGTTTAATCAGAGATAGAAAAGGTGTTTAAAGTTCAGGTGAGGCCATAAAATACAGGAAGTTAGAGTCACAGTTTAACGCTTCAAACGGCTCATCAGATTTCTGCACAGCGGTTTATAATATTCACTGAACTATAAAGTTCATACAGCGACGACGATGTTTTCAGCCATGAGATAAACGGCAGAAATCCGATTTTTAAAGCTAAAATAACAAAAATATTTTGTGGTTCCAGCATCTAAAACATGAAGACTTGCTGCTTTTCTCTCTTTCGTCTCTGATGACTTGCAGATCATTCTTAGCTGCAGCCCTCAGACCACTCAAAGCTGCTGAATCTCCACATTTCCCTCAAATGTTTCAAGTTACTCCAGACAGGAAACACCTCGACCCTCAGGTGTGCTGATCTGCTCTGGAGCAGGTGGCGGAAGACCGAGACGAGGAGGAGGAGGAGGAGGAGGAGGAGGAGACGTGTGGATGGACAGATGGATAGCTGGAGCAGAGGAAGGAGGGGAGAGTTATTTTTACCTTCCTAAATCACATCCAGTGGATGTTGGTGTGTAATATATGGGTGGCTGGTGGCGCTCAAACAGCCAGAGTATGACTGAGCGAGGAGGTGAGGAGGGGAGGGGAGGAGGGAGGTGGCAGGCAATAGATCAAACGCACCCGTGATGAGCAGCATGCTGGGCAGGCTATCTCACCTCCTCCTCCTCCTCCTCCTCCTCCTCCTCCTCCTCCTCCATCCACAAGTCTTTCCCGGAGGTCATTTTAAGCCTGACAAATAACAACCACAGAGCGGCACGCGGCGTCCTAATTGTCTGTCGCTGCACTCCATTGGTCAAGAAAAACGCAACTTAATCAGCTCGTCCGACTCGGAGGCTCCCTGAAGAGCTGCAGAGGACTTTACAGCCTCCTCTGTCAGAACAAAAACACGTATGAGGCTGCGTGACTTAATAACATTGCTGGAGGACGAGCTCGTATCTCCAGCTTTGGTGATTTTCAGAGTTTCCTCTGATCCGCGAGGATGCTCAGTCTAACTCCCAAAATCCACCGGGCCATTCCAGTCAATGTATCAAACCCACCGGCTCCGTCCCAGAAGCATCTCGACGCTCGGCTACGCGTATGAATTACGCGTCTGTTCTATTTTTGACGCTTGATGCGAGCAGCACGCGTCAATTTCCACGAACACAAACTGACCAAATCTGAGCAAGTAAACAAAGTCTGGCGGGCTAAACGCTCGCTTCTGAAACGCTCTCGGTGGGTTTGAAGTTGATGCAGGACGGACCAAAAATTTGGCGCTCACGCAGCGCGCTGACGGGCCCGGTGGATTTTCCCAGTAACAGTGAACACAGCAACAGAACCTCTGAACCAGCAGTGTCCAGTCTAACAGTGAACACAGCAACAGAACCTCTGAACCAGCAGTGTCCAGTCTAACAGTGAACACAGCAACAGAACCTCTGAACCAGCAGTGTCCAGTCTAACAGTGAACACAGCAACAGAACCTCTGAGCCAGCAGTGTCCAGTCTAACAGTGAACACAGCAACAGAACCTCTGAACCAGCAGTGTCCAGTCTAACAGTGAACACAGCAACAGAACCTCTGAGCCAGCAGTGTCCAGTCTAACAGTGAACACAGCAGCAGAACCTCTGAACCAGCAGTGTCCAGTCTAACAGTGAACACAGCAACAGAACCTCTGAACCAGCAGTGTCCAGTTATTTCCATTATTCCCTGTTGGTCTCAGAGACTTCATGACTGATATTTTTAACAGTCTCGTCTTGTGTTGGTTAGACATCGTCTCTGTCTGTCACACACACACACACACACACACACACACACACACACACACACACACAGCAGCAAATAAAAGAATCTTCAGCCTCAAACCAATTTTCGAGTGAGTGAGCATCCTTTTTAAGCCAGGTCGTCACGACAACGGGCCTGCGCCGCCAGGTCACAAGCCAATCACACGGCATTGATTATCTGTCAGCATCACACACACACACACACACGCACACACAATCAACAGTGACTAAGAGCCTATTGAGCGGGGATGCTCTTCAGTCACTTCAGGCGTGTGTCCGAGCAGCTGATTGACGAGATGTTACACAGCACAAAGTGTGTGTGTGTGTGTGTGTGTGTGTGTGTGTGGCAGGTTTAAAGGACGAGTCTGGAGCTGCGTCACCTCATTAAGTCGTTGAGTGTGATGTTTATCGTCGGATAAAAAAAGGTCGTTTTGTCTCCGCTAAGTAAACCGAGGTGTTCGTGACTTTGTTTGTATAGCAGTGAAGAAAAAACGTCACGTAATTAAAAATGTGAGGAATACTACATTTATCTACATTATTAATTAATCTGATTAATCTAATTAGTTTGACGTCCTTAAACGTCTCATTTTGTCCACAGCTCAGAGATATTCACATCTGAGAAGCTTGGACATCTTTTTTTAGATTATGAAAATAGTTAAAATTTAAGAAATGTAATAGTTTTGAACTGACTGATGCATCTACAGAGTAAGAGCTGTAAGTTTGATACAAATTATAGACAGAAATTCAGTTTTCCAGCATGTTCTCTCGTTTTTAGGTTGCTTTAATTTTGTATTTTATTTATTGTAAAACTAAGTTTCAATTTGACATTTTTTTTTTAATTAATAAATTATGTGAATACGCCCGTAAAAAAAAAAGTTCTCAGAGCTCCAAACTGATTTAAAAACAAACAATAACGACCTGTTGAAGGAGTGTCTAATTATTTAAACAATAACACACTCGAGGTTATACACAGCCGTGCTGATATTCAGGATAACAGCGCTCCCTCGAGTGTGATGTGTTGTTACGGACACGTAACGAACTGTTCGAGTGTCATATTTCTTAAAGGGACAGCGCGGGGAGCTTTGGTTTATTTTGGAACGTTCTGTCAACGCTACGGAAACACTAGGTAACTGTTAAAGTATGACAAGGTTGTCTCACGTTGTCTGAATGTTAGTTATTGGTTTGATTAGTGACGTGGCCGATCAGGTTTATTATCAGCTGGTCCTGGTGTGTAGAAATATGTTTGTTACAGTCCAAGATATATGATGACTGTTGATGTTACATTAAACGTTAATGTAACGGCCGTCGATACATGCAGTTTTTTTTCTTATAAAATTACACATAATAAAATAAAATATCCATAAAAAATATTTTAATATAATTTATGACTTGAGCCTTCAAACTCGTCTCTCCGTCATCGGTCGGACTTTCAGAACTATAAAATAACGTTTTTTTAAATCATCGTTGATTAAAATTCATGTATTCATTAACCCGTCAGCTTCGGTCCGCCGTGTTCTGGCCCGTGATGATGATGTTTCTCTCTGTGAGCTGCAGATTACAGGTGGAGGAACATGAAGTCCTTCATCACGGCGCGACCTCGGCTGGTCTAAAGTTCACTTCAGGTTTCCGTCACGGACCGAGTGGGGAATTATTCAAACTTTCCTCACGAGTCGGGAAAAGTAAAACTTTCCCAAACATTATTTCCAGCCTGTCACTGACGTGGAATCCTCTCATGGAGGATTTTTATTTTATTTTCTGATTATTTGGATTTTCAGACCTCATGTCCATCACGGCTGTGTGTGTGTGTGTGTGTAAACGTGATAAAACACTTCTTCACACGGATGTTAAGTTGTATGAAGCGATGAGAAGAATTCAAATGTGTGTATTTAAATATGTTCGACGGGCTCGGCTGGGGAGATCGTCCCTCTGCACGATTCAAACTGAACTTTCTGACGGTTTCAAAGTGTCTTTCTCGCCTGACTCCAAACTTTTTGGATTGTTGACAGAATGAGGTCAGACGACTGAAACGACTATAAATATTTCATATATTGTATTCAGAGTTAAACACGCTTCAACGTGGACTAAAATCCTGAGTGGAAGTTTTATTTTTATTTTTTAAATGCAGCTTTTCGTTGAAGTTATTATAACGTTTATACTGGATAAAAATATTGAAAGAAGTTTTTCAAAGACTGAACGTTCCTTCACTTTTTTTCCAACACGTTTCTGACAGATTTGATATCTTTGGAAACTTTGGGACCTCCACCAGAATTTGAAATCAGCTCGGCTGCAGAAAATCATTTCTGTCTCGGAAAAACCTGAAAATGCTCCGACTGATGTTTCTTTACTTTCTTTCTTTCCTTAAGATGGACTTCATTTAAGGTGGAATTTTCCAGACTGTGACTGCACTTTGGATTAAAGTTTGTAAAGTTGCTCAAACTGGAGATAAAATAATGTGACAGAGACTCAGTTCATTCAAATCTGGTTTAATGAGTTTACAGTGCAGCCGCCATGAAACCTCTGATATGAATATGATCTCCATTGTGGCCTCTCGTGGATCGTTGGTGGAGCGTCCACTCATTTTGTAGTTCTCACCTCTTCTCAGTATTTCTACTTCCTGCCTTTGTTGTGTTCCACCATGATTGGTTTCGCCTCGTTCGTGTCACCTGTTCTGGATTTTATTTTTTGGACTTCCGTTGCTTTGAACTGTTTGTTCGTGCGCACTCCGCCCGTGAAGCCCTCCCAGTCAGCCGGCGTCGGTTGGG
This sequence comes from Miichthys miiuy, assembly GCA_036365135.1. Taxonomy (NCBI): domain Eukaryota; kingdom Metazoa; phylum Chordata; class Actinopteri; family Sciaenidae; genus Miichthys; species Miichthys miiuy. Next base: position 1,635,463 of record CM071606.1, on the reverse strand, counting down.
CGTGCTGCAGCTCTGCACCGTCGTAGTAAAAACACATAATGTGAATTATTTGAGTGTCAGGATGAATCAACAGAAGCCGCCTGCTGCTGCTCTCAGCTGAACTGCTTACCTGAGCTTATTTTCAGCAGCTTCTCTCGGTCGGGGGGAAGCTGATTCGTGCTGATAGCGGCGTGCGCCGAGGCCATAATGCAAATGCAGTCGGCTGCAGGGTGAGTCACGCGGTGACTGTTTGTTCTGGCGTCTACAGACACGGCAGAAAAACACAGACTTCCCTGCGCAGCGCGGTGCATGAATGCACAAACAGTTTTCAGTTTGTCGTCTGCAGCAGCTGCCGCTCTCGGGGGGTTTCTTAGCGGCTGCAGCGAGGACGTGTTGCGATCATGTGGAAGGCGTAGTCGAGGCGAGGTGCTGATAAGGAGCTGATGTGGCGTCTGGATTCCCACCGGGCGGCTCGCGCTATAAATGTCTCTGCTCAGAGCGCTGTCAGGACGTTCTGGGTTAAAGCCTCCAGCAGACAGCACAGACCTGCTGCTGCTGCTTCCTGCAACATGTCTGCTTTCATTTCACACACTTTGCAACATTTTTAGCCTCATTAAGAAAGTCTGATGAAGTGTTCTATTTTAGTGCGTATCCAGGTCTGTTGGTTGTTTTTGTAGTTCTTATAAAAAACCCTTGAAATTCTCCCTTGAACTCCCTGGAGAACTCCCTGGAGAACTCCCTCAAAGCAGCATCTGTAGTCCGATCTTTCTGTCGTCCAGTCAAAACATTTCCGTAACAAAATGATGTGTTCTTCATGGTATTTTAGAGTCTGTCATTTCCTGATAAACCATAAAAAGTTGTTGATGATGTCATCCTGCACTCGGGGTACGGCGTGTACTAATTTTACATCCAATCAAACGCTTTCTCTCAAACAAACTTTAAACCCAAATGAACATCATGCTGTGTGGAAGGAGACCTGAAACTAGAGACTGAGACCAGAAACTGGTGAGGAAACTGTTTCCTCAGCCAATAAATCAACCGAGCAGTCTCCATGTTTCTCCATAAGACTCTATACGATCTGACCTTATTGCTGCAGCCAGTGGAGTCGCCCCCTGCTGGACTTTAGAAACAATGCAGGTTTAAGACACTGCTGGTCACCGTGGTGATAACAGCAGGTGTTTTAATAAAAGTTTTGTCCAGATGGAGACGAGTGCATCATTTCAAGTTTTAACGTGCTCACACGCTGTCGTCATCTTTAAAGACTTGAATAAAGTGCTGAATGAATCTTTTCACATTGTTCCAACTTCAGCTGGTGAAAGTCGCCTGAAGGACACGATGACTCCACATGCTTCTTGCAAGTCTCAGCTAGCATGTACAAATTTGATGACAGCGGCCTCCGGGCTCTCACAGAGACTTTCAGAGCCGCTCGATCTGGTCTAATCAGGCCTCGTGGGATCTCGTTGTATAGCTGCAGGTCTGTGTGTCAATGTGTCTTCATATCAGGGTGAATAAAGATGATGTCATCTGTCTTTATGCAGAAGATCTCCACTTCCTGCCAGCTCAGTCACTAATCCCTCATCCTCATCCTCACGTTGGCAACACATGAGAGAGTCGAGCCGTTAAAAAGCTTTACTCACTAAAAACGGGACGTAAATCTGCGACGCCGACCTTTTCTCGGTGGTCTAAGTCTATCTGACGTGGTGAGATCGTGTGTGTGTGGAGCTCCGTCTCTTCTTTGTTCTTCGGTCAGCGTCAGGCCGTGCAGCTGCTCTCCCTTTGGGTGAGTCCTCAGCTCGCCGAGTCGAAGCTCCAGACGCCGCCGCTGTCATCACGGTTGCATCATGAGCGGCGTTAACAACAAAGAGACGGCCGTGGTGATGAGCTTCTTGTCTTTTCTCCGCCACCACTTCAAGTTTGAAGGACTCGAGCGGAGCCTCGGCTTCTTCTGGGTCTTATTTACAGACTCCACCTCGGGGAGGACTGCTGCTGCTGCTGCTTCTTCTTCTTCTTCTTCTTCTTCTTCTTCTTCTTCTTCTTCGAGGGCTGGACAATTCTTTGAAGTGCTCCATATTGGCATATTATAAATAAACATAAGGCTGCATGTTTGGAGAGGTCTGATGTGTGGAATGCATGCAAGTGAGTTTCTGATAAGAGTGTGTGTGACCGTGAATGTTCATCTTCATTTAAAAAGCTGCAGCGGAGGAAGCTTCAGTCTCGACTCTTTGATCTTTAATTAATTAAAGAAAAGAGAGAAGAAATCTGTAAACTGATTAGATATCGTCCAGGGTCACAGAAAGCTCAGAGTAGCTCTTCATCATAAAACTAATTGTGTGACGAGAATTACCCTCCAAGAAAATTGAAACACGGCGAGCTCGGCGAGCAACGGAGGAAGTTTGTGTCTCGTACAGGTGACGTGCTGTACGCGTCACTCAGGGACGAGATCTGCACACAGGTGTCCACAATAATTTGAATTAATTGTGAGTCTCCGCCCTCGGCCTCCGCCCCCTCACCTGACCCGGCCGAACTCCTCCGCCTCCTCCACTTAATGAAAAGACGCGCTGAAATCAGATTCACAGGACGTAAAATGCTGCAGGCAGCATTCACTCTGCATGATCATAAATATTTAAAGCTGACGTGGAGCGACGCCTCCACAAGGTCACGGCGAGAGAGGTGGAGGCGCGATTACTGAACAGTGCTGTTGTTTCAGGCTGATCCAGGATCAGTGCGAGGTGAATCATGTTCGACTGAACACAGAGGAAAAGAAGCTGTGAGGATGTTTGCATTGAATCAATGCACTCATGAGTTCCACTGTAATCAGCGTTAAGTTTAATTAATAATTCTGTAGCTGGCCACGTGTTTAGCATGAGAGGGAAACAGGTTTATTAGCAATTGACAGTGAAGTTAGCATTCAGGTGTGTTTGTCAGGTAACAGGACAGTGCTAACAGGAACCAACAGTTAGCATGAACAGCTGACGTGTTCGTCTCCTGTCAGTCAGTCGTCTTAACGAACTCAGATTTAATACATGTCGTGTTAGGAAGTGTCCTAAGTCCTTAGTAACTAAAGTTCAGCAGCCAAATTCAGTTTTTAAGCGTCTGCAGATGAAAAGACGAGTCAATAATCCTGATCAATGATGAGTAAGTACGACTGATCAGATCACACCAAACAGAGGATCCACAGTTCATATCAGAGACTGCTTCCTGCTTCCTGCTTCCTGCTGAATTTATGGAGTCATTTTGTTGGAGTCTGCAGAACAGGACGGAGGAGGAGGAGCGATGAAAAATGGGAGAATGTGGAGGGCTGGCGAGTACCTCCACCTACCAGGAGTAACTCTGTATGAAGAGAAACACATTCAAAGGCGAGCGAGGACGCTGCAGCAGGAAACACAGAGGAGAAGATAAACCGAGCTGACACGAGATGCACGATCCGTTCATCAGACCACGTGTTGTCCTCACGACGAGTCGAGCCTGTTAGCAGCAGATGTGATGGAGCTTTCTGACGCTACTGCTACTGTTTGGAGTGTTTTCGATTTCACACCTCAAACTCTGTCCGTCTGTTTCACGGCCGGTCATCAGTTTTGTGCTGCAACATTATAAAGAAAGAAAGAAATACATTTAAAAAAGTCAAACGCGTGAGAGCTGACAGCGCTGGAGGTTAACGCTGTGTAAAAGATCAACGTTCATCGGACGTGCTCAAGTTTGGCTAACGCTGTGTGATTAGCATGGGAAGCTAACAGTGGCTGAACCACAGACCGTCTAAAACCTGGACATAGTCTCTGTGACGTCCCCACAGACTGTCTAAAACCTGGACGTAGTCTCTGTGACGTCCTCGTCCTTGTTGTAACTTGTTGTGATCTTGTTTTCGCTCGTTGTTCGCTCAGTACAGTTGTCATGAACGGGGAAATTAGCTACAGAGACCAAACCTGTTTTTTGTACCAGGCTGTAAACATGTTTATTTCTGCTGTGAAGCTGGACATTTGAACATGGGGACTTATGGAGACTGACTCACTTCTGGAGCCAGCCTCAAGTGGACGTTAGAGGAACTGCAGTCAGATTTTTGTTTATACATATATAGATTTATAGAAAACATTTTATCTTTCACGTCTTCTAAAGTAACTTCCTGTTCACTCCGTGATGATTGGTTCAGATTTACCATCATCAGCAGCAGCTCGAGTGTTTCTGCTGCGAGGTGACAGTAAATTGTTCTCCTGTAATGGACGTTGAAGTAGACTGTCCATCTCTGCCGGCCTTGGAGCTGATTTCTCTGCAGCTCTTCTCTCCTGCGACAGAGTAAAGTGCAGTTTGCTGCCAGCTTTCATTTCAAGACAAATCCTGAAGTCTGGGATTTAGTGACATGTACAAAGCAGACGTGTCGGCCTCCGTTATTCGCTCTCAAAGCTCGTCTGTCTCGAGTTTCATCAGCAGACCTTGATGAATGCTCCTGTTGTTGGAAGCCCGGTGGATACGCTGGAATTACTGCTCATTTTGTGGCACTCACCTTCAAGAGTTTGGAGCCTTGTAATCATATAACACAGGCGCTGCCCCAATCAATGCGGTACAAGAGCGTGACGGCCTTCAGCCTCGGCACGCCACACTTGAGACCAGCTCATCCATGTGATGTGAAGATCAATGCGTCCCCGGCGTGAGGAATTAATTCTTTAAACGGGAGATTTTCACCGCGGTTGTCACGAATGACTCGCACAAGTTGAGGTCGCCTCCCGTGCACGAGTTATTTACGACGAGGGGGCACGGCATCGTTAGAGCCGCCGTCAGTCAAAAAGCAAGGTGAGGATAATTAGAACGGTGGAAACAGGAATGAGGATACTTTAATTGAGCTTTGCCGAAGCCTCTAATTGGATGTTTCACACGATTCAGCTGGCAGACCCAGAAAGACGCTCCTGGTTTACACTTTAATGAGCCTTTATTTTGCTTCTGGAGCCACGAGAGCTTCATTACAGCCGGCGTGGAGCGCCGCGTTGCTCTGCTGAGAGCGCATCGACGGAGTCCATCTTTTAACTAACACGCTGTTCAGAACATGACGCTGCTGAACGTTACCCGCTGTGAGACAGAGATCACTTTGTAGGACTGACATGGCGAGGCTCGAGCTTCACGAGCTCGAGTTGTCTGAGAGGCTCAATACGAACAAACACACTGATGGAGGAGAGAGTCCAGGAGAAACCAGAGCTGTCAGGATGAACGTGAAGACGCTAAAGGAACGTTAGAGGGAATTTAAATGAGCTTACCCAGTGAGCATCAGTGTACTGGGTGGTTTGGCAACTGCTAAGCATTGCAGCTAGCGCTATGAGCTAGCATCAGCGTCTACCTTCCCGTGAACTCGGCCAGACCGAACAGAACCTCTGAAACCACCAAAGCTAACTAAAATAGCTAATGTTAGCAGTTAGCATTAGCTATATCTCAAAACTAGCTAAATCTACAACATTAGCTTATATTATCAGTTAGCTATATTAGCCTTTTCACAAAACTAGCGAGCTCCATCATGTTACCTTATGTGAGCAGTTAGCTACATTAGCACTAGCTCCGGTGTTAGCTGTGTTAGCTTTATTATATTAGCTTTAGCTCTCTTGCTACTTATCAATGTTTCCATCATAAAGTCTGTAAATCACCTCGGTACTGTAACGTTATTCCCTGTTGGTCTCAGAGGCTGTGCTCCAACCCGGTCCGGTCCGGCTGCTGAGCCCGGTTCTGCTAGCATGCTAACAGATTCAGTTAGCGGTTAGCTACTTTAGCAAGTGATTTTCCTAAAGCTATGTGTCCATCATAAAGTGTGTGAATCACAGAGTTGAAGCTGAGCAGAGGACATCAGAGGGAAATATATTGTGAATAAAGTCTGACCCAGTCTGAATAAAGTTCTGAAACTGTGGTTCTGGTTCTGCTCAGTGATCAGTGAGGCCCGGACAGAGATGACTGCACATCGTCTTGAAACAGCGTCACGTTATTAAGGAGTGTCTTATTTATTTTGGCTGCATGCACACTAACAATGTTACATTTTGATTTAGACAGAAGTCTTCTCTTTCATCCTCAAAGCAAAGCGCCCACCTTGACTTCACGCCGACTGTCCACCCAGTGTTTGGTGTCTTCCTCTGATGTTCAGTGTGTAATCACTCAAACACTCATCATGATCCCGTATGTTTGAAACTTCAGCCCGGCCTGAACACGACGTGGAAAATCTGCGCGCCACGTACAGCGCGCGATTGTGATTCAGCTCACGGCTTCCAACATGTTTTGGTAAAATGTCACATTTTCAAGGACTTTTCCATGACTGAGTGTCGCTGCATTGGAGTGATTATCAGAGCCGCTCTGCACAGTCCTTTCGATTCCAGGTTTAACAGCAACACAGATTATTCAGCATATTTTAACGAGACAATGCTGAGTCTGATAATCTCATGCGTCGTCTCAGCCGCAGTTTGTCTTTTTATAACATGATCACTACAAAAATCTTCAGCTTCAGCTGCAGGAAACATGAAGAGGAGGCTGCAGCCTGATGTGTTTTATTAAATGCAGCGTTGGAGGTCACCTGACTAATTACATGATTGCAGCTGATCCGAGCCTCCTGAATGGAGGCTGGGTGACCCTTCACCTGCGCTGCATTAGTGCTGCAGCGTACCTGTAAACACACTAATGAAATGACGCGTGTCCTCAAGGCAGAGAAAGAGGCAACCGTATCATACATCACATTATTCCACTTCACTGACACTCGTGTTAATCACGGCGTAAGTCCGCGTTACGGATCCGATAAAGCCGGTCGAGGCTGGAGGAAATACAGGCTTCCTGCAGAGGGCTGATGGCTTTGACGGCTGCGGTCGCAACATGACAAAAGACCTCTGTGCCGATGTTATTTCTTCAGTCGGAGCTCAAGGTCGAAGTGATCCAAGAGGGAAAGAGTAAGGAGATGAAGAGGAATTAAAGCAGCCGAGTGTCTGTTTTCTTTCACCCGTTCGAGTGTTACGGAGACGGTTGAGCCCTGAGGCAGAATAAGAAAGTGTACATTACTAAAATGAGGCTCTTAATTCAGCCTAATACATGAACGTGGTGGGGTAGGATGGTGGTGGTGGTGGTGGAGGTGGTGGGCCGCCCGTCTGGCCCCTGCAGAGTAATTCTGTGTTCAAGTTTCAGCATAAAATGAAGAAGAGAAAAACAGCCAAAGAGACGAAAGTCTTTGAACGCCGCTGCAGGGACGAGCTGATCGATGCGCTCAAAAGATACTCATTTGTATTAATATTTATATCAGACATCGATGGGAAAGTTTATTTTTAAGCAGTGCAGAGGTAAACACAGAGCAGCTTGTTTCGTGTATTTGTGTTCACGATCTTCACGCAGTCATACGGGCGTCGCGTTCAGCATTCACGAGTTTTCCTCAAGGACACCGAGCTAAGAGTGGACATATGGCGACACGCTGCTAATGACTTCATTTATTTCTACCGTTCCTCGGAGGCACGAACGCGCCTGATGTTGACATGTTGCTGGAGGGCAGCTTGACACCGACAGCTGCAGGGTTCAAATCACCGTGAACGAGGAGCCGCGTCCTCGCTTTGAACTGTTTGTACCGACTGAACGTGCCGCGGGCAAAGTCCGCACGCTAAAACTGAACTGATGCTGTGAGACGTCATCACACGTCTACAGCGACAGCGAGTTGTTCAGAGACTTCTGTACGTTCAACACAAACACTCCACAAAGCTCAGGAAGAGTGAGCTAACAGGACGACTAAGTTAGCTGCAGGGCTAAGTAGCTAACAGCAGCTGCAGTTAGCAACAACAAGTGAAGTCATCTGTCCATCAGGAAACTCTGATGGACCAGATTTCCAGAAATTTTCCAGAAATCTTCTGGAAACTTTCCACCCCTTGCAACCCTTGTCAGGTCCACTGATTTTAAGTTATCCAAATTAATAAATTAGCTAACTAGCTAATGTTAGCTTTGACTTTGTTGTGGGTGATGGTTTGTTGATGTTAGCGGACTCCATTCCTAAGCTAACATTAGCTTGTGTTGCTCACTGTTGACTGCAATGATGCAGTTTGTTTAAATTACCCCCAGTCTCCAGTTAATTCCTATAAATTTTGATTTGGAATATTCCAAAAATTGCTTAGCTTAACTTCTTATGGAAATTTATCGGAAACTTCCCTTTGCGACCGTATTTTCACACTAACTTACTGAAGCTAAAACGGGGTGCTGCCCCTCGATGGGATTCTGGAAGTTGCCAGTCAGAAGCTGGTGGTTGGTGGTTGGTGTAGTTTGAGGGAGGAGGACTTAAAGAGGGTGAACTGAGGGACTTCATGAGGCCTTCACGGTAAATAATGATGCTTGAGAAGCTCCTTGAGTGGAGACGAGCAGCACCTTCGCCAGTATTCCACTCTTCGAAGATTTATTCATGAATGTAATGAAGAATGTTTCATTTGCTGTTTTACAAAAAAGATTCATGAACATGTGAGCCTCAATAACTTTAAATTTGAAGATTATCATTGAGGTTTATCATCAGAAAACAGTGTGGACGCTGGATGGGTCAATAAAACCTGGACTGTGCTTGATGAAAACCGTTTTTCTACAGTACCTCTGTGCTCGGTGTTCGGCACAGGAAAGGAGACGCACCTCCTGTGTGCTGGATGCAGATTGTCTGATATGGATGTTATTCCCAGGGACGCTGGTCCGTTGTCTTCTGAGCTTCTCTGAGCCGTGACCTCTTTGTCAAACGTCAAAAAGATTTTCAGGCTCGAGTGACAAACACGACAACAGGAATAAACCCAAAACGCCAGATATGTTAGAGAGGAGACAGGAAAGAGGGAACATCGGACACTGAGGCCAGAATATGAACGCTGCAGCTCCGCTTCAAACTAATGACATGAATCTCTGTTTGAAAGGAGGTTTGCAGACAGTTCATTATCCGCAGCACAGAAACAAACAGGATGTAATGCAGAGCGATTATAGAAGTGTTCAGTATTCATCAGCTACATTTGCATGAGCTGGTTTAACGTCTTATTTGTGATTCAGTTTCATGAGCTGCACATATTTCTGACGGAGCCGTGGAAACGAGCTTTATTCACAAGGTTAATCCTCTGAGCCGGCTGCGTGTCGCCCTGCTGCATCACAAGAACACATGAAATATGGTGACATCTGTGCTTTGTATTTAACGTGTCCTCGACACCAACAACAGATAGCAGGACACAGTCACATGCTGAGCATCGGTAATGGACCCCGTGTGTTGTCTATAACTGGAGGTGCGTTCAGGGTCCTGTCTTTTATCATTGTCTGGGGATTTGCAGCTTTATGTGAAGTTTACTGTTGAATTTTTCAATCTACAAAATAAATGATCAGTTTTATTTTCTTACTGTTCTCTGTTATCAAGGATTTTTGTCCATTCAGCGTTTGTTTGGTGAACGAAAGGAGTTTTATTAATTCCACAGATGGCAGTAAGCCTCAACTCTCTGTGATTTACAGAGTTTATGATGGACAGTGAAGTAAACTGCAGACAACTGTAGCTGCTGTTAGCTCATGTTAGCTCAGTTTATTAGCTCATGTTAGCTCAGTTTGTTAGCTGCTGTTAGATAATGTTAGCTCAGTTTGTTAGCTCCTGTTAGCTCAGTTTGTTGGCTCATGTTAGCTCAGTTTGTTAGCTGCTGTTAGCTCAGTTTGTTGGCTCATGTTAGCTCAGTTTGTTAGCTGCTGTTAGCTCAGTTTGTTAGCTGCTGTTAGATAATGTTAGCTCAGTTTGTTGGCTCCTGTTAGCTCAGTTTGTTGCTGCTGTTAGCTCAGTTTGTTGGCTGCTGTTAGCTCAGTTTGTTGGCTCATGTTAGCTCAGTTTGTTAGCTGCTGTTAGCTCAGTTTGTTGGCTCATGTTAGCTCAGTTTGTTGGCTCATGTTAGCTCAGTTTGTTAGCTGCTGTTAGCTCAGTTTGTTAGCTGCTGTTAGCTCATGTTAGCTCATCAGTGCTGTTTTGTGTTGCTTCAGTGGATTTCCCAGTGACAGCACTTCCTGTTATGTAGAACAGATTTTGCATGGTGCCGCCTGAGGCCTGATTTTAATTGGACGTGTACTCTTCTTATTTCAGCTGCTTGTCAGATCAGCTGCTTTTGAAAAGGGAAGTTTGACTTTGATCAGTGCACTGAAAAAAAGATCCACATCAAGCGAAGCGTGATAACGGGCGTCGGCGTCTGATGACACATGTGACAGGAAGCGGCGTCAGATCCAGCTGTTGGTTAGAGCGTCTCTCTCTCCGACATCTTTCTTTAGAAAGTGCAGATCACCTCCAGCTACGCTTTAACACTCCGTGCTCCGTGAAGCTCAGATGATCACTGCACCGGTCTGACAACAAGAACTCTAAAATGAAAAACTTCGGTAGTTTTCAACGTGGACTCTATTGTCTCGTGTTTTTGTGTCTGAGGGACTAATGGAGGACTAATGGACCGAGGCTGGTCAGTATTGAGCGACAGTGCTGCAGCGGACCATGAGCCGGCTGCAGTGTGTCATCTTCAGGTGCACCGTCCACTCAGATTATCGGGAACGTTCTGGACCCCACACGGAGGCTAAGATCCTTTTTGTTCATGTTCAAAGAACTACAGAGCACAACACGGAGCAAGAGTTCTGGTAACTTTCCAGAAACTTTCGATGGGAAGTTAAGCTGGGGGGATTTTGGAAATATTCAAAATCAGAAAGTCTGGGAATTATGGAAATTTATGGGGATTAACTGGAAAATGGTTGGTGTTGTTAGATAATGAGCTGACATTATCTAACAGCAGCTGGACAGGAACAGGTGGAGGTTTGTGGAGCTGCAGGTTGGTGGAGCAGGGTGGATGTTCACACAGGTCGTGGTTACACTTTAACAGTCCATGTGTGTGTGTGTGTGTGTGTGTTGCAGCGTGTCGTCATGGTGACCGTCTCTTTGTCTGTGTGTCGTTGTGTATTTCTAAGAACCTGTAAAGAGAGGCTGCTCTGCTGTACATCTGCATATTAATGAGGCGTTATTAGCGAGCCGCTTTAAGAGACGCACGAAAACAAAGCGTGTCGACATCGACACATTTGCTGTTTATCACGCTGATTAGCTTAATCACCCAACCTGTTGTTTGTCCCACAGGCTCGTTTTCTGTGTAATGGCTGCCACTGAATCAATTTAAATGTGATTTCATATCCGCTGTGAACCGATTCAAACGCTCCGAGGATCTTTGAAATGAATTATTGAGGTGGGAGAGGAACCGTCGATACCTGCTCCTCCAGCACCAAACTTTCTCTCCATTATCTCCATTTTTATTTGGCTTTGTCCTCCGTCTGTAGCTTCTCTGGGTTCTTTCATGACTGACAGTTTAAAGTGACGAAAGAGGAAAAGAAAAAGAGATGAGGAAGCAACAGGAGAAATGAAACGAGGAAATAATAAGAGGCCAGAGAGCGTAAAGCAGAGCGAGCTGAATGGACATCAGGCATTAGAGGACAAGGACGAGAGCGGAGGAGAGAGCGATAACGAGGCGCCCATTTAAAAGTCAGGTTCCCTCAGGTAACTAACACTGTGAAATGACCTCAGTTTCCACACGATGAAGTCCAGCAGAGTGATGCAGGATTATAAATCCAGTGTGAAGCCGTGAGCTGCTTCAAATGCCACACACTAAAACCTGGACGTAGTCTCTGAGACGTCCCCACAGACTGTCTAAAACCTGGACGTAGTCTCCGTGACGTCCTCACAGACTGTCTAAAACCTGGACGTAGTCTCCGTGACGTCCCCGCAGACTGTCTAAAACCTGGACGTAGTCTCTGAGACGTCCCCAGACTGTCTAAAACCTGGACGTAGTCTCCGTGACGTCCCCGCAGACTGTCTAAAACCTGGACGTAGTCTCTGAGTCCTCACAGACTGTCTAAAACCTGGACGTAGTCTCTGTGACGTCCCCACAGACTGTCTAAAACCTGGACGTAGTCTCCGTGACGTCCCCGCAGACTGTCTAAAACCTGGACGTAGTCTCCGTGGCGTCCTCACAGACTGTCTAAAACCTGGACGGAGTCTCCGTGGCGTCCGCAGACTGTCTAAAACCTGGACGTAGTCTCTGAGACGTCCTCAGACTGTCTAAAACCTGGACGTAGTCTCCGTGACGTCCCCGCAGACTGTCTAAAACCTGGACGTAGTCTCTGAGACGTCCTCACAGACTGTCTAAAACCTGGACGTAGTCTCTGTGACGTCCCCACAGACTGTCTAAAACCTGGACGTAGTCTCCGTGACGTCCCCACAGACTGTCTAAAACCTGGACGTAGTCTCCGTGACGTCCTCACAGACTGTCTAAAACCTGGACGGAGTCTCTGTGACGTCCCCGCAGACTGTCTAAAACCTGGACGTAGTCTCCGAGACGTCCTCAGACTGTCTAAAACCTGGACGTAGTCTCTGAGACGTCCTCACAGACTGTCTAAAACCTGGACGTAGTCTCTGAGACGTCCTCACAGACTGTCTAAAACCTGGACGTAGTCTCTGTGACGTCCCCGCAGACTGTCTAAAACCTGGACGTAGTCTCTGAGACGTCCCGCAGACTGTCTAAAACGTCTCTGACTCGAGGGTGTTGATCTTTAGGAAGTCGTACACTGAAGTTTTTGTATCGTTTGACGAGTGCAGCACAGGAGTTTTACAGCTCTGGTCTCACCTGTGAGGAGGCGTGGTCGATCTGAAGACAGAAAGGTGACGTCTGTCTGTCCTCGTCTCTGCAGTATGGATCTGTTTACATCCTTCAACAGTTACCTTCACCTCCAACCTTATCACCTTTGAGTGAGAGAGGAGGAGGATCGCTACAGGCGAGTGTTTGCTGTTTGTTTTGGTATAACGTGTTTTTAGCATTTTTGTTAGCCACTCCGCTCGCCTAGCAGAGTTCAGCTCAGTCCTTCTTCTTCCAACGAGGTCGGAGCTTGACGGTGGACGTCAAAGAGCCATGGTGACCTAAGCTAAGCTAAGCTAATGTTGCTAACAGTTATCTAAGATATTGAGGTGACACTAGCGAAGTGAGGATGAAGGAGCTCTGTGAGGTCGGAGGTGAAGGTGACAGGAAGTAAACAGACGGTGAGTGGAGTCAGTGATCTTTTCATAAATGCCTCCATCAGCTCGAGGCTGATCAGAATCACCTCCTTTTATCTCCACGCGTCTCCGGCAGTACCATCTTCTAAACCCTCTTTAGCGATGCGTTGAAGGTCGGTGAGAGGAGTGAAGGCTGCTGACTCTTGTATATCCCACACACTGGAGTGTCTTTGAACACAACGCAGAAACACTGAGGCACTTAGCATCTTCGTGTTTTTGTTATTAAAATCTCTGGGGGGGGGGTCACGTCTCCTAGCAACAGCATCAATGTTTTGATGAAGCCGGACGATGCTGACGGATGCCGCTGCACTCTTTTGATTTCCTCTGCTGGAGGGTGACGTACGGAGAGGAGAGAGAGGAGAGGAGAGGAGAGGAGAGGAGAGGAGAGGAGAGAGGAGAGGAGAGGAGAGGAGAGGAGAGGAGAGGAGGAGAGGAGAGGAGAGGAGAGGGGAGAGGAGAGGAGAGAGGAGAGGAGGAGAGGAGAGGAGAGGAGAGGAGAGGAGGGGAGAGAGGAGAGGAGAGAGGAGAGAGGAGAGAGGAGAGGAGAGGAGAGGAGAGAGAGGAGAGGAGAGGAGAGAGAGGAGAGGAGAGGAGAGGAGAGGAGAGGAGAGAGGAGAGGAGAGAGGAGAGGGAGAGGAGAGGAGAGGAGGAGAGGAAGAGGAGAGGAGAGGAAGAGGAGAGGAGAGGAGAGGAGAGGAGAGGAGAGGAGAGAGGAGAGGAGAGGAGAGAGGAAAATTCTGATACAGACGGAGAGAAAGAAAAAAGGATTTTTGTGTTTGAACGCATCAGGACACACACACACACACACACACACACATAAACACAACTACACACTGATGATTGACAGGCCGAGGAGGCTGATTACAGGAAGTCACATCAAACCCAGTCTTTGGAGATCAAGGACACACTCATTGTGTGTGTGTGTGTGTGTGTGTGTGTGTGTGTGTGTGTGTGTGTACTCTGCATGTTTACCATCATTAATATGCACGTACAGCTCAGGATGTGTCTTTGTGTATGTTTATACTATATGTACATGCTCACATTAATGTGTGTGTGTGTGTGTGTGTGTGTGTGTGTGATCTGGCAGCTTTCTGACAGGGAGCCCTGGCATTGATGTGGCAGCCTCAGGAGCTGCTATTGTCAGACGGAGAAGCAGAAAATCTGCCTGCTTAATTAGCGATGGAGAGAAAAAGAGGAAACAAGCAGAGAGATGAAGCAGGAGGTCTGGAAAAATCATTGGAAATCCTGGAAATACCTGGAAATCTACAGAGGAAGGAGTTTTTATTTGATGTGAGCTGAAATTAACTTCCTCTTAAAATAGCCTCTTCGACCAATGTGTGTGTTCTGATTTTAACGAAGACTAGTCTGTGAAGACAGTCTGCGGGGACGTCACGGAGACTACGTCCAGGTTTTAGGCAGTTTCAGGGACGTCACGGAGACTACATCCAGGTTTTAGACAGTCTGCAGGGACGTCACGGAGACTACGTCCAGGTTTTAGACAGTCTGCGGGGACGTCACGGAGACTACGTCCAGGTTTTAGACAGTCTGCAGGGACGTCACGGAGACTACGTCCAGGTTTTAGGCAGTTTCAGGGACGTCACGGAGACTACGTCCAGGTTTTAGGCAGTTTCAGGGACGTCACGGAGACTACGTCCAGGTTTTAGACAGTCTGCAGGGACGTCACAGAGACTACGTCCAGGTTTTAGACAGTCTGCGGGACGTCACGGAGACTACGTCCAGGTTTTAGACAGTCTGCAGGACGTCACAGAGACTACGTCCAGGTTTTAGACAGTCTGCGGGGACGTCACGGAGACTACGTCCAGGTTTTAGACAGTCTGCAGGGACGTCACAGAGACTACGTCCAGGTTTTAGACAGTCTGCAGGACGTCACAGAGACTACGTCCAGGTTTTAGACAGTCTGCGGGGACGTCACGGAGACTACGTCCAGGTTTTAGACAGTCTGCGTGTCTGGATGTGCGTATGTTACATGAACAGATTTGATTTAGTTTCATAATGTTTGTTTGCAGCTCTCAGACTTGAAGTTGGCGATTGAACCACCTCCGTAACGTCTTTTCAGTGTTCTGTTATATTTTTACATTTGAAGATTTCGTTTGGCAGACGATGCTGCGTGATCTTTTTCAGTCTGCTCAAATTAAAACTTCAATTACACTTTCAGTTTTATTCTAGTCTGCTCTTCTAAGACAATGAGATGCAATCAGAAGCTGTGTAGGAAAGCAAGTCAGTCACTCATTTTTATATTTATAGTTTGTTTTACATCATTTAAAATGTTTTACTCAATAAAATGGCAGATCTGAGAATAAAGAAGTCAAAGAAACACAGATCTGAGTTTCTTCTTCTTCTTCTTCTCAGTGATTTTTCCACATCAGTTCTGAATTTAGAAAAAAGACGTTTGGTCAAATAAAGGTTGATAATAAAATGAGGTTCCAGCACTAAAATGTCTAAAAGGTCAGCCGCCCCAACACTTAGAAGACGATCACATCTTTTTATTCTTGTTGGACGCTTTTGGTCAAATTGTTCTCGTGCCAGCGAAGCTCCTCGACTTGATCAGCGATGCAGAGAAGAAGGTGAAGACAAACACGATGATGGGGTGAAGTGAATTCTCTCCTTTGTGAGTTTCCAGACAAATCTAAATGTTATCAGTTCCCCGGCAGTGCGTCCCCTCAGAGCTGTTAAAGTCCACTCCGTCCCCTGAAACTGTGCCGCCAAAGAAAGGCCGCCCCCGACTGAAAGGTCACGAGTTACGTTAGCGCAGCAGACTGCGACGTCTGTCCTGTCAAAGTGTCCTTGTGTCAGACTCTGGACATTCTCTCACTTCACGTCTCAAATATAAAAAGTGCTGCATCTCTGAGGTGGCACCAGAGGAATGACTGTGCTTCATTTAGAGAGGAGTTTTCTGGGCTGTGGACAAACCTCCACCACGAGTATGATCCCAACACTTAGGACACCCCAGGTAGGCAGAAAGTCTTGAATCTGGAACACGTGGTCGCCCGTTACGGGTCAGAATCAGACGGGAACATTGGGCTCTTTCAGGAGGCTGACCATGGCGTAAAACTGGTCTGCTAGCTGGAGATAATTCTGAGCACCAATTGGACCAAATGTGCCAAAATCCTGCAGTCGTACATGGACCAGAACTGGCTCATATTTGGCCCTCCTGTGCCAGAACACAACCACAATAAGTACAGTGTTGGTGGCTGCCTGGATACGTTCTTTTAAGCCATGTTAGCGCTGTGGTTTTAGGGATGGCAGTAACCGTGTTTCATCCAAATGAGTTGCAAATTTTTTGCTTTTAGCTCCATTTTTGGTCTCCACCAACTCCTGAGAAAAACATCTGGGTCTTTAGCTCAACTCACACTCGAGTCGGTTCACGAGATAAACAGTAGGTGGTCAGAAAACAGGAAGTAAATCAGACATTTGTGTTTTTCGAATGCGAGACTTTAAAATGCATCAAAATGTGTCGATGGAAACACGACGGTTCACATCGATCCAGAGTGAAACACTTTGCTTCATGTAGCGTTTTGTCTCTGAGAAGCTCGTCGAGGGTTTTTCAGCTGCTGACGAACGGTGCTCAAATGTCAGTCCGACCTTGAACACACCGCTAAAGAGGTGACTGAAACTAAAAAACCAATGACTGGACTCTTTGGTTCTGAATCTTTCTACATCCGTGAAATTTGCCCCAAAAGATGAATCCTAATAACTTTGTTGACATCCTCAAAACTGTCAAAATCTCTATGTGTACGCAGAAAATGTAAAAATCTCTTACCGAGCAGAGGAAGAAATCTTTCTGGCTTCACATTGAGCGCCACCTTATGGACACACTTTAGTAAAATCTTGTTTCATCTCAGATTTAGTTAATTATTACAGTCTCTGATAAACTCTGATATGTCTTGGCACTCAAACACTGAATCATTGAAGCGTTTAGCTAACAGCACTGCTGAGGATTGAACACCTTCGGGCGTCAGGACATTAACAAAATACACTTTTGTCTCACGAAACAAAAGACAACTCGCTTGACTGCTTTTACGAGCAGCGGCAAAAACTGACTTGGGACTGATTTTGTGGATTTGACAGTTAAATGGATTCACGTAATAACACGATGAGTCTTTTATTCCAGTGTCCAGGGAGACCACCAGACGAACATGTTATATTAACAATGATGATGATGTAGATCAGAGGGAGAAGAAAACATATTAAAAAGTCATCACTCACATTAAAAGATGAGTTTTTATTCAAGTCTAACCACATTGTTGGACTTTTTGCAGCTATTTTACGGTTGGCATCAACGCTTTGTTATTGAAGATGGCCGATGCTGGCACACCTTGGTTTTTGTCTCTCGACCCACGCCTCACCTCGTCAGATTGTCTGGTTCAGTAGTCCTCTAAAGCCTCTGGTAGCTTTGCTATCTCCTCGTGCTCCAGACTGTCAGAACGAACCAGTTTGCTGTTGTCTCAGGTCGGCTTTTTACCTGTTTTGAAGTCCCCGCGTCCAGCTAGCTCCTGCTAGCTCCTGCTAGCTCCAGGACTCCTGGGACTTCCTCTTGGCGTAGGCTCGTTCCTGCGGTTTTCATCTGCCCGTCCTGGCGGGATCTTTAGTGAATTCATTTCATGCAGTTTGTGACACCCAAAACTCTTTTGGGGCTGCTGCGGGTCATGTTAGCTTCAAAGCCTGGCGCTCTTTCTGGAGGCTCAGTACCTACAGGTCCTAGTTTGAAGCTGTCGGGAGTGAGAACGTGTTGTAAAGATTTGCGACCAGCTTTGGTTTGATCAGAGAAACTGCAGCAGTTCAGAGGCTTTTCTCACGATGACAGATCAGTGTCGTGGTTCTCCTGCTTTACTTGTTCGACAGCCAGCGAAGTTAAAGATGTACAGGCATGATGTGGGAACAGGAGAGAGATTTGTTCAGGATTAACGAAGAAGAAGAAGAAGAGCGGTGTTATTATGAGAAACTTCCATGTTTCGGCAGGCTGGTGTAACAGAAAGCAACGAGCACAGTGAACTGTGACGTGCTAGCAATGAGCAATATGGTGAAACATTTGGGAGCGAGGGATGCAGAGGGAAACCTTGGCACCCTGAGAGCATTATTACGTATGTCTACAAATCTAAGCCAAGCTTTCATCTGATGAAAGGCATGAATACACACAGAATACACACCCCGTACAGAGCTGTGTAAGCTCCTCGTTTTATTCCCTGACATTTCCTTCAGCAGCTGAAAGCCTTTTTTGATGTTCAGTTTGCCTCCTGAAGAATTATTTTGACAGGCAAAGATGTATAAGCTTGATAAATATTTGATTCAGGTGCCCTTGTGTTTTTAAAGCGCCCAAGTCCAAACCGCTCAAAGAGCACCTTGTTTGGCCTTGAAACAGATAAAATCTCATTTAAAAAACCAAAACAAAAGTGTTTTTGCTGCAGTGTCTGAAATGTCAGAGAGAAGTGTTTCCAAAGCAAATATGTGCACAGATAGATCTCCTGCCATCGTGTCTAATAACTCTTCCATGATTATATTCATGATATCACCAATGACAGTCCGAGCTTTGAGATACAAGATGCTTTTTGCCTGTATGATTAAACAGATCTGCAAAATGTTTCAGTATGCTTTGGCAACTAAAGTAGGCACACAACGCATAGCATAGCAACGCAATGCAATGCAACGCAACGCATGCAACGCATAGCATAGCAACGCTAGCCTAGGTTCTTCTGAATCCATAAATACCAAACACATGGTTTCATATACATTACATATTGTTTAGAAGCCCAAATGTCAAAGAAGTGAAAACAGTCTTAGTCCCCAGAGGGTTAAACCATTAAGGCTACTTAAAGGTGCTATATACGACATTCAGATCCACGACAGAACCACAGAATCAAAACATTTTATTAATGTTCAAAAATCATTTATATAAGCATTAAAGTGTACTGAAGATAGATGCTCCTGGACACTGATGGTAAAGTCAAACATACTGAGTGTTCATATATGACAGGATGTCCACAGAAAGCTCAGTCAACAAAGAGCTGCGCCTCGGTCACAGTACAGAACAACCTAAATTCATGAATTTATCAGCGTTCATGTTGGGAAAAGATCAAAACTGCAGGGAAACAGAGAGCGAGCGAGGGGAAGTCATAAAATGGAGAAACAAATCAAAGGAATCAATGAAAGTCCCTCCCTCCAAGTGTTCCCGTCCCAGAGGTTTGGCAAAGTGTCTGCTGCTTCTTCATGAGACGAACAACAGCAACAAACACAGATGTACTGTGAGCCTCAAACCTCAGTGCTGTTTAACTACTGACCGAGCTGCATCTGCAGCACCGAGGACACAAAACTCTGAAATACTGAGAGATAAAACAGAAACTGAACTCGGCTTCTGCAGGTTTAGTTCTGACGAGCAGACCCGTCCCCGGCGATCTGGATGCTTCATAACCCAGCAGCAGCAGAAATGTACAGAAATATATTTTCTTGGCCTCAAACCATTCAGAAACCCACAGTAGTATTTTAAAATCAATACTCTGACAAACAGGAAGCTGGTGCAAAGATCTGAGAAGTGGACTGATGTGGTCTTAATGAGGACTCCAGTAAAGCTTTTTTCTGAATGTTCGAATCTTCCTGATACAAACAGTCTTTAAGACTTTCTGTTTTTTAAGGTGACGGTTGGATACATTTGTAACCAAGCACCTGAAGTTGTGTCGGTGATTGCATGAGACTGCAGTCGCTCTTTGGTAAATCAGATTGTAGTCTTGAAGGGTTGGTGCTGTTCTCTTGTTTTTCTGTGTCCCTGTGTAACCATGTGTAGTGATTTTGGAGTTGTTTTTGCATCTGTAGTTGTCTTCTCTCACCTTGTAGTTTGTAGTTGAGTCTATTAGTGGGTGTTTTGGGTCTCCTTGTTGTTGTTTTCTGCCTCTTTGTAGTTACTGTCAGTGTCTTTGTAGTTTTTTTTGTCTCTGTAGTTGTCTCATGTCTCCTTGTACTTTGTTGTTGTCTCAGGTGTTGAAATAGTTTTTAGTCTCTTTGTGGTTTGTAGTCTGTAGTTTTTAGTGCACTTTGAGTCCCTGTGTAGTTGTTTTAAGTCTATTGGTAGTTGGTTGTTGTCTTTGTAGTTGCTTTAAATCGATCTGAAATTGTGTTTAGTCTCTTTCTCATTGTGTCTCTTTGTGTTTTCTCGTTTGTAGTTTTCGAGCGTATTAGTGGGTGCTTTGAGTCTGTCTGTAGTTCTTTGTCTCTGTAGTTGTTTTGAGTCTCCTTGCAGTCGTTTTGTTTCTCTGTAATCATTTCAGAGCTCTCAGGTATTTAAAAGCTACAGATGAACTTTAGTATTTAGTCTGACGCTGCCTGGCTGCTGTCCAAACCTTCGTCTGGCTTATTTGTTAAATGAGGAAACAAGGAGGAAACCATGTTTGGAGGAAGAAAATCAATAAATCTGATTTACAGATCCAAATCTCCAGTGTTGTTGTTAGCTAGCAGCAATATCTAAAACTTTGGACTGTTATCCTTTGAGCGGGGATGAAGGCAGACGGGGGGAGATGTGATGAAGGGAGGGCTGAAGAGGAAACAGCCATTTGTTTGTTCTGGAGGAGGAAAGTGGAGCTGACAGTAACAACAAAGGGGCCATGAATCAGAGCCATAATTAAATGTGAGCCTTGGACCAAGGTGAGTCTTGGAATGAAGTGTTTCTTGGAACGTCGGCATGCAACGTCCAGCCAACAATAAACAGCCGAGGGGAGAAGGAGATCGGAGGGCGGCCAATGACAGGTCATTTTTAGGGGATGTTGGGAGGCAGAGGGGGGGTGACTATTTCTTTTTCAGCCTTTATTGAAACACGTCCAAGAGATAGATCATCTGAGCACAGCAACACATCACACACCGGTGACAAATGCAATGGGGATTATGGGATATGGAGTGTCCAAACAGGAAGCAATGCCCAAACAGAAAAATGTTGAAAAAGAGTGCTGAACACAAAGTTAAAAATTCATCGGGCACGGATGTCACGCGTTGTTTAAATAGAAACATGACCAACTCTGAGCAAGTTAAAGGTCCAGTGTGTAGGACTTCTAGTCTCCTCACATCACCCTCACCTACCAATGTAAAGGACAAACAAACACCTGAAAGGCCGGTGTTTCAACATGGCGGCCTCCATGGAAGAGGACCCGCTCCCACTGTGGATATTAAAGGCTCATTTTTAAGTAACCAAAACCAAAAGATTCTTATTTTTATGTGATTATGCATGCATGAAAACATAGTTATGAATATTATATGTTTCCCCAATTTTACACACTGGACCTTTAACAAAGTCTGCAGGGCAAAACACTTCCGATCCTCAGGTGATCTAACATGTTGTCATGGAAACAGTTACCTTTGGCTAAGAATAAAACTCAGTTTGCTGTTTGCAAACAGATGATAACAAAAAATGAGAGGAAAACATTTTTTAAGACTAAATACAAAGATAAAATCGATGTGTTCAGATGTGTATGTTTCTTTATATATATATATATATATATATATATATATATATGTGTGTGTGTGTGTGTGTGTGTGTGTGTGTGTGTATATGTATGTATGTATGTATGAGACATAAAAAAAAAGATTCTCTTCAAAAAAAAATCCACCAAACTCCAGAAAACAGTTAAAATAAAAAGTCGAGATGAAAAGAAGAGGAAGAAGAGACGAGTGCCGGATAACGGAGACGAAATGACAACTGGAGATAAGATGGAGGAGAACGAGGACACAAAGCAAAGAGCTGAAAAGAGAAATCGCTTACGGGGTGACAAAGATGTTTATGCAACAGTAGAAATCATTTCAGAACAGAAAGGAACATTAGAAACAATAAATGAACACCAAAATTAAATTTCTGTAAAAGAAAAGTACAGAGGAATAAAAATCAAAGCATTTTTTTAACTGGAGGACGAGAAAGATCGACTGAGGAAGAAAGTTTGATGAGATTCACTTCAGTGAAGTCGAGCTGCTGCAGAAAACTGAAAATAAATCTGTCAGAAAACTGAAATAGATTCATTTGCAGGTTTGTGTCAATTTAGGTTAATTTAACATGGCATGCTTGCTAAAAGGACATAAGTTGATAGGAAATAAGTTTGTGTTTCCATCATCATAATGAAACAAACTGAACACTTTAATGTTAGAGCAGAAAAGTGTTGGGATGTGGGTGTGAGCAGCAGAAACAGGAGGAAAAAACCAGAGAGGAAGATAAACGTCACGGTGCCGTGAAGACAGTTACGTCGTATGTTTTAAATTTGTCCGGTTGTCGAGGTTATTTGTGGGTTTTTGATCTTTAGAGTGACGGGACGTTCATCCACAGAAAGCGGTTAATCATCTGCAAAATAAATTTCATCCGTCAATTGGTCACTCCGTCCACCACTTCTGGAAGTTGAAAACATCTTTTCCATCCAGGAGGCCTTTTCATTGCCAGTTTCTTTCCATCCACCAGGTGTCCTCAGACTTTCCCTCCTTGCTTCATCACCTGACAGCCCCACCCGTCTTCGTACCTGTTCCAGCTTGCCTCATCTACTCTGCAATTACCTGCCCTTCCCCGCTCACCTCCTCACCTGCATCTTATTCCCCAATTAGCCACTCTTCATAAACCAATCCACTTTGTTGGTTCCTCTGTCAGTTCGTCAACGTTGCTCTGTTGTTTTATTGTCGGTACCTTCAAACCTGTCACCCCTACCAGCCTGCCTCATGGACCTGTGAGCTTTAAACATGATCTTTATGAATAAATTATTAATCTGCACAAGCTCTGCAACATGTTTAGCTGAAAGCACCGTTGTGCCTCATAGAACCGCGGTAGACTCTTAGTCTTGTTCATTACAGGTATTGTTCCAGAGTTTTCAGACAGTACTTGAGACATAAAATGGTCTTTAATTTGGCATCAAAATTCAAGTACCCACCTCTGCCCCAACTGTGAAGCATATTCTTTTAATGCAGCAGTTGTTGTTGTTGTTGTTTTTACGGTGGCCGGGACCCGCCATTGCTGCAAATAAAAGAAACGCTACAAATAAAACAACAACAACAACGATGCAAATAAAAAAAGCCACAACGGAAGTGAATTACCGGGGACTATTATTGCCGGTGCACCGTGTTTTTGTGAGAGAAGAAGAAGACCAAGAGAGAGAGAGAAATAAGAAGGTTAGTGTTTACTGTCGCTACCTGACTGTACCTTTACTTGTCTCGCTCGAAGCTAACATTACACAGCATCCTCCAGTTCAGCTTCATATCAAACCTGGGCTACATGGCCTAACTATAACACATTGACAAGTACAGTCAGGTAGCGACAGTAAACACTGACCTTTTCATTTGTTAATTTCTTATTTCTCTCTCTCTCTCTCTCTCTCTCTCTCTCTCTCTCTCTCTCTCTCTCCAGGTGAAAGACACAAAGAAGGTCTATACGATGTTTGAGGCAGCAGTTTGACAGACAGTAATGATGGTTGAAGCTCCTCAGTGAAAGTGTTGAGTTCTTCAGGCGAGTTTTGTCCTCCGTCTGAACTCCATCATTATCGAAAATCAGCTCTTAGCCTGCAGACAGAACTCTGAGAAGAAACCTGAAGTCTTCAAGAAAATTGATAAACACACACACACACACACACACACACACACACACACACACACACACACACACACATCCCTGATGGAGCCTACAAATGTACAAAAACTGAAAAATATTAAAACACTAAGCTGAACACATTAAACACATTCATCCACAGAAAGAGGTTCATCATCTGCAAAATAAATTCAGCTGTTTTGATTTGTTGCTTTGAGTTTCTGAAACTTTTGTTGCTTTCAAAAGTCTTTCACTGCTGACCTCTGAACATTTGATGAACCAAGAGAAGAGCTTGCTTTATGATTTGAGATGTTACAATACGAAGACTAAATCAGGCGTTGTGGTGAATCGCCGTAGGGTTGTGCAGCGCTGTGCTGGGTGGAAAATAAAATAACTATTTCTTTGATTCAGCTCTTGATTCTCGATACTGGCACTCTTCAGAAGAGTGTGGGATGTGCCGTGAAGCCGGTATTTCATAGCTGTGCTTTGGATTTGTCCAGTCGTCAAGGTTATCTGTGGGTTTTGGACCTTTAGAGTGACGGGACGTTCATCCACATAAAGCAGTTCATCATCTGCAAAATAAATTCCATCCTTCATCTGCGAGCAGTTTTGATTTGTTGCTTTGAGTTTCAGAAACTTTTTGTTGCTTTCAAAAATCTTTCATGCTGACCTGTGAACATTTGATGAACCAAGAAAAGAGCTTGCTTTAGTCGTATCATATTTTTTTCCGCAGATATCCAACCCAGTGTTTTCGACAAGTGTCAGATAAATACGAAGACCAAATCAGGCGTTGTGGTGAATCGTGCAACAGTGTGCAGGGAGTGGGCTGGGTGGGAAATAACTATAAAGAGACACTCTTTGACTGTCTATATGCACTGTCTCTAAAGATATGACAGACTTTGTTGATCCCACTTCGGGGTTATTCAGTTGTTACGGGATAATCAAAGATGTACTAGAAGATTAAAAAACAGAGCATTCAAAACACTTCCAAGTCGAGTCTGACGTCATTTATTTTCTGTCGAGTTGCAGGTCATCAAACAGTGACTCGAGCTGACTTCAGTTTCAGTCAGACTTTGTAGCAGTTTGTTTGCACGGTAACAAGTTAACATGGACTGTCTGATCATAATTCACAAACAAAGTCTTTTATCTGAATTCTGGAAAACATCGCGGCGTCCATTCGACTCTGTGCAGATGAAAACTGTTTAAACGCCCAGTGGACATTCAATTTGGATGTTAAATAATTGAGATGGATGTTCAGAGAGCTGTGTGTGTGTGTGTGTGTGTGTGTGTGTGTGTGTGTGTGTGTGTGTGTGACAAAATGTAATCCAGCTCCTGTGTCTCTCAATCATTAAAAAAAATAAACTCAGTTTCCATTCAAACGTACAAACATCATTTCTTCTTTCTGTCTCATCAACATGACTGAGATGACATTTTCTGCCCTCCACCACCTCCTCGGTCCTCCTCCTCCTCCTCCCTCCATCGCTCCTCTTCACACTGCTGCCGTGGCAACAGAGGACAGGAGCGAGGAGGAGGAAGAGGAGAGGAAAGAAAGAGACAGTGACAGAGAGAGAGAGAGAGAGAGACAGAAATAGAGAGAGAGGAGAAGATTGGTGGAGATGAGATTGGAGTCTGGGACCAGAGGCAGTGTGAAACACTGCAGTTTGACTGGTGTGTGTGTGTGTGTGTGTGTGTGTGTGTGTGTGTGTGTGTGTGTGTGGTTGCATAATCCCACTTCAGTTACCGGTTGAAGCTAAAAATGAATCCAGATTTACGATGATGATTTTCAGCAGTCTCACTTTCCTCTCGAACATCGTCACACCATCAGCTCTGTCCTCTCTGAACGTCTCTTGTGTGTGTGTGTGTGTGTGTGTGTGTGTGTGTGTGTGTGTGTGTGTGTGTGTGTGTGACCTTTAACAGCAAAACTACAGATCATAAATATAAACTAATCTGGATGTCCTGATATCGTTCAGTCCAGCGGCTCTTTCATGTGCTAACGGGTAGCATCAATCAGTGAGCAGCGTGTGGTCGGTCATTTTAGTGTCCGAATGTTCAGAAGATCAGTGACTGAGGAGAGAGAGTCGCTCATAACCTGAGAAAGACCTGAACAGTTTAACATGGACCCAACAAAGACTGAGACCTGGTGCAGGTACCAGGTGGGCTCGGGGTCCGTCAGTGAATGGGAGCACAACTAGATAAACGCTGTATGTCGGAGAGTTGACGGAGTTGCTTTTCGTGGTGTTTCTGTGGTCAGCAGCAGCTATGGAGCTTCTATTTATGTTGGACATCCATCTATCTGTCGTGAAATTTACAATTTACAATTTAGTTTGTCCGAGTGGCGTTGCCATAGATACCATATTGTGTGACGTAAACAGAAGGACCCCGAGCCGATCTGGTACCTACACTGGGGGTCCATGTTAAACTGCTGCAGGTCAGCGGTCTGCACAGAACCTTCATTTCAATCCTTGACTTCACACACATCATGACAGCTGACCATTCATAGAGTTATGAGAGAATCAGAGGTTTGACTTTGACCCTTGAACGCCTCGTCTGACTTTTAAACCTCCACGTAACTGTCTGAATCTGAAGGCAGTCATAGAAAGTTCAGCTTCAAGTCTCTCTGAGATGCCAAAGCCACCTCAGTACTGAACTCCCGGGCTTTAAACTGCTCTCTGCTGGGCTCTGTCGGGTCGTGTTGGTGTGTGATAACTTATCATCGCCACGATTATTTCATTTTCTGTCTCGATGGTTGCTTTCACGTTACAGAGTAATCACGAGGACCTGTATTTGATTAGGAATCACGGCGCCCCGCCGGATGACACGACGCTGTGTTGCAGTGAATTCGGAGTCGAGTTAATCTGATTTTCCGGCTGATCCTGAGCGCTGAATCAACAAAGATGATGAGCTGCATTCCTCACCTATGATCCCAAACCTTTCACTCTAATGACAGAGATCAAATGACAAACTGTTTGTGGACTGATGCTGAGAAAAACACCCGAACGTGTCAGGATGACTTCAGACCTGTGACGAGCTCAAGGTGTCCCGGTTTGTCTGCAGAGTAAACGTCAAGGCGAGGAAGAGGACGGAGAGATGAAACATTTACTCAAGAGTTCATTCAAAATGTGATGAAGGATGGATGAAGAGAGAGAATTAAAGATCTGTGATTCAGCAGTTTTCCTCGGTCATCCCTCCATCCTCGGGATGTCCAAGGACACCACCACCCTCCCCCCGAACCCAAACACCCTCCACCACCACTCTCTGATCAGAAGTGACATCCCTCTCCTTCACTACACCCACACAGGAAACAGTAAAAACCAAAAATAAAATAAAAGAAGAAGTTACCTCACGTCACCTTCTCCTCAGCTGCACCGGCTTCTTTCATTTTTCTCTCTTTTCGCTGTAATATTCTTATTTTGAGGAGGGAAAAATCCCCCAGCTGCTCTCTGCACGGCTCATTCCTCTTCCTCATCTCCTATAAAAACATTTTCAGGATATCGGATAGTTTCATCTCTGAGTGTCCGCTACTGAGGATGTTTAGCCTAGCTTAGCACAAAAACTCAAAGCAGAAACAGACACGTGCTGCTGTCCTCAAATGTCCATTCTGTATAACCGCACACTCGAGGTCGTGCTGCTATTCTGAATATCAGCACGACCTCGAGTGTGATATTTATTTTAGACAACAGTTCGACAAGTTAGTAGTTATAAGTGACCACAGTTTATGAATCATGAACTTCTTCGTGTTGGTCGACAGCAGGGTCAGTCAGTTCTGATTTCAGGAGGTCCGGATAGAGACAAATGCTCAGGTTCAGGTTCTGCAGTATCATCATGTTTAAGTTGCATTATTACAATTATTTTATATATATTGAAGCAGCATTGTCATTGTATCACAGTGTAGAGGATCACAGTCCGCCTGTTAGTGACCTGTGATCTTCACATGTTTAATACTACCAGCAGGTCGTTGTGCTGTCTTTAGCAGCAAACAGGAAGCAGGAAACAAGTCGATATGTCCCTTTGTTCTTAGGAACTAGACTCCAGTGATAGAAACATGAATTTTACATCCAGTGTTAAACAAACATACAATAACTTTTAAAGTGACGCTGCACAGTGAGCGCCACACTCAGTCCATTAACAGTCAGACGTTGAATTGTAACGCAGACAGACGCTGTAGTTTTGGTGATAGCGCTGAGTGAAACATGAATATACGGTCTGAGTGCTACATGAATATACGGTCTGAGTGAAACATGAATATACGGTCTGAGTGAAACATGAATATACGGTCTGAGTGA
The DNA here is from genome assembly GCA_036365135.1 of Miichthys miiuy. NCBI lineage: Eukaryota > Metazoa > Chordata > Actinopteri > Sciaenidae > Miichthys > Miichthys miiuy. The sequence goes on along the minus strand of CM071606.1, from coordinate 1,607,610 downwards.
AACATGAATATACGGTCTGAGTGCTACATGAATATACGGTCTGAGTGCTACATGAATATACGGTCTGAGTGAAACATGAATATACGGTCTGAGTGCTACATGAATATACGGTCTGAGTGCTACATGAATATACGGTCTGAGTGAAACATGAATATACGGTCTGAGTGAAACATGAATATACGGTCTGAGTGCTACATGAATATACGGTCTGAGTGCTACATGAATATACGGTCTGAGTGAAACATGAATATACGGTCTGAGTGAAACATGAATATACGGTCTGAGTGCTACATGAATATACGGTCTGAGTGCTACATGAATATACGGTCTGAGTGAAACATGAATATACGGTCTGAGTGCTACATGAATATACGGTCTGAGTGCTACATGAATATACGGTCTGAGTGCTACATGAATATACGGTCTGAGTGAAACATGAATATACGGTCTGAGTGCTACATGAATATACGGTCTGAGTGCTACATGAATATACGGTCTGAGTGAAACATGAATATACGGTCTGAGTGCTACATGAATATACGGTCTGAGTGAAACATGAATATACGGTCTGAGTGAAACATGAATATACGGTCTGAGTGCTACATGAATATACGGTCTGAGTGCTACATGAATATACGGTCTGAGTGCTACATGAATATACGGTCTGAGTGAAACATGAATATACGGTCTGAGTGCTACATGAATATACGGTCTGAGTGCTACATGAATATACGGTCTGAGTGAAACATGAATATACGGTCTGAGTGAAACATGAATATACGGTCTGAGTGCTACATGAATATACGGTCTGAGTGCTACATGAATATACGGTCTGAGTGAAACATGAATATACGGTCTGAGTGAAACATGAATATACGGTCTGAGTGCTACATGAATATACGGTCTGAGTGCTACATGAATATACGGTCTGAGTGAAACATGAATATACGGTCTGAGTGCTACATGAATATACGGTCTGAGTGCTACATGAATATACGGTCTGAGTGCTACATGAATATACGGTCTGAGTGAAACATGAATATACGGTCTGAGTGAAACATGAATATACGGTCTGAGTGAAACATGAATATACGGTCTGAGTGCTACATGAATATACGGTCTGAATATACGGTCTGAGTGAAACATGAATATACGGTCTGAGTGAAACATGAATATACGGTCTGAGTGCTACATGAATATACGGTCTGAGTGAAACATGAATATACGGTCTGAGTGAAACATGAATATACGGTCTGAGTGAAACATGAATATACGGTCTGAGTGAAACATGAATATACGGTCTGAGTGCTACATGAATATACGGTCTGAGTGAAACATGAATATACGGTCTGAGTGAAACATGAATATACGGTCTGAGTGCTACATGAATATACGGTCTGAGTGCTACATGAATATACGGTCTGAGTGCTACATGAATATACGGTCTGAGTGCTACATGAATATACGGTCTGAGTGAAACATGAATATACGGTCTAAAAGGCTTCTGAGGATTTACTTGAGGATGTAACCTCTGGTGTGCTGAAAGCTCCCATCAAAGCTCGTTCCCCTTCTTCACACTCGCTTGTTGTCCCCGCTGTGAAGAAAAACCTGAACCTGCTCTGCTGGGCGCCATGGAAACGGGAGACAGGAAGTGTAAAACCAAACAAAACACAGATAAAATGATGGACGTGGGTTTGAAATGTTAAACAAGGCGGCAACCGGAAGCGAGCTCTGATAGAACGATGGATTTTAATTAAAGCTGAACGTTTCTGAACACTTTGAAAGAACTCGGTTGTGAATCAGAGCTTCATTACGCATGGACGCATTTCTTCTATGACGCATAATTGAAAAAGATCAAAACAGGGGCAGAGCCGAGGATACAAATGTGATCTATCTATTAAGTTTTCATTAATGAGCCAGAGTTAAAAGACAAATCAGTCACACTTTATTTAAAGGAGTGTACACAAGACTGACATGACACGGTCATGAACACGAAGGAGTCTTTATGTCACTTTGAATACAGAGTTAACTGATGCCACGTTTATGACAGGTTATGTTGTCTAATGCCACGTTGTAACAAAGACGTCTCAGTCGATGCTATAACGGATGATAATAAGACGTGAGCGACATAACTGACTGACAGACAGTTAATGACATCATGTCATGTCAGCCTTACACAGCCATTGTTGAGTTCTGTCACCAAGAAATATTGATATCGTTAATCTGATGAGTCTCCCAGTATGAAAACAGCTGATTATTCTAGAATAAAAGCGCGCACACAAAACAAAGAGTGTCTTCCATCATGTGTGAGGACTCGCTGCATGAACTCGGCGTGATTTTCACTGCACGAGTTCAATAAACGACGTGAAGGACAAATCTATAAACGCTCTTTTAGCATCGACCCTGAGCAGATCTTTACTTTCCGTGATCGGACATCATTGTTCATTGTCCAGTTTGTACAGTTTGTACTGAACTCTGCACTTTTTATCAATGTGCACATCATCGTGATTACTGACTGATCTCAGGATGTCGTAGTCGTTCAGTTTAACATGGACACCTGTGATTTAGTGCAGTCCACTGAATTTGACTGGCAGCTTTCACAGCAGGTTAAATGAACTGAAGTGAACGAGTGTTATCCATTCCTCCAACAAAGCATCCAGTAAAGCCGCGACATGCTCGACGTTCCAGATGTTCAATCGCTGAGCGTGTTTGCAGCGGTCGTGTTGTTCAGCTCGACTGGATGCAAACTCTGTTTGTCATTTATGCACACGAAGAATCCATTCATATTCAGTCAAACCACTCGAATAATACACACTCTCGTGAAATCTTCAATGTGGAACCAGTTTTTTAGTGGAGGTGTGTGTGTGTGTGTGTGTGTGTGTGTGAAATATGGTGGCAGTTCTGTGCTAATTGTTCACACATTTGGAGGCATGTGGTGTTTTCCCTCCTTCTGTAACTGAGAATTAGATTTGGCTGCATAATTATATGTAATTTAGTTTAACATTAGCACACAGAGTGTGTGTGTGTGTGTGTGTGTGTGTGTGTGCGTGTGTGTGTGTGTGAGGCTAATAGCTTCAATAACACTCCTCCATGAATCACTTTTCTTTGTCAGCTGTCGTTTTCTAAACGGCAGAGACGTTTTTCGAGTGATGGACGTCTCATTCTGCAACAAGTCCAACAAAAGCTAAATAAAAATGTGGAGCTTCTTCCTGAATGGGAGAGAAACAGGAGGCATGTCACTCAGTCAGTTCACTGTGATAGAAAGAGTACCTGAAGGTTTGGACCCGGTGGACTGGACCGACGTCCCTCTGAGCCCCTGCAGCTCATTTCTGTCCTCTGTGGGGGAGACGTTACTTCAAACAGCAGGTCTGCAGTCTGTCTGAGTCCTAATGTCCCGTGAAGACATCACAGAGGACATCTTCTGTCCTTCATATTGTTTCTGTTCTTAACTACATCTTTCAGACGGCTTCCTCTGCAGCAGCCATGATTGTTTCTGCTTTAAGGATGTGATGAGGTTCTTTGACATGCTGCACATTACTTAACATCTACCTTCATCAGCTGAGCAGTGTTCTCTCCTGCACAGTGATGATGTCCTTGTTTATATCTCATATCTTGGAGTGATTGACAGCTCCTGAAATATTGATGTCTGCTCTCTGATGTTTACAGTGTCTGCACAGCAGCTTTGTTTTCAGGTCAGGCTGAACAGGCGAAGCAAAGAACAGCCGCCGCCGCCGCCGCTGCTGTCGCTCGGAGCCCTCAGGAAAGCGTTCACACCTCGTCATCGTCTCTGTTAACCAGGGTCAACCGAACAGAGAGGGAGGGGGGAGGGAAAGACTGAGGAAAGAGTGAGAGGTAACAAAGAGAACGTGTGAAGCAGGCGGGAGGTTGTTTTAAATGACAGGATGGGAAACAAGAAAAGCCGAGGCAGAGCTCACACCGACGTGGACGAGCGAGGTAAACACATGCAAAAGGTTAAAAGAGAGAGAGACTCCCTGCCAAAGACAAAACCCTTCGTCTCCGAGCTTTGATACTGAACACATCTCCTCCAAACAGGCCGACTTCAAAGACTGCTGAAAGCTTAGCCCTCATCTTAAAACACTCACACCTGCTCCGCTATCTGAGGCAGCACACGTCAAAGAGATGGAGGTGTCTCTGTGGACTCATCAACTGTTGGGCAGTTTCTCTTCTTACGGCAGGTCAGCGCAGGTCTTCTCCTTCTGTTTCACTCATGACTGCAGTGATTGTGTGCAGCGTGGTTGGGTTTCAATAGCCAGATCTATTTTTGGTTCCTGGTGATTTGTTGAGATCACAAAGAGAAGCCAGCTCGGCGTCTGTCTGTCAGCCTTTTATTTCACCAAGCTCTCACCAACCACTAAAAGTCAGTCCCAGATTTACTCTTGTCCGGCGGCTTCTGGCTCGCTCACTCTCTCCTTTTCTCTTCTTAGCTTCCTCCGTCAGCGTCCTCTTCACTCTCTTGTCCATCGAGGCTGCTGGGCCTGGTTACACTGCTAACGCTCACCAAGCTCCAGGTCTGGCACGACACCGCCAGCGTTCTCCCGCCTGAAAACCTCCTCTTGTGATCCAGTTTCACCAAAATCGTGAAATCGTTGGTGGTGTGTCACGTGACGTACTTCTTGCGGGTGATTGTACCCCAGTGAATGAACAGGTGTACGAGGTGCAGAGTGGTGGTTATCTTTGCAAACATGTAGTGTCTGATTGAGCTTGACAGGTGTAGCAACAGTATCCTTAAAGGGGGTTACGGTTAAGGGTTCGACCCCTGAATTCAACCCCAGGACAGTCTGCAGTCTGCAGCGGGCTCGGGCCTGTGACGTCTTGCAGCTTTGATTTAATGAAAATTCAACTTCATCTGTCAACATCGGCAGATGTAGATGTTTGACTGTGACTTTGTGGAGAAGTGAGCTTTACACTCATCAGCAGTGAGAGAGAGAGCGAGGGCGGGAAAGACATACGGAGGGTATGTGATTAAGACTGTGGGATATGACTTCCTGCCGGAGGAGCTCTGTTAGTGTCACAGCCCGACGAGACGGCTCCGTGGCGGGGGAGGATCAGCGGATAGACGAGGGCTCAGCTGGTCTGACCGCTGGCACGGAGCGGAGGGAGGATAGAAACACAAAGGACAGATGGAGGGATCACAGAGGATGAAGGAGAGAGAGGATGGAGGAAAAAGGATGTTGTGAATTTCTTCTTTCTAATTGTGTCTGAAATGTTCCTGCAGTTGCCTGGCCATGAAGTTTGTAGGGCAACCAGCAAACTGCAGGAAGCAAACAGTCAGGTTGGAGATTAGAAATCACTTCACTTGGACTTCAAATGGACAAATAGAAAAGCTTGTTTGGAGCGATACGTCCCGCCTCACCTGAGATTTGTTAGCAGAGACTGAGGACCGAATCTGCTGAACGACTTTTTAACGCAGTGGCTGTTGCGCACACAAGCTCCTCCTTTGCTACTCCACAAGGGGAGGAGCGCAGCAGGGTACCTGTGGGTTGCTTATTTGATATGCAAATATCGCATGACGTGATCTTAGTTGTCCAGCACACTGCCTTCACATGAGTGCCTCAGTAGTCGGTACCACAGCGGTCTAAAGACAAAATGAGCCAAAGAAAACAACACAAACAGTAAAGCAAAGTGTAATATTTCAACAAATTGTCAACAAATAATTTGCATCGTTACTTAAAACCCAACACCCGGTTCTGAATTGGACAAACATATGAGGTGATTGGTGAAACTGAAATGTGTTCTTCCAGTTTGATCACGTGTTTGTGGCAAAAATGGAGCCACATGAAGAGTGAACAATTCAAAGTGGAGCTGAGAAATACACAGTAGAGTGTCGTCTGCATATCGTGATAACCTGTGATACACCATGCTCGTTTTGAGTGCTCGCCTGCACTTCATGATGCTCGTAGACGGTAACAAAATGTGTGCACAGGCTGTGCATTGAAGGCAGCACGTTAGCATAGCATTAGCAAGCCTCTGTCTTCTGTCTGCAGAGGATGCATTCAGGTACAATATTGGATGTAGGTCACCTGAGATTTAGCAGTGTGAGGGTTGAAGTTTTGTGCAACAAACTGCAAAAATTTCTGCACAATGTTGCTGTGATGTTTGAAACAACAGGTCCTGATTTTTTTACCACATAATGTTGCAAAACAGACTGAGGCTGTTGACAGATACAAACAGAGAACATGAACTAATGAGACAGATGAGAGGAGTGAAGGACGGCGTGAGGAGGAGAAATGTCAGGAGGAGAATGGGAGCAGACTGTGCTCCTCCTCCTGTCTGTCTCGATGTTCAGGTTTCAGACCTTCCTGTAATCCAGCTTTATGTCTGCCATGCTGTCACTGCACCTGTAATCTGCTTCCTGCACTCCTGTAATCTCACTTTGACTCTGCTTATCTTCCGCTTCACGCTCAGGGAAATCTCACCGCTCAAGCGCTTCACTCAAAAGTGAAAAGAAGCGACACCATCCTCCATTTTTCTTCTCTCTCTCCAAATTCACCGATGTAAAACTTCTGTCCTGTATTTCTCTGCAGCTCTTTTCTTGTACTGATTTTTTCCTCCCTTCATGTTCGTATTTTTGTTCCAGAGCCAATATTTTCAGTCCCTGACCTCCTTAATCTTAATGTTTGTGAAATTAGGCATCACTGAACTAATTTAAGTGTTTCTGGGTAAAAGAGAAACTCGCTGTATAAAAGAAATAATCCATCCTAAAGCGTCTAATTGATTCTGTAAAGAGCTGCAAGTTTTACATTGAAGTCCCAAGTGGATCAAACTGAATTTGTATTACCAGTCGGAGCAGAGCGCTGTGCAGCTGTAAACAACGAATGACGATGTTGGTGGAGAGAGGTCAACATTCCCCACAAAACCTCCTCTGCTTCTTCTTCTGCTTCTTCTTCTGCTTCTTCTGCTTCTTCTTCTTCTTCTTCTTCTTCTTCTTCTTCTTCTTCTTCTTCTGCTTCTTCTGCTTCTTCTTCTTCTTCTGCTTCTTCTTCTTCTTCTTCTTCCCTGTGGTACAAACTCTAACACTCACCCGGTGCTCTGAGCTCACAGTCCAGGTAGCCCGGCTAACAAACTGAGCTAACATTAGCTAACAGCAGCAAAAAAGGGCTGAATGGCGCCTGGTTGCTGTTTTATATCGTGTTGTTGTTTCTATGTCGTGTTTTGTGTACGTGCAGTCATTTATTCAGATCTGTGTGTTTGTCACACGCAGCACACAGAATGAACTCGCCTGTGAAATCCTCCTCCATCAGGCTGCGTCATTAGCTGCGGCGCCCTTTGGGGGACGGCCCCGCTCCTCCGTTATGGCTTTTTGAGTGTTGCGGCGCGGCCGCTGTGTTGTACCCATAATCCCTTTAATGACCGTCCTCTCAGGTATTAGTGCACCGGCGGCACGATGAGGCAAACAACATCAGAGAGATTGATTCCTCTTAATGGGTCATTTCATAATGGAGCGGGGCGAGCGAAGCCGGTGACGGACGGGGAGAGAGAGCGAGGAAGAGGATTGCTCACAGTATTCATTTTGTTGTTTTTTCTGTTACTACGGCAACCTGGATGAAAATCGTAGCATGTAGCTATTAGCGTTGAGGCAACGGAGGGATGTAAAAATAGAGAACGAGGATAGAAAATGTGTATTTGGAGGATTTTTTACGTTTAATACAAAATTTGGCTTCTGCCGCCGACTCATTATGAGCTGTGTGTGTGTGTGTGTGTGATTAATAAGTGTTGGCATTTAGCAGCGTGATATCTGACTGGTTTAGATAATTACACCGGGAGCCGGGACTTTATCAGCCCACGTGGGAGGATGAGCCTTTTGGGTTTTTATTTTTTATTATTCTTTTTTTTTTATTTTTATCCTCTCCACTTAAACGTTTGCCAATTCACCTCTGTCATTTTTTATGCAGAGTTATTAATGTGTGAGCTGCAGCGAGGGAAGATTAGCAGGAGGGAGGTGAAGAGGCTTTAAAGCTGCTGATTTATCATCAGAAACACTCGAAGACGTCGACGCCGTGCAGAGCTGCAGCGATGAAAACAATGTGACGTGAGGAAGGAGGAAGTGTGACATCACAAAAAACAAAACTCTGATGAGAATTATGAGGCTGAAACTTAAACACAAGGAAACATTTTAAATCACCTGGCAGGATCAGAAATATTTCTGTACCTGGAGCAAACATTCGTCGACTTTATTACAGAACAGCCGTCCGGCGCTGATCGATTTCATCCGTTATTTAATTAGCCAGAGACCAAAACTGTGTTTTGTACCAGGCTGTAAACATGTTTATTTCTGCTGTGAAGTTGGACATTTGAACATGGGGACTTATGGAGACTGACTCACTTCTGGAGCCAGCCTCAGGTGGACGTTAGAGGAACTGCAGTTTGTGGTACTTCCTGTGTCGGCTTCCTGTTTGATTGAGGTCTTCAGAGGAACCATTCTGCTGCTTTTTATTGACTCTTGTCGAACACGTGTTCAGCTGTAGGACAAAATGTTTGAGAGTCGGACGTCGGATGCAGATGATCGCCGTGCTGTAGCTAGCTGACGTGGCAGCTCATTGTTGCAGTTTTCCCTCCTTTGTCCTCGTCTCGCTGACGTCATTCAGCTGCAGGACGAGCGCACGCTTCCCCCTTCACGTATCCGGCTTTAATTTGCCTTCAGTTTCCACGTCCATTTGCATCCTTCCATACACTTTGTATGTAGCAGCTCCACCCTTAAATTGCATTTCTCTCCACTGTCACCTGGTTATTGTGGAGCACTCTCAGTTAATACTCACTTCCATTTGGCAGCATGTGGTTGGTGATGATTTTCCATCCTGAGGAAGTTTAAAAATAGATGTACAGTGTAGTGCGAGCTTTATAATATTATACTGTGTACAGTGTGTGCACCGTATAGAAAAGGTTACAGTCATTATGTGCACAGGAGTTACAATTCCCCGAGCTGTCAGCACATTTACAGTGAGGAAGAGAAGCAGCGAGGGAGGAGGACTTGTCAGCCAAAAGTGGCGGTGCTCACGTTAATGCTCGGAGACGGCAGAAAAAAAACAGACGTGTCAATCGGGAGACGTCCTCCGTTAATCACATGTGTCAGGGCTGCCATTTTCCCAGACTGCACTGCAGCGGGTAAATTGTCTCCAGAAGCAGCAGCTCCCGACGGGAACGCGATGATTACTGTTCTCCGTTTGATTGCTCTGAGTCAGGTGGTAATGAAGAGTCCAACTCTTATCTGCTAACAGCCGCAGAATAGCTGTTTAATTAAGCTGTAATGAATAAAGCCTAAAGTCACACACACACACACACACACACACACACACTGGAAGTTCTTAATCCAGATGTGGCTGTTGTCGCTGAACTGTGTCTGAACTTTAAACTCGCTGAGGATGAAAACGTTGAGTCTCTTTAGCTGCCACACTCGGAGAGTCGACTGGATTTGATTTCTTTTACTGCTGAGGTGAAACTTCCCCGAAACAACTAAGAGCTGAGCTGAAATTTGAATTCATCAAGATGCTGCAGCTGTTTTTCATTACACAGACTGTCTAAAACCTGGACGTAGTCTCCGTGACTCACAGACTGTCTAAAACCTGGACGTAGTCTCCGTGACTCACAGACTGTCTAAAACCTGGACGTAGTCTCCGTGACGTCCCCACAGACTGTCTAAAACCAATGAGCTAAAACAACCAATAGCAACCTCCATGTCCGTGAAGTGAAGCCAACACAGGAAGTACCAAAAACTGCAGTTCCTCTAACGTCCACTTGAGGCTGGCTCCAGAAGTGAGTCAGTCTCCATAAGTCCCCATGTTCAAATGTCCAACTTCACAGCAGAAATAAACATGTTTACAGCCTGGTACAAAAAACAGTTTTGGTCTCTGATTTCTCCGTTCATGACAACTGTACTGAGCACCACAGTACCGTTCAAATGAATGGAGAACCGTGTGAGGACGAGTCTGTCTGTGATGAACCGGCAGACAGAAATCTGATCTGCTGTTATTATAATTCACAATATTAACCGACTGTTTCAGCTGCAGTGATGAAGTCCAGCAGCTGTCTGCTGTTCACAACAAACAGGACTGATTCAGAGCCTCAGTGGACGGAGACGATGGTGTGTGTGTGTGTGTGTGTGTGTGTGTGTGTGTGTGTTCACCCTCTGTGCCTCCTCTAATTAGCGCTGCCTGTAAATATTTAATGTCCGACAGCGGAGCAGCAGAGGATGCTAACACAACCTGTTAACACGGCGCGATCACGGCGTCACGTGGCTCGGGGTTTTTTTCATCACGTGACGCTCGCTTCCTTCGTTTGTTTTAATTCCTCTGATTTAACGAAGTTCGATGGCGGAGACGGTCAGCGTCGAGCTGAGAGCTCAATGTTTCGGAGGCGAAGAGTTATGAGACGTCTGAGAGTTTTCCTCCTGTCAGCTGGGACACTTTGATTTATTCATCTTCATCAAAAGTGACAAAAATTAATCACCTCGAGTTCATCACTCGCAGAAGATTCTTCACTTCTCATCGCTCATCGTTAAAGAAATCCGTCTTCCCGTGACACCGGCTACCTGCCGCACTTCCACAACGAGCCTCGTTCCCGCTCGATGTGTCATCGAGTCAGTCGCCGTGTCAGTTTGGTCGATTACGGCGGTTTACTTTGTGAAGACTTTCTTCTCCTTTCAGCTTGTTCTCTGTCAGACGGCAGATTGTGATTTGCCTTTGCTGCCTCTGCGTGCAGAAATGACGCCGTCCACTCCTCCATCGCTCTTCATTTGCTGTTTTTTTTCCCGCCTCCTCCTTCATGTATCCACTGCTTTCTCTGCAGCGCGTCCATCCATCTTCATATTCCTCCTTCAGCTCAGTTAACTAGACGGGGAATGAAAAGCAGAGAGGAGGACGGTGTTTGTTGCTGTGATGCAGCAGGAGGTTTTTAAAGTCACACCGGGCTGCGTTTCCTGTCTTATTATCCTAAATTTACTTTATACGTCCAACACTGAGCCTTAAAGGGACAGCTCAGGTTAGCTGCAGGGTGGTTGTTGATTTGTTGATGGAGGTCGACATGCACAGTTTGAAGAAGCAGACAGGAGGGGCAGCATGGAGCTGTGGACGGGGGGCAGAAACAACCACAGGACACGGGAGTTGTTGATCCGCCTGATCCTGCATCGACATTAGTTCACGTCCAAACTAACGTGTCCAAACAGGAAGTGATGGACCATCAACTCCGTGCTTGTGAGGGAGAATCACAGTTTTTGTCAGCGGAGTCTGGCAGATTTGATGACCGCTTAGATCGACGAACACGCCTCAGTTTCCTGTCGGGCAGGGATGTCTGATATCAGCGTGCAGCAGTGAAGATATTCTGTAATAATAATAATGTAGACTACGCAGCAAATGACTTTCCTCAAACTCACGTGAAGCTTTCAAAGCAAACATGCTCTTATACAAACAAACTGTGGTTTCATATGAATAAAGTCCTTACTGGAAGTTTCATGTTAATGTACTGTATAAATCTTCATTTATTTTCAGACCACATGAAGCCTCAGTGAAGGCAGACTGTGTCAGCTTTGTATAAATGTTGAATATCGTTTTTTTTTTTTTGAATGAATCCGCTGAGCGACTCGTTCCTGAAACATTAATGTAAAGTTTAAAATGCTGCAGAAGCCCTGAAAGTGTAAAAATCCTCTTCAGATGTAGAACGTCTAACGTCTAACGGCTCCAGCCGGCTTTGAGCTGCAGCTGCATGATGTGTTGAACAGCACGAAGGCTGACTTTGTTATTATTATAATACACAAATCTATGAAGTTCTTATGAAGCATGAAGTCAGATAATAAAGTTTGACTGGGTGAGTGTAGACGTGTGCAGGAGTCCACTTCCCTCTGGTTATTTACGTACCTGAAGCTGCAGGTGAGCAAAGAGCTGACAGCACTTTTCATATTTAGTTTGAGTCTCTGTGAAACTTTGAGGCTGTTTCTCTGATTTATGTAGTGACGACAACAAAGACGATTTTGTTTTGTGATGATTCATGATGTCAAATTATTGTTTTTGTCTTTTCGTCTGAGACATCTAGTCCTACGCATATTTCACCAACCACTAAAAGTCAGTCCCAGATTTACTCTTGTCCGGCGGCTTCTTGCTCGCTCACTCTCTCCTTTTCTCTTCTTAGCTTCCTCCGTCAGCGTCCTCTTCGCTCTCTTCTCCTCTGCCATTATGTCCATAGAGGTCCAGCTCTGGTTCTGGCATGACACCTGCTCTGCTCCCTCTCGACATTCCCCCGTGCAAAACCTCGTCATCTTCAGCCGGAGCACATCAGAGGGAAAACCAGAAAACATGTCTCCTGAGTCCTGTGCCAGGGCCTCGCCCCACAGTTTGAGAACCCCTGCCTTTAGACGGTGATTCATCACGTTTGTCCAAACTTTGCTGCTCTGCAGTGAAATCCGCTCTCGTCTGTTTGTTGTCTGTGTTGGTGAAGCGTCGTGTACAGTTATTCTTGGCAGGCCTCACGCCCGGCTGAAAATTTGAGTCACGGCTCCAGAAAAGCCGTGCACGTCCCTCAGTGTCAGCCGGCAGTCACAGCCGCACAGCGAGGGTCGGGGATGTGTTGCCACGGAAACAAAGCAGTGCAGGAGGAGGAGGAGGAGGAGGAGGAGGAGGAGGAGGAGGACCACAGCTTCCTGATGGCAGAATGGAGGCTCGGGTGCAGCGTCATGCTAACGTTTTCAAGTGTTCGAAGTTCAGGCAGTTACTTCCAGGTTTGACGTTTTCCTAATGTAACTTAACATGAGAAGACATCGAGTTTTTTAGGACGAGGGAGCGAGAGGACAAGAAAGAGGCCAGGCCAGATCGATAGAGAGTAAAGAGGCAAACAAACGACTTCATAGAAGCTCAGACAGTGACAAAGAGCGACAGTGACAGACAGACAGGAAAGGAAACGATGTCGTCCGTTCGGCTGGCGGCGTTTGACGCCTCCCAGAGAGACGGGGGACGATCCTGTCAGCGGGCGGAGGACCGAGTAGTCGTGTTTTAATTTTAGCACTAGTCTGATTAACGCTCGGCTCGACTCGTTGGCCCTTTTTACGGCTCCGAGTGTCGTCCTGGTGACGGGCCGGCGGAGGTCAGACAGGCTGGAGGGCAAACGAAGGCAAACTGTCAATCACTTCATCGTATGTGGGTTAAAAAAAGGCAGCTGGAGAAGGAAGGATGACACATCTGCAGGGAGGGAGAGAAGATGATGCATGCTGATGTGGTGTCTTGTTTAACCTTACATTAATTCAATATTTATTTAGGGATTTATAAATGCTTAATAGACAGTAAATCAATATTTATGAGACAGCTAATGAATCTGCCCGGACACGATCAGCATTTAAATGCCACACACTGGGTCTGGAATAAAATCCTCCACAGTGAGGAGCAGCAAACGCAGGCTGCACCCAAAGACATGGAGGACATTATCCAGCCATTCGTCCATTTTTCTGCCACTTACCACGAGTTCAGGTGATGTCGGCAGCAGTCCGAGAGCCCAGACAGGCTTCTGGAGGTGTGGACAACCCTGGGGTCTCCTCCCAGTCGGATGTGCTCCTAAGGAGGCATGCTCCTGCTCCGATCTCCCTCCAGATGTTTGGGCTCAATGATATCCAGAAGTACTGTGGCGGATCAAATGGTAAATTAAGAGTTTCACCTTCAAGCTCAAGCTCATCCTGTTGATCTGAGACTACACAAGAGAGAGTGGACCGTTCCTGGGCTGAAAGAGTTTGCAGACTGGGAATTGGGTGTCACTTGTTGTGCAAGCAAGGTAACTTTGAGGGAAAGGCTCAAAATGACGCTCCCGGAGGCTGAGTCTGTGCAGTCCAAAGGCTGGTGAGGCAGGCGAGGATCCCAGAGCACACTGACGAAGTGAACTTTGAATGGTCGTAAAGATTAAATGTCGTAACACCAGAGTGCAGTACCGCAGATTTGCAAGCTTTCGGATGGACAGGTAATCAGTGCCAATTGTAGCTGCCGTTAGCTGGTTTAGCTTGGTTAGCCATGCAGCTAGTCGTCCCATTAGCTGTCTCAGCCCTCGGTATACGTATGGATGAGGGGTCAGACTAAAGCTGTGCACAGGCTGTACTGATGAAGTCCTTTAATTGGTTTCTCCTGACTGATTTTTAGAGTCGGGCTGAATTTCTGCAGATCAGCTGCTTTCTCACGGTCAGTTTGAAGAGGAGGGTGACGGTGCCGATTAACTGCTCGATCTGTTGGATGATCAGGCGGAAAAATGATCTCAGCTGTGCTCCACAGCTCCACACAGCTGCTGTCAAGAGATCCGTGGCCAGCTCGTGCTATTATTACTGGATTAATGTTTTACATGTTGGAGTTAACTGTCACGAGTTCTTCAGTTATCTGTGATCCTCGTTTTGACCTCCGTCACATTCGTATGATTAAGTTGAACTTCTCATTTATTCCGCTATATTAAACTCTGTAATCCAAATTACATTTCCAAATGAAGCCAAAACAGTTCCCTCAAACACTGAATCTCTTCTCGTCAGTCTGCTTTGTGCCGACGTTCAGTCTGAAAATAATAAACGCTGCTTGGCGTTACATCCAAAATGAAAGCCTCGTTCATTGGTTGGTTGGTTGTGTTGATGGTGACCATGATGGTTTGGTACAGTAGCTGATCAAGCAGCATCAGAGAACAGTTTAAATAACTGTGCACATCTGACTTCCAGTACAACTCTGGGCTCTGCCACGTGCAGAAATACTCTTGGCTGTCCCAAGGATGGATGGAGGTGGGGTACAGGAGCCTGGTTGAGGACTTTGTGAGGTGGTGCGGATCCAACCATCTGCAGCTGAACACCTCCAAGACTAAGGAGATGGTGGTGGGCTTCAGAAGGAAAAACCACATCTCCAACCTGTGTCCATCGAGGGGGTCGATGTGGAGGTGGTCAGGACTGGACTGGACCGCAAACATGGACACTGTCCACAGGAAAGGACAGAGCTGTCTGTACTTCCTGAGAAGGCTGAGGTCCTTCAACATCTGCAACAAACTGCTGCAGATGTTTTACCAGTCTGTGGTGGCCAGCGTTTGTCATTATTCTTCCATATTTGTCCCAGTTTTCCCCACCTTTGAGTCAACCTGTTTCTGCTGCTGTACAGTTTTCAAGAGTTTTCAAGAAAGTCAAATCTTTGATGGTCAGAAGTGAAACTCTCCCCTCAGTCTGGTGTTAAGCTTCTCTTCATAGAGTGAATAATAAAACAGAATTTACAGCTGCATTACTGAATTTCCACCCTTCGATAAAAAGCACACATGAAATTCTCGTGTGAATTTATCGGCTGTAAAAGTGTCGTCCATATTAAACGACGACAGAAGAACACAGACTGTTTTATGATCGGACGCTTTTAGAAACAACCTGAGCTCACAGATTCAGGGAGAGCTCATACAGTTGGGGTTAAAATGACTTTGTTCAGGTTGGAGAACCTCCGTCATCGTATTCCATCCACCCTCCTCCTGATTCAGTCGCTCTATAACAGTCACCTGTCGTCGTAATTCAGCTGCTATAACTCTGTTTATGGTCTCTACAAACTCCTGAGGGAAATATCTAAACTCTCCAGATATTCACCAGCCTCGTCTCTGCGGGCTGATCAGACAGAGATGCATCGCTATGAACCTGACTGCATCCAAACCACGTCTGTGCCGGGCGATCAGCAGACGTTCCTGCGTCATGAGAAGAAAACAAAGACCATAAAAGTGACAGTTTGGGGTTCAAGGCAAGAAGGGAAACGACCCTTTCTTCCATGTGTGAGTTTCGTCCACTGATATCGACCTCTCGTCTGCGTTCGTCCCATCGTTGATTTCCCTTTTGTCTGTTCTCATGATCTGGAGTCTGTACAGGGTGTTTTATTTTGAAAGCTGACTGGATTCTCTGTGCAGTTTCTGACTTCCTGTCAGCTCGATCTGTTAAAAATAGGCCATGGTGCACAATCACGATCTTGACCATTGGTCGAGTTCTGAAAGCGTTCATTGGACGTTATCAACATGTGAACTGTTCAAGCTCCTTTGTTTCTTCCACTGACTGATCATGAAGAAAACTCACAAAAAGTGACTCTTCACACTCTTCATGAGCGTTCACATTTCTAACGTCTGAGCCAACACATGTCCTCCGCACTGCTTCATCTCCTGCAGAGGTTCATCCCTCCTCCTCTGTAGAGCTGACGTGACCGAACCTCAGACTGTTGTAGGTGTGAACGATCCCAGCAGAGACAAACCTTCTGTTCTTCGCTGCGATCTTCTTCTTCTCATCCTCCTCTTCACTCTCAGTCTGTCTGTGCCTGGTTTATTGTGTGTTTCCTCCCTCTAATCTCTCTTTTTTTTATTCTTTCTTTGCTCTCTTGCTGCTGCAGAGGTGGAAGTACTGAGACGCTACGATGCATGTTCGCTGATTTCTGCTGGTTGCAGTTGTTACAGAGTTATGAATCTGAGTTAAAAGTTAAAGATGAATTTCATTTTTAGTAATATTATCGTTGTTTTTAATTTTCTGTGAATGTAGCGATAATATTAACGTGAATTATTAATCGTGTAGTGAAAATCAGATATCGTGTAGCAACATATTCGATAATTCAGCATCTTATTTACACGTCGTTGATTTATTCTGTCAACACAGAACATGAACGATGTTAAAACAGTTTGAATTTAATATTTTAAGTACTGGTTACATAATCTGTAAACATCTTTAATAAACATATAAACATAAACAAATATTTAAGTTAGTTGAACTTCTAAACACATTTTCATTGATTCATTTGAACATTCGGCTTCACAGTGATAAAACCGGTTCATGTGTCCTGATACCTCGAGAACGTTCATCCGATCAAACGCGTCTTGCTGAGAACGCAGTCTTGCTGTCACGCACGCTTCACAGTGATTGTGTATGTGGTTCAGTGCAGAGCAGCCGAGTGTGTTTTTCATTGTGATCAGCTCCTTTCACATTAAAGAGTACTCTGATGTATTATTAATGTAGATGTCTGAATTAGTGCACGCAGCAGTACACGGCAGCCGTGTGTTGCACAATGCACGCTGTCTCTCGCTGAGCTTCTTCAGAGACTCGACCGTAAACACAGCATCATGAGCTTTGTTCAGAGCTATCGAGAGGACGAAGTCGTATCTCTTCCTCTTCTCTCTTGGTATCTCCATTGTCTTTCCTGCCCCTCTCTTCATATTGTCTGAAGGTCAGTCTTTGTCAGATTTGCTCGTCCGAGTCTCGAAAATCGAGATCAAGAAAGAATTGTGTAAGAGTTTAATTCCAAAGTCAAGTCCTCCGTCGTTCTGCTCTGTAATGCTGCTGGGAAATGAAAACCCAGATAAGAACTGACTGTCTGCTGATGATCTATATTTTTTCTTTTCGTGAACAAATCTCATGAAAAGACAGTCTGTGAATGAAAGCCTGATAAATGTGTACACAAACCCATGAATGAGCCGCAGCGTTACACTGTCCTGCTGCCCCAAATACTCACTAGAGCAACCGAACGTACGAGAGATTAAAGGCTCACGTCATCCGTACGAACCAATGGGCTTGGAGCTGAGAGCCTCAGACAGAGGCTAACACATTGTGGGTAATAATAAAACAACCAACACCAGCCTGATCCGATTATACGGACAGCAATGACTGTTCATTTTTTATTATGTGTAATGTGGAAGAAGCCAAGGACGACATTTGGAGAGCCGTGTGTGAGATTCTGCTGCAGTTTGTGCTTTAATCACTTTTATTGCTGATGTGTGAACAGGTCGTGGTGTAGAACAGACCATGAAGTACGCACACATGTAGAAGCATGTTTAGAAGAACATGAAGCAGGAAAATGACCAAATCTGAGCCAGTAAACGAAGTCTGCAGGGAGAAACTGAAACGGTGGAGTTTGAGGTCGGAACAGAACAGACGTGACGGAGACGTGATGCAAGGCAGGCGCTAACTAGATAACTGTAACTCAGCTGGTGTTGGCTGGTGATGGTGCGAGCTGGTTAGTATGATGGAGTACCCTGTGCAGAGTTGTAGAAACTTGCTGCACTGATGACTTGTTAGCTGACATGATCCTGATCCTGTGGCGCCGTGGTTGGACGGTGATCCGAGTCGCCGTTTCTGTTCTAACGTTGCTGAAATGTGTGAACGCGGCGACATCAAACAAAGACGGGTCAAGAGAGGCGGACATGAAAAATAATGAACAGAATTATCTTTTAAGACTTTTGGCTTCCGTTCAGGAGTTTTTGAGGTTTGCAGCTCGTCTCTCTGGTTATTAAATTTTATGCTCAGATGAGTGTTAGTATTATATCTGCTCTAGCTATTGGAACATAAAAGAACATTTCATTTCATTGATTCATTCATTTATTTTCCTCCCTTACTGTACATTCATCCATCTCTCCTCTCCTTTATTGTTCCCTCCTCTCTCCTCTCCTCTCCTCTCCTCTCACCTTCCCCTCTCATTCACACTCATTTCATCCTGTCCTCCCCCTCCTCTCTCACTTACAATAAATCCCTCCACACCTCCACACATCTCTCCCCACTCCCACTCTAATTGACACTATATTCACCCCCTCTCTCTCCATATCTCTTCCGACACTCCACCTCCTCCACCTCCTCTTTCCTCCTCCATAATTGCTGACAGTGGAGTTTGTTGTTTTTCCCCGCTGGCTCGCCTCTGGAGCTTTCACCCCGGCTGTTGTTGCACTCTCCCGGGTGCAGAGGAGACCCAGGGGTCAATCTGTCACCTTCACACTGCAGCAGCTGCCCTCCATTCATCCTGTCATCTATCTCTTCTTCCATCCCTCCGTCCTCATCTCTTTGTCGCAGTGCTTTTGTTCACGTATGAACTAAACCAGCACGGACAAAAAAAGGTTTTACAGTCGTAATGTAACAATCTGCAACAGACTGTTCTGTCCACGTGTTGTTCAATATGTTTCAAACGATGCACATGAAATGTAGAATATTTATATTTGAAGGTGTGACCGTCAAAAACATGAAGCATGAAGTCTGATCTGAAGACGGTCAGGCCACGTGGATTGGATTTCCTATATTGTGACAATACTTTAATAAATGGTTGGTCTGAAATGTCTTCAGTTAAATTAATATAAGAGCGAGCAGAGAAGAAGTTAGAGGAAGAAACGTGTTTTTATTTTCTATTAAAAGATCAAACTTGATATCTCCAAATTAAAGTCAAACTTTAATAATTTAACGTTCAGTTCAAACTTCAGAATCTGTTTTAATAACCGAGTCGTTTTTTAGGTTTTTTTGATGGATCAGTTGAATTCATTCTCAACATTTTCATCTTTATTCTGAAAAACCAAAAATGCCTCCTGTCATTTCTTTCTTTTACACTGAGCCTGAACACTGTTATACTCCGTATAATACATGAATTTCATTCAGCCCATCATCTCTCAGTATCAAATTTCAAATCAGAAAAAACTCATCAAAAACTTTTTGTCACCTTCCAGACGTGGAAATGTGTTTCAGACGTCAGTCAAAGAGTCGTTTGTGATGTCCGTGATTTGTTCCAGTCCAACTTTTCAGAGATATTTAGTGTGTGCGGTTTTCGTATCACTAGTGGCTAAGCTCTTTTATTCCACGTACTTTTTCTTTAATCATCCTAACTGAACATGTTCGACTTCAGCGCAGTCGTATAAAAAACACATCACGTACACGTGAAGGAAAAGAGGCAGCACGAGTCATTTAAAGTGACACGTGACATCACTTCTTCTCCGTGACCAAACCTTTCTTTCTTTTCTCTCTCCATCCATCATCAGTCCTGACTCTCTTCTCCTCCCTCACTCTTCTTCTTCTTCAGCTGAACTTACCTGACAGTCTTTCACACCTCCTCTCAGGTAATTTACACAACCTGCATCTCTTTCTTCGCTCTCTGGGACCTCATGGCATGCGGTGTATGGTATATAAATGTGGTGTGCAGGGACACTTGCTGTCCTGTTGTTACGCCTCTCTGCTGGAGCTGCACTCAGACAAATGTCAGCCGGTCTATGAGGTTTATTTCAGTCGACATTTGAAGTGATTGAAGTGTTTTCGGTGTCTCCTCGGTGTGTTCGTCTCACGGTGATGACTTCAGATTATTGGATGTGATGTTGAACAGGGAGGTTCACTTCACTTTGATGTGATGACACACTGCACTGTGCGACTGTACACAAAGTTATTGAAACACTCAACAACAAATGTGCAGTCAGCGTTTTTCTGCTGCTCAGCTGGAACGAGTGCCCTTGACATTTGAAGATGTTTTACTCTCGTCCACTCGTAGAAGAGTTCTCGAATAACACACACGATGTTTATCATCAACTGAAAAATACCACCTTTATTTCTGCCGTATTATATTTAACAAGACTTTAGTAAGAAGCGTCTGTTTCTTCCTCTATCTTTAAAAACACAAAAGTAGTTGTTAATTATTTAATATTTACTAGACACAGAGTATTTTGTGTAGAGTGATTTATTACATACATGCACATACAAAAATTATGTGGAGTCCCCCAGGGCTCCGTTCTCGGGCCTCTTCTGTTCAACATCTTTACACTCACACTTCACACTCAGAAACACAGATCATGAAAAACACTGAAACATCTTGCTGGGTATCATTTAAAGAATTAAAAGTACCCTTAAAGTGATACAACAGAGTTCTTCATTCAATATCTGTTGTCAACGAAGTCATTGGTCTTTGTGAACATGGTGCAGCTCTTCACCCTGAAGCCTGATTAGTAACTTTGTCATGTTGTTTGTCGTGTCGTCAGTTTCCCACCGGCGTGTCGTATAGCAAACTTCAAATGTTTTGGTGGCATCTGGCATGCTGAACTTCATCAAAAACACTGTACCCAACTTCACCATCACAGTATTTAGCAGCTAGCTGTAGCTGCAGTCGAGATAGCAAACACGTCACATTAAACTGAAGAATGCTTGCAGAGGAACCTAATGGATGGTCCACAGGTCAAAAGGGTCCAAATCAAACCTCATGGTGCGCTCTTAAAGGCATCAAGTACGACTCAGACTTATGAATATATCTCCAGATGACTGAGGTCCCATTCGAGCACTCAGCTGATGTGACCTGAAGAATTAAAAGTGGATCTCTGAGGTTTTGTTCTGCTCGGTGTGAAAGTTGGAAAAGATGTTAACACCAACATACCGGTCTACGTGGGAACCAACGTGACAGTCGGCAGAACAAGACCTCGGAAAAGCTCATCAGATGTGATGATCACACTTTTAATGGTGCTAATTAGCTACTAGCAGGTGCTGTTTGCAGTGTAATCCTGATACTGAAGAAACCATAAAAGACTTCTCAGTGGACGTTTGGACTTCCTCTGAATGTTCGTGTTCATTTCTCAGTTAAAACGATGACTGAGGAGCTCCGTGAATCATTTCATTCATGTCAAAATAAAAACAAACTGCTGCTTCTATATTAACTAATGTTCTCTGTCTCAGCTGTTGTTCTTCTCACCTGTGGCCGTCTCCTCTGTCGATACCTCCCACTGCTGTTTTTAAATTATGTGATGAATAATGTGCCGTGAAGCTCTTTAGCTTGTCGATAAATGTCTCGGCGCCGCTGCCACCAAGACGGATTCCTCTGCTGAGCGACGAGCTTTAGATAATGTTTCATGTTTCTCACAGAAAATGTTGAAATACCATCACAGGAAACTGAACTCGTCATTGTTCTTCTTCCCGTCAGGCCCCATCTGTTCTTTACTTTCTCCTTTTACTGCACGGCCTCCCTCCATCTTCGGCTCCTCAGCAGCTGTACAGATGTGATAAAACTCAGCCAATCATGATCAGAGGACATTTACATACAACCTCCAAGCCAGTTCTCTGTTTATTGTTTTATTCATAAGTGTGAGTGAACTGTGAGCATATGGAGGCATGTTAAGGTAATTTAATGCAAATGTGAGTCTAAATGACTAATTATACACATTCATTGTTGTCTGGCTCACAGTTCAGCGCTGAATTAATTCTTCGGGTTGAATAAATACGTCGGTGTGGAAGATATTTAGATGGATCCTGCACATAATTACAGGTCCTGCAGACAGCAGGGAGCCGACTGTGCAGATTAAGGATTTAATTATCGACATTTTGTGCGTGAACGTGACTTCTTACACAAAGAACAGCTCTAGAAAATTACCAAAGAATAATCTAGAAACAATGACTTGTGTGAAATTAGGATCTATTTGTCTCTCTGGGAATGAGCAGCTGAATCGAGCACTCATGGAGGATTAACTGTTTCAGTGCAGCGCAGCAGAGATTACTGCAGAGTAACTCCAGAAAAGCCTTCTTTGAAATCACCCTGAACCCGATAATCTCTGTATACATGTCTTATGAACTCTTATGAATGCAGAAATACTGTTAGTTCTGGTTCCTGTTTGTGGTCCGATGAAGATTCAGCTGTGACATGCAGCCTGGGAACAGATCAGCTATCCAGATGATGAGTTCACTTTTAACTTATGAGCTTCTTTATAGAGATGGATGGATGTATTTCTCATCAACTGTCTTGGCCCGGATATCCATTTTCTATTTCCCGGATATCCGCTGGCTACACCAGAAGTCCACAAACATCGGCTCTTGTCGTGGTTTTGAGGTTCTTGTTCAGTGTTTCCTGTTTTATTTTGTAAATCTCCTCACTCTCTCTCATGTAGAGAATAATGTCACCGTACAGTGTTTTATTGACGGCAGTCGCCAAGGCCGTTCTTCTTTGCAGAGTGAACGGGTAAACTTACTTCAGACATGCTTTGTCCGCCCGTCCGCTCTTTGTTCCCTTGACAACAGCTGCTATCAGTGTCACTATGTTCACTGAAAGTACTGCACGATCAGAACAACAGTGAACAGGGACACGTGACGCAGGAAACATCGGATCCGATGTAGCAGAATTGCTCATGTTCATTGTCGGCGTTAGCTCGTGACGTCGACCTTGAGAAGCTTTTGTTGTGAATCCAGGAATGTTCCACACTTTGTGAACATCTGCTGTGTTGTTGAAGACATCACTTAGTTCAATGTTCAAGCATTTCTCCTAACTGCTTTAAAACCTGCTGCCTGGAAGTCTTTGAAATCTTTCTTCTCTTCTATAAACCTTTGCTCATCATGTAACATCCGGATTGTTCAATCAGTCCTGGACTGTGTGGATGTACTTTACAGACTCTGCTGCCTCCATATGTACGCCGTTAGACTGTTTACCACTCACCACCGTATCTTCGATGATGAGGTTTGGTCTTCTCTGACGGAGAAGCTTTGGTGTCTGTATATTTATAAAGTCCTGGTTGGAACATTACCATCATATATCATCATCGTCATCATTAGTTCACTTTAAACTCGTTCCAGTGACCGGCCGCCTCTTCAGGTCCCTCGAGCCACCAGGACCGATCTTGGAAGAACTCGTGGAACCTTCATGACCTAAAACTGAACACTCACTATCTCAGGACACTTTCCATACACAGTCGTGCTCTTTATAATATTACTAACAAAGACCATCATCAACAATCACCGTCCATTAGCTGCCCATAACTCTTGACTCTAAAATAAGACTTAAAGACTTTTGTAGGTAACTGAGTTTTTAATAAAAAACTGAATAAATTAACAGCTCGTCCAGACGAACTCTCAAACAGACTTTGAATGGTTGTTGGGTTGAAACATAAATCTAAATGTTGCTGTTTGGAATACATTTTTTTAACTCTGTCACTCTTGTTTTGCGGCGTGCTGTTCCTCGTCGCCGTCGGCGCCGCAGGGTGCCGTTCCTTTTAAATCTCATTTCTTTTGTTTTCTTGAACAGTCCGACGTTGTGCGCAGGAATCGAACCTTTCCTCCCGCTTCCCTCCACGCTGATTTCAGAGGCGGAAACGCGTCGTGTGTCAGCGGCTAAATGATAAATAATTACC
The DNA here is from genome assembly GCA_036365135.1 of Miichthys miiuy. Classification (NCBI taxonomy): domain Eukaryota; kingdom Metazoa; phylum Chordata; class Actinopteri; family Sciaenidae; genus Miichthys; species Miichthys miiuy. The sequence goes on along the minus strand of CM071606.1, from coordinate 1,583,766 downwards.
ATGTCATTATGGAGGTTTGAGTCAGCAACATTCTGTGCTTCATGATGCCGCCGCTGCTGCAAAACAAAATCTCCTTATACCCTGAAGGAGAGAAAGCTAATATCCTATATTTAGGTGAGCATTAAGGGCCATTACCCGACAGACAAAGTGCTTGATTCAGAGTGCTCCTCTTTTGTCGGGTTGGAGCTTTTTTTTCCTCTTTTATTGCATCTGAAAAGAGGCTGGGGAGATATCATCCTTCACATCAGAAAAGCTCACAGCGAGCTCTGATGTTTCCACTTTTAGTGTGAAAAGCAGCAGGTCAGGCAGTCAAATTTACGATATAACCTTTAAGCAGCGCTGTGATGGCCATGCTGCAGACAGTGGGCAGGGATAGTTTTGGGTTTTGGAGATTAAAAGGCGTGTTTCCTGACCTTTGTGTTCAAAATTGGATTCATGTTGACTGAAGCGGCTTCGGTTCAGTTAAAAAATGCTGGAGACCTGCAGAGCTGCATCTCTAAAGCTGTTCTTCTTCTTCAGGGATTTCTGTTGACGGGTAGCCAGAACACAACGTGTGTTATGTTTGTGATGTCGTGCATTGTAAAGTCAGGTCCCAGGTTCATGCAGGGTTATCCACTTTACCACAAAAAACCTGCAGTGGCGTCTTGGTATCCATTAACTCCATGAACTATGTATTTAATCTGAAAGTCAACCTTTGATGTCTTCACAACAGAACAGCCTGAAGTCTCAGAGCCTCTTGAGGTCATGCTAATGTTTACAGATAACACGCAGTTTGATCTGTTTTCAGGAAGTCTTTCTATACAAAGTATCTCCACCAGCTCAAAATGACAGCATGAGCTGTTTCTGCAAATGCCCCAAACAAAACAACGTTATGTACAAGTGACACGGTGCTCTATACAGTTAGTTCACAGGAAATGATTGTGCAATAAGACACTAGCTTTGAGTTTTTATTACATTTTGCTATTAGCAAAACAAAGAAAACTCATTTTCACTGTACTGCCAGGGTGCAGGAGTCTTAGAGATGTTAACATCTTCTGTCCTCGGGGCTGAACAGGTTTGTTGTAATCTGAGTAAACTCTCCTGTTAACTTTATTTCAAGTTAAAAACACTATCATCGGAGCCGTGCTTTCTTATTGTGTTTCGTTGTCGTCTCACGTGTCCTCGGGAACCTTCGTTTGCTCTCTGGGTTGCCGCCTTTCTGACCGGGCCTCGCCGTCTTCACTTGTAAAGCTGATGAACCGGGACTTTAAAGCCTCCTGCTCTGCTGCACTTGCTGTAAGTCGCTGCGAATGAGTGTCAGCTAAATGCCTCCAATGTAAAATGAGATGGGATTGAAGGCAGTTAATAGAGTTGAGGCTGTGATTAGCCTCGGAGCTGCCGCAGTGAACTGCGGTGGCGGTTGCTATCAGCAGGGTCCCGCCGGCTCTGTTTGCTAGCTGACATGATAGCACTTCCTGCAGGAAAGACCCTAATTAATTGTTATCATCATTTGTTTATTTCTGCCTGCAGCTATTTCTCATTTCCTGTCTCGGCTCACCATCACGTCTCTTTCTGCCTAATTTTCTGTCACTCAGATTGTTGCCTTCATACTCGTTCCTTTCTTGTTTCATTACTCAACATGTTCCCTGTCATTTCCCATCTCCCTCCATCCCTCTTTCAGTCTTTCTTTCAACCTTTCCCCATTTGTGTTTCTTGGTATCTTGTTTTCCATCTTTTCAATTTAATTTCTTCACTCTGTTGCTGTGATTGTTGGTGAATAGCAGGTTGTTTTGCAGCCTCAGTCGATGTTGTTTGCAAGTGTAAGTCAGTTAGTTTGCAGACTCGTTGGACTATGAAGGAAGCTGAAAGCTGAGGACTGAAAACTGAATAAAAAACAATTGCAGAGCAAACTTTAAACCACATTTAGCCATGGAGCTACGTTCCTCATTAGCCATGATCCACTTGTAGTGTTTCGTATAGTTTAGTACGTATAGTAATACGACGTTTCAGCTTGTGGCCTTCATCGGGTCATCACGAAACACACGACAAACATTTAAATAAAGTAGAAAAATATGGAAGACAACCAATCGGATACATCCACACACATATCAGCTGATGGGTTGGATGGATGGTCAAGAAGCTTCAGGCCAGTCGACAACCACGGCACGATATATAGTCTATAAACTGTTCAAGGGAGAGTAGAACATTTATGCACAAAGGTCCAAAATGTTTGTCATGACGCAGATTACGCTGTATGTCGTTGTCCATAAGGGTCCACGAGTTCCTCAAGGAGAACATCTGTACATCTGAACAGAAGACGATCTCCTGTTATAGATAAACAGTGACATTGACAGCTCATCTGCATATTAACACTTAACTTCTGCTGCTTGACTTCAGTAAGGATCATTGTGAAATCAACATTAACCACAGAAGAAGAAGAAGACGTGCAGATTAACAATGACCCACAGATGAGTGAGACAACCACATAATTATACATTGAGAGTGAACTGCTCCTTCATCCATCCACTCAAGAAAATCACTCAGCAGCATCTGAATGACGCTCAGAGGCGACACAGCAGCAGCTAATATTACTGACTAGTCCAACAGCAGTCAGCCCAGCTCGGCGTCTGTCTTTCAGCCTTTTATTTCACCAAGCTCTCACCAACCACTAAAAGTCAGTCCCAGATTTACTCTTGTCCGGCGGCTTCTTGCTCGCTCACTCTCTCCTTTTCTCTTCTTAGCTTCCTCCGTCAGCGTCCTCTTCGCTCTCTCCTCCTCTGCCATTATGTCCGTAGAAACTGCTTGGTTTGGTTACATTGCCTGCTCGACGACACCAGCTCCTCTCCCTGCATCCCAAACCTGAAAACCTGTGGTACAAACACTAACACTCCCCCGCTGCCCTGAGCTCACAGCCCGGCTAACAAACTGAGCTAACAGCAGCTACAGTTGGCAGCAGTTGACTTTACTGTCCATCAGGAAACTCTAAGTTTAAGTTAGAATTTGGAAGAACTGTGAGCCCCTCGTTTTGGTGGATTAGGTTTTAGTGTGGTCAACAGAAAAGAGTCTCAGTCATTTAACTTTACAAACAGATTATTCATCATCATCAGCATCACTTCTAACAGACTCTCCTCCCTCCTCATCTTCCATCGTCGGAGGCTTTTATCTTTCACTCTTTGTTTTGCTCTCTGCCATCGAGCTCATCCCCGATCGACTCGAGGCAATTTAAATTCCATTTGGGAATCTCATTTAAATTCATGCGGGACGCCTCATTGGCAGGGCGGCGATAAACATTTAGCACGGGGCGGGTTAAACAAATCAAGAGCAGTGTTGTTGTTGAGGAACATAACTCAGCTGTCCACGCAGAGACGATGATGGGATTGAACAGTGGTAGATGTTTGTCGAGGGGCTTTGCACTCGCTGTGTTGTTGCTCTGAAAACTTGAATGCAAACACACACACACACACACACACACACACTGCTAATGAAAAAAATCTCGCTTCAGTCGCTCTAATCTACTTTGAAGATTTGGACTCGTTTGGTCACGCTCCCTCGCTCAGCCATTTTAAATCTCTCTCTGCTACATGTGATAGTCTGCTCCTCTCACGCACACTTTTGTTCTCAGATATTTTCTCTCCGTCTGTGTCTCCTTCATTTCCTTCGTTTCCACATCTCCTCCTTTCCTTTCACCTTTCCTTTTCTCTAATCTACATCCACACATTTAAAAAGACAATCTGCTCCTCCACTGGTACTCTTCATCCACACTGAAGCACCTGAGCGACAGATAAACTACAACATTTATTCCTCTTTGTCCTCTTTCAGTCGTCAAACAGCAAACGTGTTCAGCAGTGAGACGGTCTGATGGTTAAACCTGACGCTGGCTTTTATTTCTCCACATGTCAGCGCCAAAGTACTGATTTTTCCTGATGGACAGTGAAGTAAACTGCCGCCAACTGTAGCTGCTGTTAGCTCACTTTGGAGCAGAGCCAGTGTCGTGCCAGAACAGGAGCTGGTAACTTAACCAGGCTTCGAGCAGAGTACAGAGATACACTCAATAAACTAACCACCGAGCTTTCCTCAAACTCGTCCACTGCTCATAAAGAGCGTCGCTGTCTTAGCAGCCTCGTGTGAAGCTGCATGTCGACTGTCGGCCGTGAGATCTGTTTGTCTGGATGGTTTCTTACAGGCTGATAAATACTGGATATGAACATGTGATGTATGCTGCTCTCGATGTCACACTAATGCATCCTCCTGTCCTGCAGGTGGCGGTACAGGCAGCCAGCAGACCATTCTCCATGAGGAGCAGTGGAAGATGCCGGCTCTGCCAGCACTGCTGCTGTCGATTTACATCGTTGTCCTGCTGCTGACCATGGCACCGCTCTCCTTCAGCCAGGCCAACACCCTCTCTGCCGTCCGGATGGGTGAGTACCGCCAACGTGCCGTGGGTTTGAACCCCACAGTGTCTATCTGTCTGTCCACAGCAGCAAACAGGAAGTACAAGGTTGTTTACTTGACTGGGACTTTATGAGCTTGACTTGACTCTTGACTGGAGATGTACTGGAACATGTTGGTCTTTACTTAAGACTTGATTTGGACTTGTTGGTCTTTACTTAAGACTTGATTTGGTCTTGTTGGTTTTGATTGGAGTGGACGGTTTAGACGATCTAACAAACACTTCATTGAAAGTCTACATGAATCCCGCCAAGTTCTTAGTACACTATCATCAGTTCTTGTAGTGATACTGTGTACTATCATCAGTTCTTGTAGTGATACTGTGTACTATCATCAGTTCTTGTAGTGATACTGTGTACTTTGTGATACTATCACACAGAACACAGTATCAGTGTTTACCCAGAATGCTCCTGTCTCTGTAAATAAAACTCATCCTCTGTAGTAATCCTCCTCTTCTCTCGTCTGTTGGTGTCAGCAGATAAAAACAAACTCTTCCTCTTCATCACCTCTATTTTTAAACTCTCTCCCTCATTACTCCTCCGTCTTTCACTCTCCTCTTCTGTTTTCTTGTTTGTTTCTCTTCTCACCGCCCACCGTCGTCTCTGTTTGCCATCTTGATTCCTGTCACACAATCTCTTCACTTTGTTTGTCGTTTTACGAGCCCCTCGGGGCGTCTCTTTGTTTCCTCCCCTCGCCGTTTCCATTTCTTCTTTTTCTTCTTCTTCTTCTTCTTCTCATATTGTTTCCATCCCCAGTTGGATTATTTGTGGGTGCAAAACTGAAACGCCAGAAACCGGATCAGAGAGCGTCTCCGTGACTTCCCTTCATGATTCACGGCGAGGCCTGAGCTCCGCTCTGCCATCAGCACCTGGTGTTTCCTCTCGTCATCGCGCCCGCAGAGGAAGATTAACTAGACTTAACATTGGAAGTAAAAGTTCAGCTCGCAGCAGATGAAGCTTGTTTTCATGTTCATCGCTCAGCCCTGATGGACCACAGTTCAAATCCCTCTTCCTTTTATCGAGCGGGGCTTCGGAAAAAAAACGTCTGGCGCTTAAATACAAGCTGCCATGGCAACCGGGTCGCCTGGCGATGTGTAATGGCTCACCTTTGACCCTTCCATTAATCCCAGCTAACCACACACACACTCATGCACACACACACGTTTGTTTCACGTCTGATGAGTGAAGTTACTGTGAAAATGAGAGAAGTCACAGTTTAGCCTCAAATGCATCGTGCATTTGTTTTGATTTTATTTCAGTATTTTGCTGTTTTGGAGTTGAAATAAATTTCTTAATTAAAAAAACAAACAGACAAATCGACATTCAGACTGTGTTTGTTTAAATTCAGCGTTCAGGTGCATCAGTGTTTCCTTTTAGCTGCATTTCTCTCTTCAGGTGGTGGAAAATCTAATTTAGTTCCACTCCAACACACTCAGCCATAACCAAATGTTCAAGGTTTGTGATTCAGCAGCAGAGAAATAAAAAGGACTGTGTGAAAAAGTGTTTGTCATTCAAGGACTCGGGTCATGGTGGGAAACTGGCAGCAGTCAAACGCTGGTGCAGTTCGTCCTGCGGTCGGACGGCGTCGGGCGGATTTACGTGCTGCTATGGCGGCTAAGCAAACATCAAACGAGCATCAGGAGGCAGCTCGTGTTCATAAGATCTCTGCAGGAGCTGGGTAACAATCATCTGAATCAAAGATGAAAAACACACTGCCTCATTCTCAGCTCTTCTTTAGTCCACATGGACAACGTTTCCACCACAGCTGGTCCTTCAGAACAGAAGAACCATCCCTGTGTGTCAATACCAATCATCAACAAGTGTAAAGTATACTTTGTGAGCCTTGATACAAACAAATGATGAGTCAGAGGAAAGAAAATAAGTCACGCAGCTACCAACGTAGATGTGGAAAAGTCCCACGACCCCGGTGTCGACTCTTTGGCGAACTGTCGCCCAGAAAACAGCCTCCGTCAGGGCAGTGAGAGCCGGGTAAGTTTACGGTTATCTACGGTGATTAAGAGATGGAATTAAGAGCAACCCATGACAGACAACAGTTATGTGGCAGTAGGTTGTGTCTTTGGCAACCAATATGAGAAAAGATCTTTGGATTTCTGTGGAAAGTCATCGTGACGCCGTCAGTCCTCCATGCCGACTGGAAAACAGTCTGGGTACTGTTAGTGTTAGTGTTACCTGCAGGGAAATGGAAATTCAGCTACAGTCCAGCGTAACATTGACCCTCCGAAGGACCTGCCTGGTATAAAGGAGCGAAAGCTTGGTCTGACTGCTCCCTGAAGTCTTTAACAATGTGATACTTCCATGTCGATGTAGCTCAGAAAGAGACCTGTATTTTTAAAGTAGGGTTAGATTTCCCAAAGCCCGTTCCTCCGGGAATTATTATGACGGAATTAGCTTCCATGTGTGATTCAGTCATTGGTATTTTGTGTGTGATTTGGATTTAAGACCCGAGACTTCCTGTCAGGATTTGGTGTTAAGAAGTTAAGCTTCATTTTTGATGATGTATGACATCAGCAGATAAGACAAGAAGGATGAGAAGTCCTCAGAATCATGGTCGAAAGCTCCAAGAAAAGTAATTATGTGGACTGTGAGTTGAGCTTATTTTGTCAATACGCCAGGATGTGGACCAATAATGAAAGAACAAAGTGTGTTTGTATGAATGTTCAGATAGTTTCTCAGCAAGAAAACAATATATTCTCTGTATGTCCTGTTGTTAAACTGGTCTCTGCTGGTCTCGGATGCCGTGTCCGGCTCCAGGTTCACTGGAAACTCTTAGTCTGGGAGTCGTGTGAAGGCCAAAGTGTTCAGACTGTGCTGGTCACTGCTGTGCTACAGAGGGACGAGGTGTGATATATACTCTTGGACAGTCAGAGGTAATCTTTCACACCTCTGTACACCTGGCCAATCACTGCATGAGGTGTCTGTTTCAGGAAGTTACAGAAGTTTTTGGATGGAGCTGCCTCAGGTGTCAGAAAGGTTTGGTGAAGGAGGTGGAAGATGTTCTTTGAGGTCTGATTCGTTTCTATCAATAGTTTCCATTGTTGTACGAGAAAATGGGAACATGGTGATCTTGTTGTTCACGAGGAGCTACACAAGAACAAACTATGTACCTGAACAAATGTTTAAAAAGACTCCAGAGAGTGCGTTCTTGTAACAAAGGATCAAACCTTTGAATAAAATCTGAACAAACTGTCCTCGGACATCTTATCCACGGAAACAAACCCTCCAAAGATGCAATTACAGCCAGCACTTCACACGAGCGGCAATCAAATCACCAAACAAGAAGGGCTCAGCTCTAATTATCAATCACGTACGTTTAACGCCGCTGTCACGCTGAGAAACGACCCAGATGAGATCAGAAACACTGAAATGTAATTAGAGCAACTTCGTGTTTATTTTGCAGGTCTCCAGCCGAGCCGCCACACCGGCTCACGGGTCAATGAATTCCAGTCAGACGCCAAATAATGTCGAGAGAAGCTGATAGCAGAACAGAACAAACGATCAGAAGGTTGAAAAAGACGTTATCACCACGAGAAACAGACCGCCGAGTCAAACATGTTGATCTACACAAAAACAAGACCACAGACAGTCTCCGTGACGTCCCTGCAGACTGTCTAAAACCTGGACGTAGTCTCCGTGACGTCCCCGCAGACTGTCTAAAACCTGGACGTAGTCTCTGTGACGTCCGCAGACTGTCTAAAACCTGGGCGTAGTCTCCGTGGCGTCCTGCAGACTGTCTAAAACCTGGGCGTAGTCTCCGTGGCGTCCTGCAGACTGTCTAAAACCTGGGCGTAGTCTCCGTGGCGTCCCGCAGACTGTCTAAAACCTGGGCGTAGTCTCTGTGACAGACTGTCTAAAACCTGGGCGTAGTCTCTGTGCGTCTCGCAGACTGTCTAAAACCTGGGCGTAGTCTCCGTGGCGTCCTGCAGACTGTCTAAAACCTGGACGTAGTCTCCGTGACGTCCCCGCAGACTGTCTAAAACCTGGACGTAGTCTCTGTGACGTCCTCGCAGACTGTCTAAAACCTGGGCGTAGTCTCTGTGGCGTCCTGCAGACTGTCTAAAACCTGGGCGTAGTCTCCGTGGCGTCCCGCAGACTGTCTAAAACCTGGGCGTAGTCTCCGTGGCGTCCCCGCAGACTGTCTAAAACCTGGACGTAGTCTCCGTGACGTCCTCGCAGACTGTCTAAAACCTGGACGTAGAGAGCTGCAGTTTTTGGTACTGCCCTTGGTCCGGACTTTCAGGTGTACTTGTGTGACATCATTGGTGGGCGTGGTTACCTCTCAGTGAAGCTCGCTGTGGGGAGGATTGCATTTCATTGCACAGCTGTTCGTCTTATTGTGTCCACCCTCTGCACTGACGCAAAGCGGTGACTGAAAATCAAAAGATCCTGAAATAAATCTTCATCAGAGCGTCGATACTTTCTCCTCCGGCAGGATTAAAAAAATCAAGGCGAGTGCATAAATATTGCAGTGATGGATTTTAACAATTCAGCAGCATCATGTCCTTCAGCCGCCGCTAAAAACCTCCATGAATTATTCCAACCTGTGCGATCAGTCATTCTGAAGGACTCATTAGCTTAAATTCATCAACAGATATCTCTAAACTACAGCGAGGACGCCGTGTGAAAAGGTAGTTTGTCACCGCAGGACGGCGGCAACATTAATCCTTTAAAAATGAGCAAAGTCCATTTTTCAGACGTGCAGCAGAAAACTCGTTTTGAAAGTGAAGATGTCAGTTTTTATTTAAAATGTCTCATTCTGGAGGAAAACCCAAACTGAATATCAATTTCAGACGTTTGCATCTTCTGTTCTGACCTCTGAGCAGAAACCTTACAGGACGTGCACGCCGACGGAGATGAATAAAATCAAATAAATGAATAGAAAGAGCAGAAAAACGCTGTGAGAGAGACGACCCAGCAGAGGAACGAGAAGTAAACAAATGCTTCGCTGGCCTGCAGCTTTAATCTGAAGGATTTCAGTGTTTGAGAAGAGCGCCGATCTTTAACAAACACCCTGCGGCTCCACATTAACAGAATATCTCTGCTAAATGACTCAAACTACAACTGCAGGCTCTGTCTGATAACCACAGTGTTACTGTTGGGGACCGCCACATCACAGCTCTCCACTTAAAGAAACTCCATTAAAACATGGACGTTCTCATGCAGACGGGTCGATGTGTGCACAGAGGAGTCTCTGAATGGACATCAGCCACCGGAGGATTGCAGCGCCGTGCTTCTCGGCCTCACGCCGACGGAGCGATTTGTTGTTTTTACTGTCTGTTTTGTCTCGTCTCGTTGAATCCGTCGACCTACCTGCGTCCCCCGAGAGTCCAGACTTCCACACTCATATCAAAGAATGTCAAACGCATGAAGCTCAGAGGTGGGAAGTGACAAGGAAACAAGTTACACCGCCTCCAGGGCTGAAATAAAACCAGCTCCGTCTGCCTCGATAAAAGGAGTTTTATCGTCGTGTCTCAGATTAAATGCAGAACAAAACGCACGGCGGCGGTGGCTGCGGCGCTCTAAAACCTCTTACATGCATAAATATAAGATGACGTTTCTGCACCGGCGGGCAGAAGGAGCGAAGGCGTTTCACCACCGGGGTAAAAAGTGAAGTTGAAACAACATAATTTGACGTTAAATTTGAGTGCAGCTTGTTTTACAGCTCAGAGCTGGTAAACACGGCTGTCAGGAGGTAATTCACAGGAAACAGACGGAGACGAATAAAACAGGAAACAAGTTCATCACAAACTGAAACAAACGAGCCAGAGCAGCATGTTGGGACGCTTCGCCTCTGCATGAACACAGTTAGTGCAAGAAAGGATGAATTAATGATTCAGTTTAAAGATGAAATGAAATGAACACGTTCTCACTCTGAGTCAAACTCTGAGTGTTTGGTTTACACAGAAAATACAGCCTGAATAAAACCTCCAGAGCCACCACACACTTCACAACAGTTCTCCAGAAACCTGCGGGGACGTCACAGAGACTATGTCCAGGTTTTAGACAGTCTGTGACAGTCACAGAGACTACGTCCAGGTTTTAGACAGTCTGCGGGGACGTCACGGAGACTACGTCCAGGTTTTAGACAGTCTGTGGGGACGTCACGGAGACTACGTCCAGGTTTTAGACAGTCTGTGACAGTCACGGAGACTACGTCCAGGTTTTAGACAGTCTGTGATAGTCACGGAGACTACGTCCAGGTTTTAGACAGTCTGCGGGAACGTCACAGAGACTACGTCTAGGTTTTAGACAGTCTGTGACAGTCACGGAGACTACGTCCAGGTTTTAGACAGTCTGTGGGGACGTCACGGAGACTACGTCCAGGTTTTAGACAGTCTGTGACAGTCACAGAGACTACGTCCAGGTTTTAGACAGTCTGCGGGGACGTCACGGAGACTACGTCCAGGTTTTAGACAGTCTGTGGGGACGTCACGGAGACTACATCCAGGTTTTAGACAGTCTGTGATAGTCACGGAGACTACGTCCAGGTTTTAGACAGTCTGCGGGGACGTCACAGAGACTACGTCTAGGTTTTAGACAGTCTGTGACAGTCACGGAGACTACGTCCAGGTTTTAGACAGTCTGTGGGGACGTCACGGAGACTACGTCCAGGTTTTAGACAGTCTGCGGGGACGTCACAGAGACTACGTCCAGGTTTTAGACAGTCTGCGGGACGTCACAGAGACTACGTCCAGGTTTTAGACAGTCTGTGGGGACGTCACGGAGACTACGTCCAGGTTTTAGACAGTCTGCGGGACGTCACGGAGACTACGTCCAGGTTTTAGACAGTCTGCAGGACGTCATGGAGACTACGTCCAGGTTTTAGACAGTCTGCGGGGACGTCACGGAGACTACGTCCAGGTTTTAGACAGTCTGCGGGGACGTCACGGAGACTACGTTCAGGTTTTAGACAGTCTGTGACAGTCACAGAGACTACGTCCAGGTTTTAGACAGTCTGCGTTTCTCACATTACAGAAAAACAAACCGACAAGAGAGTCACTTCAAAAACTTTCAGTTCAGTTGTTCGACCCTCTGTGATTACTTCTGTCCAGCATTGTTGCTGCACACAATGTGTGTGTGTGTGTGTGTGTGTGTGTGTCGCAGTGACCCAGTGTAAACAGAGATAGTGTCTGAACACTGCTGAGGCTCCTGAAGAAGACTCTTTATCTCAGCCTCTCATCTTCATCCACCTCCCTCTTCATCCCTCCGAGAGCCGAGGATTCTGGGTAGACTCTGAGCTCTGCCACACAGTTTGGCTGTTTGAGTCTTCAGATTTTCTTCTTCAGAACTGTTTCTGATGAACAACTTTAGAGCTTTATTCAGTGATTCTGCTGAAACTGGATCCGATTTATTTGCCGTGCAGACGTGGAGACAAACAGGAGCTCTCTTTGTGGGAGGGTGACCTCGTTTCGCCTCCTTTTGTGTGAACGTAGTTCTCAGGAGACGCTGCGGGTATCATCCAGGTCTGAAATACAGATGTCAGTGTCAGACATGACTTCGTTTGTGCGTTCTTCCTCTTCAGTTTGATTCCTGAGGAGTTTCTGCCACACCGCCACGATTCAGAGAGCGTCAGATAACTCGACGTGAACCATCTGCCTCTCTTTGTGTTCCCCTAAACTGCAAAAACCCACAACAGTCTTTCTGAGGAAGGACACGATAAATCGCCTCCTCGTTCGCCCTGAGAGACGTTAATTATTTAAGAAACACAAATCAAACCCAGAACAAACCCCGGCAGCAGCAGCAGCAGCAGACGTTCTGCTTGTTACTGACTCTCAGCAGCACATTCACTTTGATTTTTGCTCTTGTTGTTCGTTGTCTTTGCTCCGCGCCGTTACAGTTCAGTGTCCACTGAAATACGGATACGAGGGAGGAGGAATTACTCTGCAGAAATGCTGCTGTTCAAGTCCTGAGATGCTTTCTTCCTCGTCTTCTGTGGTTAAAAACGTTGCTGGCAGTCAGATCAGGTAGCAGCAGCAGCATCTTATCCATGTAATGAACTACCGGCCTGCTCCCGTCGTTTGCATTCTGCACGCTCTCCGATCAGCATGTTCAGTATTCAAAGCAGGCGAGTCAACGGGAGGCAGCGACGGAAATAAACATGGCAGGTGTTACTGTACACCACCAGGTACTCTTTCTTTACTTTACTAGTACGAGGAAATAGAAACGATGACGAGCCGTTTTTTATTCGCCGCTGCAGCTGCTGCTTCCTGTTTAAAGGACGAGAATCAGATCTATTTTTGGTCTCGTCCGTTTTCTCTTCTCGGTCTGTACAGGTTGTGTTTCACCTGGCTGAGAGCCAGTCATGACTGTCCCACTTACACCTGGAGTAGAAGGCAGTTTGGATCGGGAATATTCAAAATCTGATCACATATTTCAGTTTTTTCATCTATCTATCTATCTATCTATCTATCTATCTATCTATCTATCTATCTATCTATCTATCTATCTATCTATCTATCTATCTATCTATAACTGGTCCTGATCCTGGGGTCAAGGACAGGATTTTCAACCTGGACCATATTCGTGTCTGTTCAGAGAAACGGATGTTATCGCTGTGTTGTCATCGTCATTTTACCTTGTGGCAGTCTTCAAAGTGTCTACCCACTCCGCTCTCACTCCTCTTCAGATATTTTCACAGTTTCACTAGTTCCAGCTGCATTTTAGATGAGCTGAAGGCGGTGGATTGAATTCTGACTGAAACAAATTTGACTTTGGTTTCGTGGGTTAAATAAAAGACGTAACCTTGGCTGCATTTCTCAAATGATAAAAACATATTATCAGTCCAGAAAGGAAGCTGTGGAGAGGTGCTGTGTATGTCATCAGTATAACAGTGAAACTGGACTTTATATTTACTGATTATGTCACCAAGAGGAAGCATATAGATGGAGACTAAAAGGGGACCCAGAATTGAACCCTGGGGGACGCCATAGTCAGAGAAACATCTAGACATGAACCCGTTTAAAGCCACACTGGGGATTCCTGCCGTCCTTTCTGGCGTGTCAGTGAACATGTTCTGGTGTAATCCATTATTAAAGTGATCCCTGTTGTCAGCCTATAAAGAAACATATGTTCATTTCTCAACCTTTCCTTCTACAGCGGCCATTTTGGACGATCAGTCAGCGTGTGGTCATGGTGAGCGTCTGGCGCTGGCTCTGGCGAGGGAGAACATCAACAGTCTGATGGCGGAAACCTCCCAGGCGAGAGTGGAGGTGGACGTCTACGAGCTGCAGAAGGACTCCCAGTACGAGACCACCGACACCAGTAAGTCACCGTTCTCTCTTTTACCCTCTCCTCTTAATCTTCTTCATCGAGCTCAGACTTGACATTTTCATTGACGGCGAACTTCAGGAAGAGTTTTGTGAGGAGGCAATAAAGCAGCAACTGTTATTTAACAAGGCAGGTCAGCAGGTGCAAACAGTTTTTCTTCACTCGGTGAACCTTTAAATATCACACAGGCTCTGAAACTGTAACAACATAAAAACACTCCTGTTGACGCTCGAGGGTAACTAAAGTGTTCTAGTTTGAAGCTGCCGTATGCCGAGTTGGTAGTTTTGTTGGCTCTGTGCGGGTTCGGTTGATCTGGTCCAAAAGATGTTTTTAACTCATCTGTGACGAGATGTTTCACACCGTTGACTTTGACGGTGTTTTCCAGATTCAGAGGGACGCAGCGTCGGTGTGAAGCGGAGGTCATCGTGACCGGGGAGAGCATCGCGGCGTTCTGCATGAGCGCCTGCTGTTGATGTTTATTGATTATGAACCGCCTGGTCGAGAGGCAGTTAATGTTTCCTGTCAGAGCTGTATACACACACACACACACACACAGCTTACATTAAGAGGAACACCAACTGACCAATAAACAATCTGCATGGACAAACATACAAAGCACAGATCCAATCATGAAAACAATCTGTTCGTCTCTTCGTGTTTCAAAGATTCGACTTCTTCATCACCAAAATGCTTTTCTTTTGTTTACCTGCAAAGTGAGTGCGTCATGTTTTGTATGTTCCTCTCATGAATGAAACATGAAAAGCACTTCATTATTTCTGTTTCATACAAACGTCTTTATGAAGCAGAAAAGAAACAAACACTTTGTTTGTGGATGAATCCGTGACTGCAGGAACGCTCAGTTTGTGACTGAAGAGCGTGTGTGTTGGATTCAAGGCCAAAATATCAACTGAGGATTTAAAAAAAAACTATTTACAAACCAGATTCTTAAATTTTGTACACTGAAATGTCTTTTGAAAATGATGTAGACTCACTCCACTGATTCAATTAAAAGAAAATCAAACAAACCAATAAAAAAGCCACGGTCCAATCGATACAGAATGAGTCAAACATTACTGTACACTCACGTTAGGACTCGTCTATGTAGTACTCTGTGTACTTCCCAGTGTAGTGCACTCATTTCAGCAGGGTAGTGTCTCAGTTCGAGTACGGCGGTCGTGAATTTACTGGAAATGATGATCGCAACATTTTACCACTTCTTCTTCTTCTTCTTTGCCAAACAGCAACCGTGCAAAGCATTAGCTCCAACATTTGACTCCTGAAATCTAAATATGAAACATACGAGTGAATGCTAGAAGCTCTCGTGTGGTAACCATGGAAACCATCACAGGTTGTCTGTTGACATTAGTGCTGATTCAGTCTTTGATGCCAGCCACAGACTGTTCTTGTTGTTAGCTGAAGTTAGCTACATTAGCATAGTCATAGCTTTATAGCCTAGCTTAAATTGTGATGATACATAGAGTCTCACACAGACGCTCTGCCGTGTGAACGTCTTCCTGTTCCCGTCCCGATAACTCTTTCAACAGTTCTGTCTCTCATCATGGTGGTCAGTGCCCAACAGAGACACAGAGACAAGCTGCTGGAGCATTTAGCAGCTGCAGAGACAGATGTTTAGCTCAGGAGGTGGTGGAGACCCAAAACGGAGCTCAAACAGAGCGAACAAACACCATAACTGCTGGATATTTTGGTTTAAAGTCTAAAATTTTTGGTCTTTTTCTCTTTTAGTGTGTCAGATCCTGCCCAAGGGCGTGGTCTCAGTGATTGGCCCCGCCTCCAGCCCCGCCTCCGGGTCCACCATCAGCCACATCTGTGGGGAGAAAGAGGTGAGTCACATCTGGATCCAAAACATGAAACTCTGTAACGCCGGGCGAGAATATGACAACTGTCACACTGTACATGTTATGTATGACTTTAACTGATATTAACTGATATTAACTGATATTAACTGCACTTTATTTGGAGCTCAAAATTGAATTATATCTTAATGTAACAGCTGACGTGTCAGATTATTCAGATGAAATGTGTTGAAGTCCGCAGTGACACTGAAACGTCGATGTGGATTTAACTTTTAACCGTTTTCCTGCCTGAGTGAATCTACGCGGGTCCATCTCCAGCTCCTGCTAAGCCTCTAACCCGGCCTGATATCCTCTCCTTTGCCTGATGGGTCTCATATTATTGGATTCTCCGCTCGGATTTAAAATAAAGCTCTCAGATCAGAGTGAAGCCCAGCTGAGCTAATTACAGTTTACCGTTTAAACCTCCGCAGGTGTGAACGGAGGTTAAATCGCCGAGCAGCGGATCACACAGGACGTTTGGCCTCTGACCTGATTCTTTATTTATCGCTGATATGATTCATTTTTAAATTTGTCTTGAATTTTTCAGCTGAAACACAGACACAGTGAGTCACAGTCAGATCTTTGCTCTGAGGAGTTGGATTGAAACAGAGCAGCTTTAAGAATCTGTTTGTCTGAGATTAACAGGAAAAGCTCTCAGACTCTTTAAGGTACAAAGAGTCCAATCCCTCGTGAAACCGAAAGTCAACTCATGTCGTAAACATCAGGTAAGAAATGTAACTGGAAGTTTTCCTAAAACGAACAAAGTTCTGCCGCTTAAAGCTAATCTAACTGCAACCTCAGCGAGCTTTAATTTGAAAATGCAACCAGAGACCACAGAAGTACTTTGTTTCTTCCAGGAGAAGATCCTGATTTGAGTTAAAAGAAATACGTAATGTAGCTTAAAACTTTAAATTAATCAATGTGACTTTTAGTTTCACAAGCAGCATGAACACCGGGCTCCTGATTGGCTGGTTTGACTCGTCCGTCCACCCCAACAAATCTCCTTAACGCAGACTTTGTCGCTCACTGAAGCGACCTTAACCGTTGTGTTGAAGTTGACTTCCTCCACAGAAGTCACGTGAACACAAACTCTGTGATTCCTGCATGAAACACGTTTCCAGTATCACGATGATCGAGGCTTTGTTCCATTTCCAGATTTTCATTTTGAAACTGAACAAAGACTCGATTATCAGCGAGCGTCAGAGTTTCATTCTCCCCGTAAAGCCGCACGGTTTGATGATTTATTAAGAATGTGTTTGATCCTTTGATGTCGTCACCTCTCTTTAATACTTTTCTTCTTTCTTCAGTTCACATCTTTATTGTCCGACAAGAAGAAAATCTTTTTGCAGCTTCACAATAAAAACACACATACATAAAGATTGTTGGACTGTTAACGCAGTTCATAACTAGAAGGGCAGTCGGAGAGCGCAGACCTCCACCGAGGTGTTTCTTCACTGATGTTAGAGGTGGCTTTTATTACCCTCTTCCCACAGAGGAGCTTATATTTTATTTGTCTGTAAGCAGGATTACAGACTACCGGCCTGATTTTCATGCATCTTGGACTGGGAAAGGTGTAGTGAAGGAAAACCCATTAAATGTTGGAGCAGATTCAAATCACGGGTCACATACATGAATGTTTTTCCTGATTGTAGGTGATAAAAACCAACAAAAGCTACAACACAAAGAATAAAGATAAGAAAAATAAAGAGGAACCAGGAGGCTGTTTTGTTTGAACCTTTATTATTCACAGAGTTCCTTCTTTTCTTTTCCAGAGACTTCCTGATCACATTTACACCTCCAAGCTGGAGCGGTTGGGATTCATTTTCCCCACCCACATTTGCTGGTCCATGGGTTTGAACCGACAACCTTCTGGTCATAAGCTTGCTCCTCTAACCTTTAAGAACACTGATTGCACATGGGATACATAAAAATCACTTCTTCTATCTTACCCTGTTGTTTCTTTTCATCTCCTTTCGTTCCTCCTTTCTCTTCTTTACTTTCGTCCAACATGAAAATCACCCCAAAGGAACCCAGAGGCGTCTTTTCTGTCCTTTTTGTTGTCCTTCCTAACACTTCTTCTTCCTCCTCCCCTCAGATCCCTCACGTGAAGATCGGTCCTGAGGAAACCCCGAAGCTGCCGTACCTTCGCTTCGCCTCGGTGACTCTTTACCCGAGTAACGAGGACCTGAGCCTGGCCATCGGATCCATCCTGCGCTCCTTCGGTTACCCGACAGCAAGCCTCGTCTGTGCCAAAGCAGAGTGTGAGTCCATCTCTGTGGTTTGATCCAACCGTTCTTTTCCTCTCGAGCTGAACCGAAGCTCCTGGTCCATTGCTTTTGTTTATCTGCTCGATTCTGGAGGTTCAATCGCTCGGCGGTGCTCCGCTGGTATTAGATATCTCAGGAAAGTGCTGAGTGGTTGAATGTGCTGGACTGGGAGCAGTTGAGGTTTGTTCACATCAAGCAGTTTTTCAAATGCTGCAGTGTTCACTAAGATCCTGTTACTATGGCTTGAAATATGGTTTTCTCCTTCAAAGACAGCCGCAGGGAGATTTTTAATGAAATGTTGGGATCACCTGGACTTTGTTAAAGATGAAAAAAACATGTATTTCTGGAACTATGGTCACTTTTGACCCTCTATGATACATATATGGGTCAACTGGACTTTGTAGATCAGTGAAGACGTTTCTCCTCTCATCCAAGAAGCTTCTTCAGTTCTGACTGAAGTATTTATCCTAGGAAAGATCATAGATCAGCACATTGTTCCATTTAGTTCGTTAGTAATCGTTGTTAATGGTCGTTGAGCGCTGAACGACGGCCGTTAAGGTCTCCTCAGGTCTGGTGTGAACGATGGTCGTTAGAGTCACATGAGGCCAAGTGTGAATGCTGCTGTTCAGAGTCCTGGGAAGGGATGAAACCACAACGTTGTAGGTGGAGGAAAAGTGTTGTCTGAGGCCTCCTCCTCCTCCTTCACTCCTCCACCACCTGTTTTCCCTGTCCAAGATGCAAATATCAGTCTAGTCCTGCCCCAGACGTAACCCTTTTGTGAAGAAAGATGACTGAGGACCTTCACAGACATTTTAATTTGTTATATTTTCATGTTTAGTTGGTGGAAATGATATAAAATATGAAGAGTATAGGTCGTGGTTAGCGATGGTGTGTTTTTCCAGCTCCCTGTGAACCTGCAGCCAGCTGCCATCTTATGAAGGTTTTTTATAGATAACTCCTCATTTCAACCTCATTAATCAACTGTACCTCATCTATCGGCAACATGAGCGACAGGAATAAATAGAAACTGTAGCCAGTAAAGACGACCCGATATAAAACAGTGTAATTGTAGCTGATTTTGTCACTCACATAGCATCCATTAGCATCAGAAATACTGAGCTGATAGAAGCTCATTTTACGTATCTCAACACTGAGATTGAGATGTTGTTGCAAAAGTTGTTTTCATCCATAAAATGCTTCATAAATTTTATGACATCACACTTTTTACGACCTTTTTTATGTCCAGATGTGTAATAACACACTCTGCATATATTTATCAAGCATCATGTGACAAATTTGAACCAAGCAAACATCTCGTGGATCAACGAAGGTGCATCAGCGCTAACGAACCACAGCTGTTTTAAATGTTTCCTTTCCTTTTCACTTCCCTTCTTTCCTTTCCTTCTTTCTCTTTTCCCCTCCATCGATCTCTCCGGTTTTTCCACCCGGCTGGGCTGCCCCGGCTCACTGTTCTAACGCTCCTGTGCCCGAGCTGTTTAACAGGCCTGTATTGTTGTTCTGAACGTCACTTGTCAGCCAGTTGAACCCAGCGGCGGCGTGATGAACGTTTTATGGCAGCGATTAGTCAGGAAGCGCCCGTGAAGCTGCTTCTGTCACGGCCGGACGACCGGCTCTGAATGTTAATGCTCAGATGATGCAAGAGCGGCCGGCGTTCTAAAAGTTACTGAGGAAATGTTTTAATCATCAAACTTTAACTTCGATTTTTCTACTAGTGAACGACCTTCCTCTGAACAACTTCCTCCCTGTCTGACCGTTTTTACAGGAAGTAAACAGAACTCTACTTCCTGTTTCATGGGGACTTTAATGTGGCGGACCCTCCCAGTGGGTAGACGGAGGGTGATTGGAATTGGACCATGTGTTAATGTGTTTTATGAAGTCTGTTACACTTCCTGATTTCTGACTCCACCCCTCAGGCCTGCTGCGATTGGAGGAGCTGGTCCACCGCTTCCTCATCTCCAGGGAGACGCTGTCGGTGAGAATGCTGGACGACAGCCTGGACCCCACCCCCCTGCTGAAGGAGATCCGTGACGACAAAGTGGCCACCATCATCATCGACGCCAACGCCTCCATCTCCTACCACATCCTCAGGAAGGTGAGGGCGGAGTCAGAGTGACGCTCACATGCTCGTTCTGTAAACAAATGTTTGTCTGCTGCTAACAGCTAACGTAGCATAGCATAAAACCTGGACGTAGTCTCCGTGACGTCCCGCAGACTGTCTAAAACCTGGACGTAGTCTGTGTTTCCAGCAGCGTCCTGGTGGAGGCGCTCCGCCTGAAATAAAACATCATATTAACTAAACACATTTCTAAAATAAGACTGGCTGTGAGCACATCCTCTGTCTGTCTGACACATCTTTATTTCCTGCCCTGTTTGCCTACTTCTTCCTCTGTGGTGTTTACAGAGTAGAGCAGGACCTTCAGACTCGTTGGTTGGTTCGCTGCCAAACTGGCAGGTGGAGTCGACAGACTTTACAGCCTCAAACTAAATCTAGCAGCTTTTGGCAGGTTGTAATTTCACTCTCTGCCCGCTAACCTTGGAGCGCTGAGGAGTTTTGAATACAAAATAAGCGCTCAGTAACTCTGTCATGTTCGTGGGTGAAGCTCGGCTCCTGCGGGCGGAATAAGGCCGAGATAAGCTCGCAGTGTGTGGAAGGTTAATAGATTAGTAATGAAGCTCTCTGCTGTGAGGTTGCCAGTTCAAATCCCAGCCTGGCTTTGAACACTTGTACAGCAGTGTGAAGCAGCAGCAGCTCCTTCAGCAGGTTTATGAAACAAAGGGAACCTGGACGTAGTCTCTGTGACGTCCTCACAGACTGTCTAAAACCTGGACGTAGTCTCTGTGACGTCCCCCATAGCTTCCTGCAGTGGACGGTGTCCTGTGGGGAACCAGCAGGTCGAACATCATCGTGGACCGCAGCAGCCTTGCTGAGCGTGGAGCTGATCTCCGTTAGTTCTGGATTTGCATGTCAGAAGACATCAAGGTCGAACCTCAGCTTTGAAAACTCAAATATAATTGAAAAGTTTTTAGACGTCTGGCTTCCGTATCAGCGTTTAACCTCCCGACGATTGTAATTCAAACGTCTGCACAACGTTCCAAATTAAAGACGTCTTTTCACCTTCAGATCGTCTGCTGCTGTTCTCTGTCTTACTTTTACCTCCACAAACTTTTCTGAGCGGCGTCTCATCGCTCACAGATCCTGTAGATGTGTTCGGAGACCTAATCGCTGTTTGAAGGTTGTTTCATGTGATTAAAGAAGCGGGCGGTGAGACATGTTGTCTCCAGTTTGGGACGAACTACAGCGAGCAGGAGAGGACATATACAGCAGATGGTTCCTTTTTTTAATAAACTGTGACTCGTGTTTCTTCAGAGACAGTTTGTGTACGTCCTGTTTCACAGTTTCTTCTTCTTCTCTGGTGACCTGCAGGCGAACGAGCTGGGGATGACATCAGCCTTCTACAAGTACATCCTCACCACCATGGTAAGAGCCTCACCGTGAAGCCTCATCACACCCGACTTCTTGTTTCATCTCCTCCTTCCTTATTCCATCTATCCTCTTCTTCTGTCCGTCACATTTCCTTTCCTCCTTTCCTCCCTGCTTTTTGTTCTTCCATCTTGTCTCTTCCATCCTTCTTCTCTCCCATAATAGCCCCATTTTTTACCATCCTTGTTGCTCTGTTCGCACTAATAAAAATAATAAATTTTATTTATGTGGCCTCTTTTGCAGCTCAGCTACAAACTACAATAAAAAGCAGAGCACATGTGGAGCATAAAACGAGCATGTTATAAAACACAAAGACTGAGTAGTGTTGTCACCAACATGACAAGTGGACAAATCCAACATCACGTGGTCAACATGGATTTAATTACTATAGTGCAGGATGATGTCATCAACAACTTTTTATCAGGAAAGTCACATAAAAAAATAAACATGAATTTGACTTGATGCAGACTTTGAGGATGTTTGTAGGCCTCATCCTCCCCAGGTACGTTTTCTCCTCTCTCACCTGTGATACAGCACGCCTCCCCTCTTTACCCATAAGTCCTCTCTCTCCTCTCATCAGAGATGCATGCTGGCCTCGTCGCCGTTTGTCATCATTATAATTTCCATGTCCGGTGTCGCGCCCTTGTGCGATGGGACTTTGCGTGGATAATAACTCGTCTTGATCTCCGGCTCGTCTCTAAATGCTGCCGTTCGGAGCCGTTCACAAGGGCACTTCACGCCAACGCTCGCAAAACCAAGGGCGAAGCTGCCGTTCTCCAGCAGAACCCTGGACAGGAACCAACACACAGCTCAACACACTCACACGCCTGTCTTTGACCTACCTTTAACTTTGTATTGAACACGCTCTGCTGACTGAGACGAGGCGAGGAGGTTTCAGATGCAGGACGGACGTTATGTCGAGTTCACCGCCGCTGTGCGGCGCCCAAGTGTGAAAAGAACAATACAGGAAGTAAAGTGGAAGCTTAATCCTCAAATCTGTAATTTCACTGCATTTAAATCTCTTACTGAAACTCAACTCTGGGAGCTTTTTAGCCTCTTTTAGCTTCTAGTTTTTGTCCGGCGTCAGTGTCAGCGTGGCTGCTGAGGAGAGGACCTGAACTGAACTGGGCTGAAAATGAGGCGTCCATGTAGAAGACCATCAGCTGTGTGTAATGAGGGTCAAACCAAACATTAGATTACGTTCATTAAATTTGAGCTAATTGACAGCAGGATTGCACATGTCCTCCATCGTGATGCCATCTGGACGGCCTCTGTTATTCATTTGCTCGGCGCTGTCCGTCCTGTGCGTCGTTCTGTCTGCCAGCTCGTCAAACACTTTAGTCCAGATTCAAAAGACTTTACAGCTATTGGATGGGATGTGATGAGAAGACACTGGTTATGTGGAGTCCTTTGTTAGTCGCCATTAAACAGTAAGCAGAGTTCTGTTTGCTTGTTCTGTTTGTCATTTGGCATTTACAGTAGCCCATGGCGAGTATGCGTTACACCCCAACTACGCTATGAGCTAGTGTCAGCGTTGAACACAACCTTCGAAAGTTCTGAATATTATATTCTGTAAATAGAGCCCTGACACAGCGGACCTTTAAGTACAGAGTTTGACTGAATGTGCAAACTTTATTGAGACACCTGATTAATGAATCTTACAAATGTTTTGTTGGGATCAATGTTCCCGACTGACTGCGAAACTACAGCATGAGTTTCAGAAGCCGGGACTCAGACTACAGTCTGGTGAAGTAATCAGTGAGTCACAGCGATTGATCAACAATCATATCAAAGCCCTGCAGATATATGACGGTCACGTCCTCCTGAAAAGGCCAGGAAAGAATCTAAATCTTACTTATTGCTCTCTGAAACTCGCACTGATCTGCGGCAGAGAAACTGTCACATCATTCGTTCGCAGAGCGCTGAACTGACCTTCATCCGCCCTCGTCGGCTGCTGAAAAGCTGCTTCAGTCCAAACCAGCGTCCTGCCTAAAGTGTGCTGCAGCCGCAGCATCGCTGGCGTCCTTCTGGAATACTGTCGCAGTGTTTCCTCCCTCAGCAGTGCTGGCCTCGCCGCTGCGACTCCTCCAGCCAACAGCTCTTTGTCACGGCTGGCAGGCCTACAGTCTGACAGTGTACTTGGCCGCGGCTGAAATTGATTTGGAAACTGGCAGCCGCTCCAGCAACAACAACAACAAGAACAACAGCAGCAGCTTCCCGCCAGGCTGGGACGTGGTGGAGTAAATAAGTGACGGAGAGATTCAGGGATTAAGAAATTAACCTTACACGCAGGTTAGCAGTTGTTCTGAACAGCTGGATGGAAAAGATTCCAGATGTTTGACTCAGTTTTGGGCCTCGATGGTGAAAGAAAAAAACCAACCCTCCCCTCCTCCTCCATCTCATCCCCTTTACAGACACAGTTTCTGCAGACTGGATAGATTCTGTGCCAGAGTATTTTTAACCCTGCTGGAGACGCAGCCAAATGATGATGATGACAGTGTGTCCGTCCAACACTTCCACAGTGAGACGTGTCCACTAACTAGATCCTGAATCAAACAGGAAAAGAAACAGCATGAACACGAAGAAGAAAGTAACTTCCAGAACCGTCAGAGTCAAAACAATGAGAGACAAATAAAGGACGTGTTGTCAGACTCCTGTGATATCAGGCCGGAAAAAAATGTTTTTAATGATTCTTTTCTGTGAAACCACCTTCAAAAAGAATCATCAGATCAAAACTATCTAAGAGCTCCGATTAGACGTGTCCAAAGATGAAAGTTTGGTCGCACCGACCGGCAAGCTCCACAGAGCGGCGAGGGAGATGTCATTCACCACGAGTGAAGACGCCCGTCTGGGTGCAGCATGTCACAATAGGTGGTGTCAGTGTGTCGCCAATTTGAACCAAATTTCAAATAATTCAGAAAAAGAAAATCAACGCACGCTGTTTACACCGACTTCTGTTCACGAGGTCAGCAGTAGGTGGCGCAGAAGAGGGCGCAACAAGACGACGTGTTCGCTAGGTAACGACTTATTCAGAGAAGAAGTGTTTTCATCCTCGTTAACACCTCAAATGAACTATTATGAGTATGTTTTGATACGGAGATATCGTGATATAGAACACTGAATTATTAATAATCCTGATTTGCTGTATGAATACTGAATTACACAAGTTGTTTTATCCAAATTTATCGCAGATTTTCACCAAATCTTTCCTATTAGCTCTATTTTTGGTCTCCACCAACTCCCATGAAAAACATCTGTCTCTTTAGCTGAACTGAACACGTTTGACATGTTTCCGTCTTGTTTCTGTCCACTACTGTTTATGAATATGTGTGTGTGTGCATGTGTGTGTTTTATTTCCGTGAAGCTGCAGTGTTTGCTTTGAGTCGGACCCTCTCGGCTCTGCACAGCTGAAGTTAAATGTTTCATTGTCAGCTTCAGTTTCAGAGCAAACACAAATGTTGGCGGGCGGCGACAGTTTGATTCTGGTTTGTTTCAGCGGCAGAGCGCAGCGTGACACCGACTCGCCTTCAAGGACTATTTGAAGCTCTTTGAAATTCCCCAGCGTTTGATGTCCATCTTTTTTTTTCCTGTTAGCCTGCTCTGAATTTAAAAATTGAACTTGACGTCGTGCAGAAAAACCCAATCAGGCCCTTCGTTTGTTTCTGTCCTCCTTTTCCTTCTGCTGTTCTTTCATCCTTCACTCGTCTGGGAGTTTCTCCCGCTGTGATCTTAAATGATTGTTGTTTCTGCAGCTCACAACTCCTGCTTTGTATTCACATGCATCACAGCAGACAGACAAAAGATGTAACTTCTCTTTTTCTATCCGTCTGTCTTCAGGACTTCCCTCTGCTGCGGCTGGACGACGTGGTTGACAATCAGTCCAACATCGTGGGCTTCTCCATGCTGAACGGCAGTCATCCCTTTTACCTGGAGTTCCTCAGGAGCCTGAACCTGTCCTGGATGGAAGGATGCGACGTCAGCCCGTACCCAGGACCAGCAGTAAGAGACGTCCACAATCATCAACCAGGTCACCAACAGCAGACACAGCAGCAGCTAATATTACTGACTAGTCCAACAGCAGTCAGCCCAGCTCGGCGTCTGTCTTTCAGCCTTTTATTTCACCAAGCTCTCACCAACCACTAAAAGTCAGTCCCAGATTTACTCTTGTCCGGCGGCTTCTTGCTCGCTCACTCTCTCCTTTTCTCTTCTTAGCTTCCTCCGTCAGCGTCCTCTTCGCTCTCTTCTCCTCTGCCATTATGTCCATAGAGGCTGCTGAGCCCGGGTACATTGCTAACGCTCGCCCAGCTCCGGTTCTCCTCGTAATGTTTTGGTCCTGAATGGATCTCAGTAAGATCTAATGTTTGTGTTTGTTGATGTAGGTTTCGTTTCCTCGTTCCTCTCTCACAGGGCAGAACCTTTTTACACCAAATCTGTGTCTTTATGAACGGCCAATTAAAAACATCTCCAGATAATGATATTAAGAAATGATGAGCCTTAATGAGATAAGTACGACGTGATCTGCAAATAATGAGTTCAATTACAAAACATGAGCGCTAAATTAAGTGGCAGCCCGACAGTTATAATGTTGAAAAAAATGAATAATAAAGACAAAAACAAAAATCTAAACGTTGCTGCTGTGTTGCTCAAAGGTTCCTGTGGAGATTCAGGTTTGATCACATGTTGTGTTTTTTTTTTCCTGCTCCTCATCCATCGATCTTCCTCTCCACATCTTTCTCCTCCTTCATAACGAGAAGTCGGATCAGGACAAATCAATCTCCGCAGAGATGTTTGGCTCATCTGCAGCTCTGAGGCAATAACACCGAGCGCACCGCCATGATAAAGATAACAGTAATGACAATGGTGTTTATCTCAATCACTGAAGACGCCATCATCACCGCGGAGAACGTCCCCCGGGGCTTCATTACTTATATTTATTCACTTACGGTGCTTGAAGGAGCCATAAATACGGTTGTTTTGATTGTGATGAGTTTATCATTGTGATAATTATGTTATTATATGATTATCAGATGAAATGACTGCAGGCACACAATGATTTGAGTTTCCTTTAAAGGATGCCGGAGCTTCGTATTTTTATCATCGTGAAAGGTTCAAACAAACAATTTTCATCCTGAAGTATCTTCAGTTTGACACCAGCTGACTGCCTGTTGTCTCATGGAGAAATGAGGCGACTTCTCAGCTGATTTATTTATAATTATTATTTTCAATAAAATATCAAATCTTAAAAGAGTGTGAACGTGCGAGATCCACGTGTGGAGGAGGTTAGGGTGGATGGATTGGTCAAACAAACGCACGACTCTCACCCAGGAGGCTGCTGTTCATGTCCCACATGAACCCAGAGGTCAGGATCGACTTTAGAGTTATGTACAGCTGCATAAGTTCAGGTAACTAACATAACATGTAAGCTTGAGTTTACACCCAGACGTTTCACATGCATTCTTGCCAACTTGACCGCAGAGCTCTGGACATCCAGAGATGAAGCTCGAGGGAAACCTACCAGATCTTGAAGCGTATGGCACGAGTTGGACTGTGAACGAGTTGTCTGTAACATTCAAAGTTCTTTCATGACGACTCTGAACAGTGTTGTCACATTTTGAACTTACTCATGAGCGTGACCAAATCATGACACATCAGTGATGAGCTCAAAGTCTGATACGTCCTGAAGTAACGGTCACTTAAAGCTGGTGCATGAACTCGAGGACCAAACAGACAAATCTTTGTTGAGAGCTGCCAATAATTTTTCATTCTTTCCATCACTATCTTCCCTCGTCGATCTTTCTCTCTTCAAACTGTAATTAGTTATCGTCACCCAGCCCTGAAACTATCGACTCGGAGAGGACTCCAATCACACTCAGTCATACATCCATCTTTTTTATCAGCCGTCGACAGACTGTGAAGCTCCGTCTCCATACGATTTGTCTGATTCCCTCAGTGTCAGTCTGACTGACAACTGACCAAACAGACCAGAACGTCAGCCTCTGATAGGCTCACTGAGCCGTGTGAGTCGCACGCTGAACGCCGCTGATAGGAGCGCTTCTTTTTCTCGCCTGTCGGAGGATAAACAGACACACAAACACTTTTTTCATTGTTTGACTCGGACAGTGTTTGTTTAAAAAATACGATAAGATTTAATGACCGAGAATAATCAGCAACTCTGCAGCTCTACTGAGCTTTTTTAGCCTCTTTTAGCTGCTCGTTTTGGTTTTGCAACACATCTTCTGTCTGGTCAGTCTCTGAGGTCTGATAAACTCTCTGTGCATGACCTGTTCAGACACAGTTAGAGACCAGCTGGTGAAGAAAGTGGAACATCTAGCAGATGGATAGAAGAAGCTGTTGGAGGTTGTTTGATTCTACAGAAACTTTAAGGACGAAGACAGTCACAGTTTCAGTTTCTGTTGTAAAACCCAGTTGCGTGTTGTGTGTTCTTCCAGCTGTCATCAGCGCTGATGTTCGATGCGATTCACGTGGTGGTGAGCGCCGTGCGGGAGCTGAACCGCAGTCAGGAGATCGGAGTGAAGCCGCTGAGCTGCACCTCCCCGCTCATCTGGCAGCATGGAACGAGCCTCATGAACTACCTACGCATGGTAAACACACACACACACACGTGTCGTCACAGGTGTTTCACTGGTTTCATTAAGCAGGCGTCATTCAGCTCGCCTCAGCTTCATCAGTCGCCCTACACTAAATATAAAATATGACACTCAGGAGGCTGCTGTTCATGTCCCACGTGAAACCAAATGTTATTACGCCGTAGTTACCCCTCTAACATCATTTTTAGAGACGTCCATGTAAGCTTAATGTTTTGACGTGCCATCAAAGTCACATGGCATACAGGAACGTGAACATCCACATGTGGAGGAGGTTAGGGTGGATGGATTGGTCAAACCAACGCACGACTTTCACAGAGAAGGCTGCTGTACAGGTCCCACGTGAAACCAAAAGTCAGGATTGACTTTAGAGTTATGTACGTCTGCATAAGTTATTAGCATATTAACACATTTAAGTTACATGTGGAGGAGGTTAGGGTGGATGGATTGGTGAAACAAATGCACGACTGTCACCAAGAAGGCTGCTGTTCAGGTCCCACATTAAACCAGTTATTATGTCACATATTTCAGTTCAGGTGGCTAACGTACAATCTTTTCCTAGCCCTAACACAACAACTGTCTGTTTCACAGTGTTAACCAAGGAAGCTTTTTCTGTCTGCCACTTCTTGTTTCTTCCATCCACAGAGGACCTCTCCCTCCTTCACCTCCTTCCCTCCCTTC
The DNA here is from genome assembly GCA_036365135.1 of Miichthys miiuy. Classification (NCBI taxonomy): domain Eukaryota; kingdom Metazoa; phylum Chordata; class Actinopteri; family Sciaenidae; genus Miichthys; species Miichthys miiuy. The sequence goes on along the minus strand of CM071606.1, from coordinate 1,555,146 downwards.
CTCCCTCACCTCCCTCCATATTGTTTTTGTTGCTCTCAGTGCATCACTTCATCATCTCTACACTGTTTTTTGGCAGCAACCAGAGACAAACCTCTCTCTCTCTCTCTCCCTGTCTCTCTTGCCACACTGTTTTTGGGATGTAATTCATCTTGAGCCATGCTGATACACACACACACACACACACATACACACACACACACACACAGATCTGGAGCTCCCTCACTGATCTGTCCAATATGAATCTTATTTCTCTCTTTCCATCTTCAACATTCTGAATGGATAACCGTCTTTTTCTTCTTCAGATTCAGCTGCTCTCAGCTAACATCGTGTGTTGGTGTCTCTGTGTTCGTCTCATCAGGTGGAGTACGACGGTCTGACGGGTCACATTGAGTTCAACAGCAAAGGCCAGAGGACCAATTACACCCTGAAGATCCTGGAGAAACACCCCGGGGGCCATAAAGAGGTTAGAGGTCAAATGGGGTCAGACGTAAAGAGGCCTGATGTTAGCGTTCAGCTGCAGCGTCGACGTGATTTAATTCAACTTAATTTGTGGTTTTTTATCTGTTTGGAGCAGCAGGTCAGTTAACGTGAAGAAACTGTGAGCGCTTTACCGGACAAAGAGCACACCACGGCACGTTAAACACGAGACACTTAAATCCTGCAGGGACTTCTGGGAGAATCGATACCTTAATGTTCAGGTTTACAGCCACTGCCGGTCGGCCAGTTTCTGTGCGCTGGCTTCACGCTGAGCAGCTCCATCATTCGTCCATCAATAAAATCAACACAAACAGACTCCGTCCGTGTGGGTCAGGTGTTGCTTTATGACCTCAGATGAACATTAAAAGGTCAGAGGTCAACTGAGGTCACCACACGGTGAAATGGGCGCACAGGCCAGGTTTAAGTACACTGTAAAAAGTAATATGTTAACCTCAACGAATGACGCTCATAGTGCAGAGTCTGTTTATTACCTCCAGCAATGAGTTTTAACAATCTACATTTGTCACATTGTGCACTGGATTTACACACACTGCTTAGTTGTCAGATCAGTTAAGATTGATATCACTGCCCATTCAGTAAAGGGTTCCAGCTAGCAGTCACTTTAGCTTAGCTCTGTCCAAAGGTAACAAAGTGTAGCACCTGTAAACCTCGTTAATTAACACGTTATAACTGTTTAATCTGTAGGAAAGTCACCGCTCTCGTCCAAGAAATAGTCCCACATGTAACTGCCCTGAAACTGATTTTTTAAATGAGATATTGACGAGTAACGCAGATTTGTTTTTACTGTTGAACTGAATTTACAGACTATGCTAAGCTAAGCAAACTAGCTGCTGGCTAAAGCTTCATATAAGTAGAAAATTTAAAAAAGCAAATAAGCACAATCGACACACACTTAATATCACCTCAACCTGATTCATGAGACGTCTGTGCGGGCAAATGGGAAAGCTAACTTTATGTTAGCTGCCACCTTAAGATCTTAAAATATATCTGCACAGTACTGGTTTGTTTTTTTACAGACCGTCCTTAAAGATGACATGTTGGTCTTGTAACTGAAGTGGAAGCCTGTTCATGAACCAGAAAACAGATGAGAGCACTTTGAGGGATGCAAAGACATGGAAGCAAAATAAAGAGTGATGACAAAGGATGGAGGAGAGGATGGCAGGTGTCTGTAATCTGCCTAACACAGATGAGTTTGAAATGAATGACTCCTGCTCTCGACACGGTGTATGCTAACAGCTAATGAATACACAAACAAATGAAAGGTCAAGTGATGCCGTGAGGTCGGGGATGCGGTTGGGTCGGTTTCAGGTCAGCGCGTGGGCGTTTACGTGCCACAGTGCGTATTTATGACCTTATTGAACCTGCTGAATGAGGCAGGAGGATCCAGATCCTCCTCCATTGATGTTTAGCATCGATTGTGCAGCGAGGGTCTGTCTGCTGACCTTTGTTCTCACTGTCTTACTCTCCTCTTTATTTCTTCATCTCCTCCTGGTTCTCTTTGTAATCCACCTCCGTCTTTGTCTCGAGACACATTTGCAGACACACAAGATCCAAACGCTCTCTAAAGAACAGAACGTTCACTTTAGGTTCCTTTAGGGTGTCTTGCAAAGTCAAGAGTGACCTCAGCTAAAGGTATGGTGTTGTACTGACTGGCCAGGTAACTGTCAGCTAACAAGATCATTGAGTGTGCCTGGTCGCACATACACAAAAAAAGTATCAAAACGACCGGCTCGGCCGGGAATGGTGTGCTGTGACTTTTCTAAGAGTTTCACCAAACGGTTTTACCAAAAATCACCAAAAACCACGCCAAAGTTTACAATGGGTGTGTATTGGTAGAATGTTCCAGAGCTAGAGTGGGTGACATCATCGCTAGAGTGGAGAGGGAGAGAAACATTTGTCAAAAAATACATTTGCAAACGGCTCTCGTGGCCACAAATGTCACTCTACAGAAATAATTTCTACATAGAAACGTAGGAAAATTTGTGGGCTACGCAGCGATATCACTGCTGAAGCTGTCAGACTTATAGTTTTGGCGGGAGACGCACTGATGCGCCAGGATCACCCACCGACAGCCCCATCTACTCCCATGTAAACTGGAGAGGAGAAATTTCCCAAAGGAGCACGGGCACCTGTTCTTTCTCTCTCTCCCAGGTCACATTTTTTAACTTTAGACACTGAAATTCGGCATTCACATGGTCGACAAGATGAGGATGCTCACGGTCATTTGGGCTTTTTGATACGACCTACCGTTTGGCATTAGTGTCCACTAGTTGGAGGGGGTTCATTTAGAGATTTTCTGTGTCTCTCAGCAGTCACTCACACAGACAGAGCACAGCTGCAGTTAATTGCTCTGACCTGCAGCTGACCCTGGTTGCTTGGCAACCTCAAGCCTGCCTTTGACTAACTTTATTGAAGTCTCTAAAGATTATGGAGTAATCTTTAAAACATCTCTTTCCCTTTCCTCCTTTCATCTCAACCTCTTCCTCCTCTTCCTCCTCTTCTTCCTGGATGCACAGATTGGTACCTGGTACTCCAACAACACGTTGGCCATGAACTCCACCTCCCTGGACCTCAATGCGTCAGAGACGCTGGCTAACAAGACGCTAATCGTCACCACAATACTGGTAATCATCTGTACATCGTGTGACATGACATATCACTGTTTGGGGTTGGTCTTCTTTGAATCAGCTGTTGTGTGTTGTCACTTCTTCTCCTGACAGGAAAACCCGTACGTGATGCGTAAGTCCAACTATCAGGACTTTCAGGGGAACAACCAGTACGAAGGTTTCTGCGTGGACATGCTGCGCGAGCTGGCAGACATCTTGAAGTTCTCCTTCAAAATCAAGCTGGTGGACGACGGACTGTACGGAGCCCCGGAGCCCAACGGCAGCTGGACCGGCATGGTGGGAGAGCTGATCAACAGGGTGAGTGGACAGGGGGGTGACAACACGCTAACACAACATGCTACTGCCATGTCAGCCCAGCTCGGCGTCTGTCTTTCAGCCTTTTATTTCACCAAGCTCTCACCAACCACTAAAAGTCAGTCCCAGATTTACTCTTGTCCGGCGGCTTCTTGCTCGCTCACTCTCTCCTTTTCTCTTCTTAGCTTCCTCCGTCAGCGTCCTCTTCACTCTCTTCTCCTCTGCCATTATGTCCATAGAAGCTGCTGAGCCCGCCCAGCTCCAGTTCTTGCACGACACTGTAAACCTCTTCTTCTTCCCTGTGGTACAAACACTCCCCCGGTGCCCTGTGCTCACAGTCGGGCAGCCTGGAGTGGTGTGTGACTTAGTGCCGTAAAGCGTTACGTACTTCTCCCGACCCGGAGCCCAAAGTTACATAGTGTGAGAACAGACGTACGAATGACAGAGACACCGTTCACCTGATCACAGGTCAGTGTAAGACAGGAGAGGAAAGTTCGATCATGGGGCTTTAAAAGCAAAAAGTTTGCAATTAAATTGAGAAAAGATCAAGTTATCATAATTAATTAACATGTTTGATGCAGTCAGACTGAACTAAAATGACCTGAAACTAAATCTACAAACTGATGATCTGTGAAATGATCAGCTTCATTTTTTTTACATCTCGAGATGTCTAAAACAAAAAGTGTGAAACTTTAAATGGCTGTGAGGACTGGATGAAGTATTCTCACTCTCAGGTGAAAAACTCAAATTGGTCCTCACAAAAATAGACTGCATGAACACACACACACACACACACACACACTTCTCCTTATCGTCTTCACTTTCTCTCGCGGCTTTGTCGCAGGCAGTTCTCTGTACAGCTTTAATTAGACTCAACTTGACTTAAAATGAGCCACTTTCCCAGAGAAAACAACTAACGGGGGGAAATTGGGCTTCAGCTGAGCCACTTAATACCTCCTCGGCATCTGTGTGTGTGTGTGTGTGTGTGTGTGCTGCTCAGGGCCAAGCGTCTTTCCAACGCTCCACCACTCGTATAATTGGCTGACTCTCTCGTGTCGCAGTTAACGGGGGCCGTCACTGTCAGCGTCTCGGAGCCCACGTCGTCTCACATCCCTCACGCCGCCTGTTGCCATAACAACCAACGATGTTACTTGATGAATGCTGTAAAAAAAACAGATTCAGTTCATCTGTTGTTTTTCTGTGCTGGATTTTAAACGACATGATAACGGGACGGTGCCGTCATCTCGACTCAGGTTAGATAAAGAACTTCAGAAGTTCTAGTTACACAGCGAGGAGACAAAACACACGAACACCTTTTAGTGACGGTAGTTAAAAACTCACGCCCGCCTTGTTTGGGTGAAACTACCTCGATGACGAGAGCCTCGACGGCTAGCTTGTAAAATAGCGACACAGTTCCCTGACTCAGGTTTGATTGAGCAGATTGTGAGCTGTAGTTTCTCTGGTATGTCTTCGCCTGTATCTCCAGCACCGCCTGCGCTGCTCCGCTCCTCCAAAGTGTCTCCAGAGCGGGCGGGGCGGCCTCTCCACACCGACAACGTTCTCTGGTGGGTGGACTCAAACCTGTCAAGTCGTCCCAGCTGCCTCTATAGTTTTTCCAGACTCCCTGCGGACGCCTCAAACCCGAGTATGTTATTCTATCGAGCTCGAGTTGACGGTTTCCTTGAACTCATTTTTCCAGACTCGTGTGTGTGTCACTCTCACCTGTCCGTGAAGAGCAGCTCGGGTCACACGGAAGTGAGCGTGGCTTTTAATCGATAATTTGTCTGGACGTAACGTAAATCGCGTGCTGTAACTGAAATAATTAATGTCAGTTGACTTTAAGTCATGTAGGCTACGTAAGTCAGCTCTAACCTTATTTATTATTTAACGTAACTTGTGGTAACCCCAGCAAGCTTTATTTTGAAAGTCTAACAGGATGTTATATATTAACTGTGATGTTGATAACTTCAGCGGGTCAGCTTCGATCGCTGGTTCGATTCCCGGATACTGAACACCAAAGAGCTTCCAGGTGTTGTGGTCGATGTGTGTGAATGTGTGTAATTTGGCGCTTTGCAGGTGCTGCCATGAGTGTGTGTGTGACGAGTGTTGTAAAGCGTGTTGAGAGGCCGGTAAGTCAGAAAGGTGCTGTCCATACCGTTACCATGACGACAGAGCGACGTTGTCATTTCCTGCACGGCCAAACGACATGACGCTGCGTACCTCGTGATGTCATAAACGTGTGTGTGTGTGTGTGTGTGTGTGTGTGTGTGTGTGTGAGTGTGAGTAAAGCTGCAGCCGTCCGTCACGTCGGCGTCTCCTGTCTGATACTGTAATAACACACACACATTATGTGTTAGCTACATATAATGATGATGATAATGGTGATGACTGTGTGTGTGTGTGTGTGTGTGTGTGTGTGTGTCAGAAACAGGAAATTGGGAACACAAGCAGACCATTAAGAGGCTAATCAACTGTCTTTTTTTCTTACTAATTATACAGAGCTGTTTCAATTGCACTGCAGGAGTCCTCAGCATGACACACACACACACACACACACACACACACACACACAGGAGACTTTTTTATGCGTTTTATGTAAGTGTGTTAAATGTGTTAAAAATTACAAACACAATCTTTGTTACTTCTTTACCTTGATCTACCCTCTCTCTCTCTGTGTGTCAAACACACACACACACACACACACACACTCTTTCTCTTCTTTCATTTATCTGTAACCTTCTTTCGTCCCTTGTTTTTTTTTCATTAGAAATTTCAGCAGTGGAAGCTCTTACACACACACACACACACACACACACACACACACACAGATGAGGCCCAGGAGTCTGATGAAAGTGGGTGAAATTCGTTTAACAAGTGTCTACTCGTTAATCAATTAAGTGTTAATTAAGGAGCAGAGAGGTGTCTGGGGTCCAGATAAACGCTCGTCAGTGGATCCACTCTGCGTCTCTCTGTTGACTCAAACTTAATGAGATTATCTCTCAACTTTAATTTCACCGCCGTGTTTCTGCAGCGAGGTTAAATCCACGCTCGGCTGTGAAACTGGAAAGAACACGTTAGAGCGACTCAGAATGTGTTCAGAGAGAAAAAACACCTGAAGCACAGCAGAGCTTCACGGTGCGTTCAGGGACACCAGCAGACATCGGCGGCTTCTTGCTCGCTCACTCTCTCCTTTTCTCTTCTTAGCTTCCTCCGTCAACGTCCTCTTCGCTCTCTTCTCCTCTGCCATTATGTCCATAGAAGCTGCTGAGCCCGGTTACGTTAACCGCTTGCCAAGCTCCAGTTCTGGCACGACACTGGCTCCACTCCCCCGGTGCTCTGAGCTCACAGTCTGGTCAGCCCAGCTAACAAACTGAGCTAACATGAGCTAACAAACTGAGCTAACATGAGCTAACAAACTGAGCTAACATTAGCTAACAGCAGCTAACAAACTGAGCTAACATGAGCTAACAGCAGCTACAGCTGTCAGCAGTTTACTTCACTGTCCATCATAAACTCTGTAAATCACAGAGAGTTGAGGCGGAGCAGCCGGAGGACATCAGAGGGAAAACCAGAAAACATTTTCTCCATAAAATATGATCCAGTTTCACCAAAATCAGTGAAATAGTTGGTGGTGTGTGACTTAGTGCCGTAAAGCGTTACGTACTTCTCCCGACCCGGAGCCCAAAGTTACATAGTGTGAGAACAGACGTACGAATGACAGAGACACCGTTCACCTGATCACGTACTGACCTGATAAAGGAGCAGCGTGCAGGGATGTCCTTTCTGTGTTAGAAGCAGTAGATGTGTAAATCTTCTCATTATTAAAGGTCTCTGTCAGAACCAGTACTGCGTCCTTCAGCTTCAGGTGGGACCAGTATGAGCTCCATGATTTACCCGCCGAGCCCCACCACGAACAAAAGCTCTTATCTGGCAGTTTTAGTGCGGCGCCGTCCGCTGGGAGCTGCACAATAACAACTCACTGTTAACTTGTAATGCATTCAGTAACAACTGCACCCTCAACAATACCTCCTGTACAATAAAAATCAATATTTCATTAAAAGCCTCAGAATCTCTGCAAAGGAGGTCCACGCATTTGGAACAAAGGTGCCGTCTTTAATTGCAGCTCCCGTGGCTGAAAAATTGCGAGCTCTGCTTTTGTAGTCAGAGATGGCTGTTTAATTGGAGGCCGTCGAGCTGACTGCTGGTCAGTCCAGCCTGCCAAGATATCAGTCACAGCAGACAGTAATCGTCATCTGCACTTACGCTGCCGCAAGGAGACGATTAACCTTGAAAACAGACGAGAAACAGTGTTTTCTGTTCATTTTTTTCTTTCCAGAGGGAGGCGGGGCGTCGACGCGTGTCCGGAGTCAAACACACACCGACCAAGTCAAACAGGAGATCAGGAACACAAAGAGAACATGGCGATGCATTCTGACTGCAGACTGACTGCAGACCTCTGAATCACTGCCACAGCTCAGTGATTCAACTTCATCGTGCTCGTTAATTAACCACAACCAACCAATCAGAGATTTGTAGGAATGAAATATGGTCACAAAACCAATTATACAATACAGACGGACAGTCTGCGGGGACGTCACGGAGACTACGTCCAGGTTTTAGACAGTCTGCGGGGACGTCACGGAGACTACGTCCAGGTTTTAGACAGTCTGCGGGGACGTCTCGGAGACTACGTCCAGGTTTTAGACAGTCTGCGGGGCGCCACGGAGACTACGCCCAGGTTTTAGACAGTCTGCGGGACGCCACGGAGACTACGTCCAGGTTTTAGACAGTCTGCGGGACGCCACGGAGACTACGCCCAGGTTTTAGACAGTCTGCGGGACATCACGGAGACTACGCCCAGGTTTTAGACAGTCTGCGGGGCGCCACGGAGACTACGCCCAGGTTTTAGACAGTCTGCGGGGACGTCACGGAGACTACGTCCAGGTTTTAGACAGTCTGCGGGGACGTCACGGAGACTACGTCCAGGTTTTAGACAGTCTGCGGGGACGTCACGGAGACTACGTCCAGGTTTTAGACAGTCTGCGGGACGCCACAGAGACTACGCCCAGGTTTTAGACAGTCTGCGCCACGGAGACTACGTCACGTTTTAGACAGTCTGCACGCAGAGACTACGTCCAGGTTTTAGACAGTCTGCAGGACGCCACAGAGACTACGTCCAGGTTTTAGACAGTCTGCGGGGACGTCACGGAGACTACGTCCAGGTTTTAGACAGTCTGGGGCGCCACGGAGACTACGTCCAGGTTTTAGACAGTCTGCGGGGACGTCACAGAGACTACGTCCAGGTTTTAGACAGTCTGCGGGGACGTCACGGAGACTCCGTCCAGGTTTTAGACAGTCTGCGGGTTTGGTTTGTCTGTGCTGCTCTGAGCTCGTCGCTGACGCTGAGCTGGAGGAAGTGTGTGTGGTGTGTGTGGTGTGTGTGTGGTTGCAGAGTAAACATCGGTCCTGAAGGCGTTCTGTTGAACATGATGTAATTCACTGGAGGTTGTTGAGCTCGTTACAGAATAAACGAGGAGCCATTAGGCGTTTTAGGAACAGAATAATTAATGAAAATCGTCCCTCTGTGGTCTCAGCTTCACTTTGTTCACTGTTTATTCAGAACATGTCTGAACGTTCTATCAGCGTCGTCTGAACGTTCATTGACTCCTTTCTCTCCTGGTTCTTCTTCTTCTCTCGCCGCCTGACTACCCCTGACCCCGTCTTTTCTTCTTCTGTCCTTCTCTGGTGGTTGTTTCTCTTCTCCCCTCAGACCTCCGCTGACCTCCTCCTCTCCTCCCTCCTCTTCTTGTTTCTTCCTCCTCTCCGTCCTTTCCGACTCGTCTTGTTTTTCTCACGCTCAGCGCTCCACCTGAAGGGTCGCTCTTCCTCCTCCACCTGTCTCTTCAATGATCCCTCCCTCATTTTGCTCCTGTTTCCTCCTCATCCTGTCTCCTCTTCTTCTCCTTCTTCACCCTCGTCTTCCTCTCCTCATCCTCTTTCTGAAATCAATTCAAGGTTAATTTTCTAGTGAGTAACCACCTCCCCTCTGTCTGTCTGCAGAAAGCCGACCTGGCGGTCGCCGGCTTCACCATCACCTCAGAGCGAGAGAAGGTGATCGATTTCTCCAAACCCTTCATGACTCTGGGGATCAGCATCCTGTACCGGGTTCACCTGGTGAGTTCACCTCTGTAGAAGCAGCTGGACTTTAAACAGATATCTGCATGTGAAGTGTTATTCAGAGGCTGTCAGCGTCCAGAGGCTAAACCATCACCAGACAACATCCGTCTGAGGATGACGAGGTCCTGCTCATTCACATGCGTTACACGAGTTACAGTAACGTGCACGTGATCTGGCTCTATAAAGGATGTAGGTTTGCATGTGGAGGACACACACCTCCACATTCAGACTCGTGTGCTCCTCTCCTGCTGTTCTGATCAGTGCTCACATTAATGAATGTATTTGATGAAGAGCTCGTCATCCCTGACAGAACCTGACAGAACCTGACAGAACCTGACGGTCCCTGTGGGCTGGGTTCTTTTTGAATGTCGATCACGTGATTTCTTTATTGTGTTGTATTGATGTATGATGAGTTCAGGCTGCTCTCTGTCAGTTTAAACCTTTACGTGTTCAAGTAACATTAACTAACGTCCTTCAGGTTCATAATCTGTGTGAAACATTGTTAATAAGAAGATGATACTAACCGTCATCACGCATCATCTCGGCTCCGACTTTCTGCTCTTAAAACTGTAAAACTGTCACGTTCACGTGATGAAGTGTATATATGTATATATATATATATATATATATATTTATATGATGCAGCAGTTATAATTTCACACTCACCCTTATTTACATCTCACTACGTTATGCAATTACCTTTTTCTGTGCTAATTATATTTACTATGTCGTACGTGGATTTCTCTGCTGTAATTTTCAAACTTCACCGTGTAATTATTTTTTCCTCCTAATTACCTCCTGCTGTATGCATCTTAGTATAAATATAGTATAATGTGTGTGTGTGTGTGTGTGTGAAAGGTCTCTTCATTTCTTGTCACTTTATTAGAAACTCCGTCAGAGTGGCGACGCCTGTTTTTCCAGTGATCTGATTGGTCTCTGTCGTTCTGCTCACAGATATCTGGATAATGTTTGTGGTGTGATCTGGGTGAAGCGTCCTTGAACACAAAATGCAGATGAATATTAAATTAGAGCAGTTTGTTGTTTTCTCGGATCTGCCTGCAGAGTCGACACAAACTGAGCAACCTTTGTACCTGTTGACATTTCCTGCCTGCCTGTCTGTCTGTCTTCCTCCGTCTGGACGATGATTTGATGGATTCAGAGAGAAAACGCTGCGGCAGCCGCAGCCGCCTCCTCAGCAGGAGCTGCGCTGCCGGAGGCGACAACAGTCCCCCGACCGCTCAGGTCACACAGTCAAACTGTGAGTTCAGGACGAAGCGACGGCAAAGATTCCCGCGACCGGAGAGAGATCACAGAGGGAGAGAAGTGCTGGGAGAGCAGATGAAAGCAGAGCTGAGGACACAGATGGAGGGCATGTTTCTTCTTCTGCTGCTTTCTCAGGAGAGGAGAGGGGATATGATTCAGCCGGGGAGGGAGGAGGTGACAGGAGCTGCTTGAAAATATGAGTTTTTGTGCCTGTGAGGGAGGATCAGTGACTCCATGACTGGAATTAGAAACACACACTTCATGCCTCCGACTGAGCTCTGCTCAGGTTGGAAATTTGCAGGAACGAGCTGCGAACAGGTGTGTGTTTGCATAGCGAGCGAGGCGAGGACGCCCGTCCTGCTTCCAGCTGATGCTTCATAAAGTGTGAACGCAGAACGATGACGGACAAATGAGAGGAATGAATACCTAAAAATGTGGTGATGAAATCCAAAACAGTAACTCTGCAAGAATCTTTGTGAAGCTGCGTTTCATCCACAGAGTCACGACTGCGTCCACGTTAATAAATGTATGTGTTTCCTCTATGAACTGAGGATGAAACACGAAAGCAGAGAAATCTCACTCAGGTGGACTAACAGGTAGAAGGCGATGAACACATTTACGGATGTGTTACCGTGCTTTGCCGCGATGACCACATATATATATAGTGCAGTGTAAACTCTAATGCATCCACAAAGATCGCCTAAGAACATGAAACGCTGTCGAGATTAGCAGCAGACGTTTGCGAACACGTAACCGCAATATCACCAGACTCCCGTTTACAAAATTGAGCAATTTTAAGGGTTGCTGAATGAGGACAAACTTCACGAAACAGCCACAGTAAATTTTGTGGGATTTAGAGCCACCTAGCGGCGAAGTTGCAGATTGCAACCAGATGAATACTCTCCCACGTCTCACCCGACCTCTCTGTAGATATAAAGGGCTCATTTAAAGACAATGAAAACACAACAGACAGGTTATTATACACCGATGGAAACATACTGATGAATATCGTGTTCAGTGCCTGCAAAAAAAACTTCTAAATCCGACAAAATGGACCTTTAAAAATGAATTTCTTCTTGTAAATTTGTACATTTTTGTAAGTTTTTTTGTTTGTCGCAGCGTCTCTGTACCGGACAATACTGTCTGAAGTGTGTTACCGGCCAACATTTTGCAACATTTAACCCTAAATTTATGTCAAATACAGTCAGCATTAATCAGTATAAGCTACTTCTTTGTCACCCGTGGAGAAAGACCTCAGACTACCTTGAAAAAAGTTAAATAAATATAAATATATAAACTTGTGAAACGCCGTCTGTGACAGATTCTTAATTATTCTAATTAGGCCTTCTTGTAAATTCGGCTCTTGCTAGAAGTCAGCTCCGGTCACGAGAGCTTATGCAGGTGTGAACAGACGTATTTTATTGTGATTGGATCACCTGAGATGTTCAGACCAGGTGTGTCCGATCTAAAGTCTCCATCCGTCCCTCGTGATGTGAATGTCTTTGGGATGAGTCCAGTTTTTTATAATCCACGTTCAGGGACTGGACTGTTAAACTGGTTTCAGCAGGCTGTGAGTCTTTGCTAATAACAATAAACATTCATAAAACATGGATTTATTTATTAGTTAAGACGTAATGATGCGTCTCCTCTGAGGGCAGACTGATGATGTGCTGCAGTGTCGCTGCCTGCAGATACTGTACATCTGCAGCTCATTAGTATTCACCTCCACCGTCTGTCCTCCATGTCTGATCCAGTCCTCCGTCAGCGCCTCTGTGTATTGACTCAGCGATCAGCCGGTGCTTTAATGTGTGTACGGCCGAGGCAGCGTCGCACCTTCACTCTCTTTAAGTGTTTCTTTAAGGATTAAGTTCCCGCTCACGGTAACGGCCCGCAGCGGTGATTTACGCTGTCACGCCGCAGAGCTGACGAGCAGTCAGAGATCTGTCGCCTCCATCAGGTGGAGAACTTCAGCTTCCTGCTTCAGTCTGAACCGGCGTCATAAATTCACTCCACTAAGCAGCAGACTGCTGTTACCAAGTGCAGTGCTGGTGACCATTATACACAGTAGATAGACTGGCTAACAGGCCATGCTGTTGATGGCACACACACACACACCGCAAACAGAGGACTGTGGTCAAAATGAGCCTTCCTGGGCTCGTACTGACCCCCCTGTACCTCGTGTCAGCTGGTAGTGTGCTTTAGTTTTTGCATATTTGCAACAAATCTTCAATTAAATTTGCATAATTATGTAATTGAACTGACACACAGTCTCAGTCTCAGTCTGGAGTTTCTGCTTCTGCTGGGGGAAGAAATAAAGCAGCAGCAGGGCTCAACAGAAAGAATTACCCGACTGGGTAAAAGGCCACGTAAAGCTAATAAATCTAGACATTCACCTGCAGATTGAGAATTAAAGAAGTAAACAGGTTTATGCAGAGCTGAAGGTGGATAAAGCTGCACATGTGCTGTACAGCATATCTGCTGCCCTCTACAGGATGGAAGTTGGCACTTACATTGTGTAATTGGCTGGTTTTGGAGGCAGGTGATGTCAGGTGGCACCTTTCCCTCCCCAGCTGTATCTCTGCTCCGCCGACGGTGTTCAGTCTGTCACTAGCCGTGAGGCCATGCCCCCTGTGGTGACTGTCCTCTGCTGCATTTCTCAGATTTGCCGGCAGAGAGGAACGGCCAAGACATAGAATCTGGTCAGTTTTCAAAATAAAACACTACGTAGCATATTTAAATATTTAGTACCACATAAACCAGAGAAAAACGTTAGTTCAGTCTTTGTTAACAGTTAGTAAAGACGGGCTCCTGGTTGGGGTTGAAGTCGCTTGGATAACGGACCAAAACGTGACGGAGACGTGCCCGGTGGAGTTTCAGCAGAAAACGAGCAGAATTTTATCGACACGTCAAAGTTTCTGAAAATCGTTGCTGGAGTGGACTCGATGATTTTAACGTCCCTGAAAGCCTTTAAAGGTTAAAGATGACGTGCTGATGTCACGTATTTCTGCACCAATCAGAGAGTAGCAACATTTGAATTTGATGACAGTTGTGTGGTTGTATAATTTAACACACACACACACACAGCTGAATGTGCTAGAGCTCTTGAACGTCTCACACAGATGAACATAAAGTCTAACAGCGACTCCCAGAGAAATAAACAACACAATCATGCCTGTTAGTATGAAGAGCTTTATACACGTGATAAAACACACACACACACACACACATCTATCTAAATAGCTCGCGAGCACACTTTAAGATGGTAATCTTTTTAATTGCTCAAGCTGTTGACTTATGCACACACACATTAGTGAAGTGCCGTGGTGTTTATCAGCGTTCTCGCCCCGCGGTGTTCAACAGTGTAAATTTATGTCTGCTGCTGCTCCCAATTCATTAGTGCTCAATATATTATCACTCTGCTATTCACTCCATCCGAGACAGACACAACAATTTATTAACGCGGATATGAGGAGGAGCGGTGACATCATCACGAGGAGATACCAGCTGTGTGTTCAACGGGAGGAAGTGACATCATTGGAGTGAAAAATGTGCGATGCTCCTGAACGGGATGAGCACAAAACCTCTGCAATCGTGGCTCCAACTGTCTTCAGATGGTTGGGTCGGCCTCCACTGGCTGTCATGATGGCGGCACTTGGAGAGCTGAATTTGTTGGTGCAAAGTTTGAGAAACATCTCTGTCGTCAAAATGCAGCTTTATCTTCAGTTCAGTAGGTTCACCCATTGCGTTATTTCCGGACACGCCCGTCTGGTGTAATGTTTTGATGTGTTACTAAAGTCAGGTGCAGTGTTGCCAACTTAGCAACTTTTCAGACCCTCTAAGCGACTTTTTCTGGTGTTACTGGAGGCGTTTGGAGAATGACGTGAAAGCACCTGCAGTCAGAGCAGGAGATGTTCACCCCTTTACAGCCAGTTAGGGTGTTTTTTACTGACTTTTGTCTCTCTCATGATGTTACTCCTCTCTCCTACAGCACCCATTACAATTATGTGCACGTGGTCGATTATGCAGATTAGGTGATGTCGTGATTTAGCAACTTCTAGCAACTTTTAGGACAGCCAATAGCTACTTTTCTTACTGAGGAGTTGGCAACACTGGTCAGGTGACAAAGAATGAGAAAGCCCACACATGGAGGAGGTTTGGGAGGAAACCCAGGAGAGCGCGATGTGTCCCGCGTGAAACCAAAAGTAAACGCTGACTTCTTTATTCAGTCACGTTGCTACGTAAGTTAACCAACCCAAGTTACGTGAGGTAACGTAACTTTCCTGAAGCTAAACCATGTAGCCTGACACCGAATGTGAACATGCAGTGTTTGAGAGAGAACGTTATTAAAACACCTAAAGAACATTAAATTCACGGGAGCTGATGATTCGTTGGATGTCGGCTGCCTTCTTTTCCTTTCTTCTGTGGTGCAAAGCAGATTTTTAGATTTTAGATTCACATGTTTTTTTTAAATGAGCCAAAATGGACAAAAAGTACACACAGGGTTGATTGCCTCCATTACGGCTCCAGTCATCTGCTTTAATTGGGTCCAATCTGGGAGTTCCTTTTTTCCAAGTGGTGGAGGGGGCATCATAAACAGCCGGGGAGGTGGATGATGGGAAGCATCTCGCCCGGGAACATCAACCGGAGCTCGTTAACACTCGAGGAGCTCGTTAACTGCAGTTCTGTGGTTTATCTTGTTTTGGTTGTTTTATTCGACTTTACGACGACGCGCTCAGCTGTCAGTCAGGAAGTGACGCTGACAGATTTCAGTGCGCCGCCACGGACAGATGGTGATCATCACAATTCACTGCTGCCAGCTGGGGACGCTACGGCGTCCACCACGTTCAACTCTGTGTGTCTCACATGGTCCAACGTGTCCTCGTGGACAGACACGAGGTTAGAAAAGTGTGTGCAGGATCATGAGCTAACAGCAGATGTACACAATGTCATGTCACCAGATAACAGAAGTAAAACACAGTCCTGAATATGACAGCAGGAGTGTGTGTGTGTGTGTTTCAGGGTCGTAAACCAGGTTACTTCTCCTTCCTGGATCCGTTCTCTCCGGCTGTCTGGCTCTTCATGCTGTTGGCCTACCTCGCCGTCAGCTGCGTCCTCTTCCTCGCCGCCAGGTAACACACCTGCCAGTGTGTGTGGTGCCTTCATGTGTGTGTGTTCATGTGTATGTGTGGCCAAAGAATAGAACAACACTAGCTGTCCAC
>CM071606.1:1126568-1534068 GCA_036365135.1 Miichthys miiuy | reverse complement strand
TCACATGTTGAGGCTGCGTTCTGTTCTGTCCGGTACCTCGTGTCTCGGTTCTGTTCTCGCAGTTAACCGGGTCATATTCTTCGTGCAGCTGCTGCTCTTGGCAAATTAAATCCATCCTGATGCAATTTGGCTTTGGTCTGGCCTCGCCTCGCCTCGTCATCTGCCTCCGACTTGTTTCTGGTGAAGTGTTAGTGCAGACATTAGCATAGCTACTGGAGGAAGGAGGAACAGATGTGGAGAGAGGAGAGGGAGCAGCGGGAAGATGGAACAACAGGACGATGATGAGGAGGAGTATCTTGGGGAGGACGGACTGTCAGTCAACCTGCCAGTAGCCGGTAGACGTCTGCTCCCGTGCTAACGGTGCTGACTGACAGTGAGCGATTAGCATCAGCAACAAAATGAACTCTGAGCTGCTTCAAACCTGAAATCATTCTGTGCTCCGGGAGCTGAAAGTTTCCAACCAACAACGAACGTGAGGTGGTTTTAATCACGGGCGCCGCTGTGGTTGTTATTGTAACTATGACAACGGAGGCCCCATGACCTTAACGAAGACGTAATTAGGCCTAAATCACAGCAAACATTAACAGTGACGGAGGAGGAGTGTTTCAGACACTCCTGCTTCGAGTATGTCACATTAAAGTACGTAGGTATCATGTCATTTCATGAGGAAAGTGAGTGTCGTGTGCACAGTGTCCTGAAGTTGCTCACTCTTCTGGAAAGTTGCCGGATGAGGTGTTTGGTTTTCAAGGCAAAGAAAGACGTCCATCAATTCAAAAAGAGGAAGTCAGGAGGTGACAAATGAATCACTCCGTATCTCTGAAATATGGAGCATGTAACCATTGAAAGTGTGATCATTTTGTCAAAGACGTATCTTTTACCTTGAAAAACACCCGGACGCTTCCTGCTGCCTGTCGTTTCCTGAAAGTCGTTGTCACTTTTTAATGGAATAAGAAAGAAGATGGATGGGCGAGCGGAGCGGAGGAGAGGAAGTGAGGACGAGGTGACGATGAAGGCTCGATAATTTACAGCCGGACTGGACCAAATGTTAATGACATAACACAGACGCAGACATTAGCACGGAGCTGAATCACCTCTCAGTCCGTGTCAACAATAACTTTCACTTCCTTAAAATATTAAAATGTTCGTCCTGATGAAACGCTCCGACTGCACGCAGCAGCAGCACACACTGTATTTACAGTTAGCGGTTCACTACCAGGCAGCAACCTCTGTGGCTGTGAAGTGAAGCCACAAACTGCAGTTCCTCAAACGTCCACCTGAGGCTGGCTCCAGAAGTGAGTCAGTCTCCATAAGTCCCCATGTTCAAATGTCCAACTTCACAGCAGAAATAAACATGTTTACAGCCTGGTACAAAAAACAGTTTTGGTCTCTGTAGCTAATTTCCCCGTTCATGACAACTGTACTGAGGGTGAATTTATATACAACTCACCTGTTCAGGTTATATTAAGGCTTAAAGTTATGCAGGATTAAGAGCGTGGACGCTTTGATTGACAGGTGGGTGTGGTTACAGGCGGCTTGTTTGAGCAACCAGGCGTCATTCAGCCGCCTCAGGTCCACTAATGATCCACATCTTTGCCGATTTTTAGATTAGCGGTGAGGTGAAACAGGCGGGGAGCTAACATGTGGGTGGCCAGTTTTGCATATTTTGAGCTTCTCAGAGGCTGTGCTCGGACCTGGTCCAGTCCGGCTGCTGAGCCTGGTTCTGTTGCCTGCTAACAGCAGATTCGGTTAGTGGAAAAGCAGCAAATATATTATACAGTTTCACCAAAATCACTGAATAAAGTTCTAAAGTTGCTTTTGTGCAGTAAAAATAAAAATGTAACCCAGATGGCAACATGCTCACAAAACATGTCAACTGTTGCTAATTAATAGTAAACCTACTTTGAGGGGACGGGGTTGACAGCAGAGACGACGCTGGTTCTGCTGAACAAATTTCAAATTCATGTTCCCGTCCACAGAGGGACTATATTTAGTTTTAAACACACTCAAACGAAGGCTCAGGTGCAAAATGAGATTCAGAACAGCAGCGGGCGTGTTTGATTTGTATAAAAGATGCAGCTGCTGCTCCGTCTCCTCTCACTTTATCAGCACATGGAAGGAAAACGTCGATATAAAAACCCAGAGAGCGGCGATGACGAGCATGGCGAGTGCGTGTTTAACAAAGCAGACGTGAGCAGGTGAACTGCGGCTTTATCCTCCAATAAAAACACTGAACATACGAGACCTGCAGAGTTAGGTCCTTCAGTTTAATGTGGATCAATCTAAAATTCAGACTCTTCATAACGTTTAAACTGTTCATCAACACGTCGAATCAAGGGTCCACATGGTGATGACCTCATTCATCTGCTGCACGCTATGGCAACACGTCGCTATGGTGACCAGATGATTTGCATAAATATGAATGTGCACTTTCTGTGCAGATCGCTCGTAAAACTTTGCTGCCGGTCAGCGGACTGAGGCCGCTTGAAAAGGAAAACATGTGTGGTGCTGATGATCCAACATGATCATCTCCTGTTGTTTGCGTGCTAAGATGATTAGTTTGAAGTGTAACTCCTGTTGGTTAACGTTAACCTCAGTCATGAGTGACCTTCCTCCGGCTCCTCTTCCTCCTCAGGCTCTCCATACAGAGACGAGATCACTCTGGGCATCTTACAGCTGCAGGAGAGCAACAGGCTGGAGATCCTGAAGAGGCGCTGGTGGGAGGGAGGACAGTGCCCCAAAGAGGAGGACCACCGAGCCAAAGGTGGGTGTCCGATTTTTACTTTTCAGGAGAGCACAGCCTCGATAGTGAACGGACAGATGTGAGAATGACTACCGGACGTCACTGCGTCACTTTCTGTCTTATAATCAGGAGCCTTGAAGTCACTGTGGACCATGAGGAGAAATCCTCAAGCCTCAATCAGGAGTCATTAATAACACCGTTAATAACAAGCACATCATGTTTAATTAGGAGAGGAGTTTAAAAACACATAATTAGCTGATAATTAGCCTGATCAGCCACCATCGCTAATCAATACACACATTATTAAACCATTAATCAAACCAATAACTAACAGCAGACAACTTCATCATACTTAAAAGTTACCTAGTGTTTCTGTAGCGTTGATAAAACGTTCAAAAATAAACATATTAGCAGTTTGAATGAAACTAATGGCTCTGTGAGGCTAAATGCTAATGTTGCTAAGCTGATGTTGAGCACGTATGAATCATGTTTATTTTATTAGATTTGCAGATCATAAAGCTGAAATGTTGACCTGATGGTGGCGCTAGAGGAAAAGTCAGAGGATCACCAACGTTATTTCAGTTCAGCCTGAGGGGAACATGAACGTCTCAGATAAAGCTGATCAAACATCTGTGAAACACTCAAACATCTTCATTCTCATCATAATTAAGATGATGATCGATAATAATAATAGACATTTATCATGTTCTGACCAACAAGCTTCACAATTCAACACTGCTAGCATGAGAGCTAGCTGTTAGCTATCACACTGACTAACTTCTTCGTTACGTACGAACCAAATGGAAACGTTACATCGATGGTGTTGAAAGTTGCGTTCAGAAGTGATTGCTCCCTGTCCTGATGTAAACGCCTGTGGTTTGTGCTTAAAAGTGAACAGGATTCATCCTCTGGGGATCATGAATTGATCATCTGAACCAGTGGACACTGACACATTAACAACATGCTGAGAACGCCTTTTTCACTGCGTCTTCTCGGTGTAAAATGAGACATCTCTGACACAGCCTCCGTCATTTTCTCATCGATCCATGATAAAATGACGGAGGTGATGTTGTCTGTCTTCTGTCTGCGTCCGTGTCCGCCGGGACGTTTCCATTATTGACCCACATACATGTTCGCCTCAGTGTGACGAGACGAGACGGCCTCCGCCATCGACTCTCTCTCGCTCGAATCGTGTTTTTAGGAGTCGATCATTGCGGGAACGTGAGTCCTGTCGGAGTATTGATCAGCTGCTCTCTGTCGCCTGTTCAAGACATTAAGATCCCGTTAAGACCCGTTAAGACCAATCAAGTGTCTCTCTCTAGCTGATAGCACAGTATACAGCATGTGTGGTGTGATGGGGGGTCGGTGGTGCTCTGAGCTCAGCTAGCTTCTTCTTCAATGTTTTTGTTTAACTGGTTTAACTGTGTAAAGACTGTAAAGTGCAGACTGAGCTTTTGATCATTTATTCCTTTTTCCACGCTGAGATGGAGCTCATGCTTTAAATCATTTATCGGTTCCAGGCTTTCTAATAATCTCTAAACTGTCTGCGTGTTAACTGGACAAACACCGTGCGGCGTCACCGTGGATCTTTTGTGTTTCAGGTCTCGGCATGGAGAACATCGGCGGGATCTTCGTGGTCCTGATCTGTGGCCTCATCATCGCCGTCTTCGTGGCCATCATGGAGTTCGTGTGGTCGACGCGCCGCACCGCCGAGACGGACGAGGTAAACCACCATCATCATCATCATCCTCCTCCTCTTCCTCTCTCGTCCTCCTCCACCTCCTGCCCCGCCCCCGGCCTCAACCTCAGCCCAGACACCTCAGTAGGTCATCCGCCTGTGTGTGTGTGTGCGTGTGTGTGTGTGTGTGTGTGTGTGTGTGTGTGTGTGTGTCTGTGTTTCATTTGATGCATGTGTGAAGTCCTAAATCCTACAGACTGGACCTTTAAGACCGTCAACAGCAGATGAACAATCTGCGTAAACGTCTCATTAGAAAGAATCAGATATTCATGTGCAGTATACACAGCATGTAGTATACACACTATGTAGTATACACACTATGTAGTATACACACTATGTAGTATACACACCATGTAGTATACACACTATGTAGTATACACACCATGTAGTATACACACTATGTACTATACACACCATGTAGTATACACACTATGTACTATACACCATGTAGTATACACACTATGTAGTATACACACCATGTAGTATACACACTATGTACTATACACACCATGTAGTATACACATGTAGTATACACACTATGTATACACACAGTATACATGTAGTATACACACCATGTAGTATACACACTATGTACTATACACATGTAGTATACACACTATGTAGTATACACACTATGTAGTATACACACTATGTACTATACACACCATGTAGTATACACACTATGTAGTATACACACCATGTAGTATACACACTATGTAGTATACACACCATGTAGTATACACACTATGTACTATACACACCATGTAGTATACACACTATGTAGTATATACATTATGTAGTATACACTGCATGTACTATACACACCATGTAGTACTATACACACCATGTAGTATACTATGTAGTATACACAGCATGTAGTATACACAGCATGTAGTATACACACTATGTAGTATACACACCATGTAGTATACACACTATGTAGTATACACACCATGTAGTATACACACTATGTACTATACACACCATGTAGTATACACACTATGTACTATACACACCATGTATACTCTGAATGTCAGTTTGAACTTTGTGATGTCACAGTCTGCTGTGATGGACTCGGCCTGTCTTCATGTTTCTGTTTCTTCAGTTTGTTTTCTGGGCGTGAACGTTACGTGAATGTTACATGAACAGCGTTAACAAACCTCTCTCTCTGTCTGTCTGTCTCTCTGTCTCTGTCTGTCTCTCTGTCTCTCACCCTCTCTCTGTCTCTCTCTCCCTCTCTCTCTGTCTGTCTCTCTCTCAGGTGTCTGTCTGTCAGGAGATGCTGACGGAGTTTCGTAACGCTGTTTCCTGTAAGAAGAGTTCTCGTTCTCGACGCCGTCGTCCTCTGAGCAGCGCTGGGGGCGGAGTCTTGCGTCACCCGTCCCGCCTGGCTCTGGCCGCCCCTCGTCCGATCCGATTGGTCCGCGAGATGCGTCTCAGCAACGGCAAACTATACAGCGGCGCCGGCCCGCTGACGGGTGGGCTGGCGGGGCTTGGGGGAGGTCTGGGAGGAGGCCCTGATTTGGGCCCGGGGCCACAGAGGCTCCTGGAGGACCCGCTAGGCGCCAACGCCACCACCAGCACGCCGCCTCCCCCTCCTCCTGCGGCATCAACGCTGGTGGCTCCACCCGCCCCGCCGCGCAGCTTCCTGCAGGGCTGCAGCCACGTGCGGATCTGCCAGGAGTGTCGGCGGATCCAGAGTCTGAGGCCGACGGCGCTCACGCCTCCACCGCCTCCTCCGCCCTCCTCGTCCTCCTCCGCCTCCTCCTGCTCCCGGATACCTCCCTCCGTGGCCACACCGGGTCACCACCACCGCCACAACCCCCACCACCACCACCTCCACTACCACCACGGCTCCATGTCGCTGCCCCGCCTCCCGCCTCCACCTCCTCCGATACCAGCAGACAGAGCCGACAGCGACGGGGGCGGAGGGGTGGGGAGCCCTCGGCGAGGCAACACCAAACCGCTGCCACCACCCCGGCCGATGCCCCCACCCAAGACGCCAACACGGCCGCCGACAGACTTACTGGGGGGGCATGACTGAGCGGGCCGTCAGAGGGGTCAAAGGTCGTGGTTTTAGACCCTCGTTGAACTTTTTTGGCCCCGACGGTACCGCGGGGGTCACTCATCGGATCATACCAAGAACCGTCCCACAGGAGGGGGGGCGGGCGGATCAAACCACTCTGAATCAAACCTTACATTTTGGATCAAACCAGCTGAGGCGAGCGCTCGGTTCCAGGAGGGACAAACAGGAAGTGCCTGTCAAATGGACGCCATCCTGGGGCCTCCCGCCTCCCGCCTCCTCCCTCCTGCCTCGGCCAATCATCACACTCCGTGCCAAGCGAGGAGGACTCAGAGAGACAGGCTGTGTTCATCATCAGCACTCTGAGGTTTTACTGTTTGAATACTGAACCAGGTGTTTGTATAGAAGGAGACCTACACACACACACACACACACACACACACAGTAGCAGAGCAGCTGTACAGTTACATCATCTGTCAATCACGTGGACGTCTCTGGAGGATGTAGCTCCCCGTTGAAGCCCGCTGATGCTCACCTGGAGGTTGGAGGCTGATCTGAGGCGGTTCTTCTTCTCCTCTGTGCAGCATCACATTCACCAAGTAAAGATGACGCAGCGAGGCGTCCTGAACCTGACGGCCTTTGACCCAATCACAGACGAGTATTTCATATTTAGCTCCTCCTGTTTTTAAAGAGTTTTTGGACTTCAGATGGATGTCTGTCAGGACATGGTTAGCTTAGCTTAGCAGAAAGATGAGTATTAGCCAAGCGGCCAAAAAAAACTGCAGTTCCTCAAACGTCCACTTGAGGCTGGCTCCAGAAGTGAGTCAGTCTCCATAAGTCCCCATGTTCAAATGTCCTTTATTGATATGACTTTATTGATATTTAGATAAGCTGAGCGGCGAAAGAGGCAGGACCGCCAAGATGGAGACAACCAGAGCCACCACACCGAGCTTCAAAAACCTGTGGGGGGACGTCACGGAGACTACGTCCAGGTTTTAGACAGTCTGCGGGGACGTCACGGAGACTACGTCCAGGTTTTAGACAGTCTGCGGGGACGTCACAGAGACTACGTCCAGGTTTTAGACAGACTTTTTGTATTTATGTTTGTGCAGAGCCAGGCTAGTCGTTTCCCCCTGCTTCCAGTCATTGTGCTAAGCTAGGCTAACCACGTCCTGACATGAGATCGACGTCCATCTGAAAAACTCACAAACAAAATAAAAAACACTCTTTTTCCAACGATTCATTCACAGTTTGAATCTTTTATCTGATCTCTTCACTTCCGCCTTAAGCATCCCATGTAGCCAAATTAGCTTAGCCTCAGCTAAGCGAGCTAGATCTGATCACGAACAGCTGATTGACTGTTGCTTAAACTGGTGCTTATTCTCCAACCTGAGAACCGGACCAAACCTGGCAGCCATACATTTGGGAAATATGGTGCCAAAAAACAGAGCCGAGCCGAGCCGAGCGTGCCGACGCTCGCCAAAAAACATATTTGGTGAATCAGATGCCGACTTTAAGGGACTGTAGGGAAATTATCAGTCGTCTGTTTTATTTAAGAATTAACCTTCCTTTGAAAGTTTAATATTGTTTTGTAGTTTCTCTTCCAACGTGTAAAATGGTAACCATGGTGACGATTTGAAGATTTAAGGTGGAGTTGCACCACCTTAAATCAATTTAGTTTGTAAAGGTTTCACCAAAACAAATAATTTTCATACAGTCCCTAAAATGAGAGGAGCTGACCTCAGTGCAGGTGTTTATATTTGAGGTGAGCTTACACACTGTACACACACACACACACACACACACACAGAGGAAAAGAAAAAAAATAAATTTGTGATTGTATTTTCTTCCTGTCGACGCGTCCGATTTGATTCTTGCTCGTTTATTTTTATTTATTTTTTAACTTTTTTCTCTTTTCATGGAAACCTCTGAAGGTCTTTTTTTGAAAAATTGATGTCATGACGATTCGATCGCCTTCTCCACACACACACACACACGATATCCAATCACATCAACCGATCACTCGACATAAAGTGCTGGTATTGCTCGTCAGTTATTCACGTGTAATTGCTTTTTTTTTTCCTGCAGGGCGCCAACAGAAAAGAGCCGAGTGTAACTCGACCCCTGCACATTTTTTTTATTGGAAACATTTGGAGACGTTGTTTCGTTGAAGAGCAGTGCCTGTCACTTCTGTAATGTTAAAGAAAAGAGCCAGCAGCACCCAGAGCAACTGTTTAACGCACAAGAATGACGATGTAAAGTGTGTGAGTGTGTGTGTGTGTGTGTGTGTGTGAGTGTGTGTGTGTGTGCGTCTCATTGGCCGTCTGCTCTTTTGTTTTCTCTGCTCCTCCCTCAGATTTTGTACCAGCAGCGCTCGGCTCATCAGTAGGACGGAGACGACAGATGGATTATTATTCTGATGATTCTATTATTATCATTATTATTATTGATTATTGATACGTGTGTGGGGTGACTGTAGGAGGGCACCAGCCCTCTCATGTTCAATATATAGACACACGTTTGGAATAAAAAAATGACAGTCAATGTACCAAAAAACTCTGGTGACGTTTTTATTGACCTGACCTTTGACCTCTGACCTCTGACCTTTTAACATGGACGCTGCCTCAGTTGTGTTCTGGATGCAGAGCCGCAGTGCAATGGGAGTTTACTGATGTCATCTCAAAGGAACCTACTGAGCATGCTCCATTTTGTCTTGTCAACATGCCGATGTGTCGTCTCCAGAAGAAGGCGGGGTTTAAATGGAGGTGACAGGTGGGTTGATGACTACAGGTTAACCCCAAATTTACTCTTGTCTGTCTTGTCTTGTACAGCGTCCTCTTCGCTCTCTTCTCCTCTGCCATTATGTCCAAAGAGGCTGCTGAGCCCGGTTACATTGCTAACAGTTGTCCAGCTCCTGTTCTGGCACAACACCAGCTCCTCTCCCTGCACCCCGGGCCTGTAAACCTCTTCTTCTTCTTCTTCTTCTTCTTCTTCTTCTTCTTCTTCTTCTTCTTCTTCTTCTTCCCGGTGGTCCAAACCTCCTGTGGTACAAACACTAACACTCCCCCAGTGCTCTGAGCTCACAGTCCGGGCAGCCCGGCTAACAAACTGAGCTAACATTATCTAACAGCAGCTACAGTTGTCAGCAGTTTACTTCACTGTCCATCAGGAAACTCTGTAAATCACAGAGTTGAGGCGTGAGTAATCTATGAACACTCGTGCTGCTCTGTCCGTCCCAGCCAATCAAAGCTCCTCTTTCCTGGCGTCTCATTGGCTCACACTTAATGAATGACGAAGCTCTCAGTTTGATTTTCTGAACATCGTCTGAAGCTCATTTTGTTTCTGCTCTTCAGTCCTGACAGGTCACATGATGGAGATTCAGCTGCTGCCATAATAAATAAATAAATAAATGATTTGTTTGTTCTTGAAAGAAAAATGAAGCGTGAAACACTTTGAAGTGAAAGAATCGCTGCTCTGCACGTGATAACAGCCACTTCTCACTGTGACCATCGTGTTCATATTCAGATATTTATGTCTCTGTGTGGACAGTTTTTGATGATTTCCATATTTTGGGCTGTTTAAAATGTATCTGGAGTCGTCGTCGTCGTCATAGCAACAAGCACTAAAGCCCAAACCTGCAGAAAGGTCAGACGTGTTGACGGTTTGTCGTATCATCCCCGTGCCATTTAAGCATTGAAGCTCCTCCTCCACACGGAGAGTCATGAACAGGGTCGACCCATCGAGGACGGCGCAGTGACGGAGGATCCTCCAGGATCTCGTGTTCAGTCGTGATGGAGCATTTATATGAACAAAGACGCAAATATGCAACAACACACATCGCAGTAAAACTGCTGTGACGGACTGCAGACCATCAACTGCAGGTCAGATGTGTACAGTACAGTCAGTAGCAGATACGCACAGTAGGACAGTGTGAGTACATATTAGTGTGTGGGAGTATAAATGGTCCAGAAACCTGTTGCTGGTTCTGGAACAGAGTCCAGTAGCAGCTCCTGGGTCAGAGAGGAGCCCCTGAAAATGTTGCATGCCCTCCAAAGACGCCGCTCACATCGGACCCCTTAAATGGGGAGCGGTCGGAGAACCGGTGTTGATTTGGTTTGCACCACCTTCTGCAGAGCTTTCTGGTACGAGACGGAGCAGCTGTCATTGAGAAGCCTCTTGGATGAGAGGTGAAACTTCTTCAAGAAACTAAACAAGTCCATTTGCCTGTGATAACCTGCAGCGATGAAGACTGATGGACCTTCTTGAGTCTCCTCAAAAACAAGAGATGCTGGTGAGTCTTCTTGTCCAGGGTTGAAGTTCATGCCTACAGTTTGTAGCTCCAGGATCATTGACCTTCACTCTTTGACAATGTCCAGATGCTCGGCACTGTTTCCTGTCTGATGTGACGGCATCGATCTGTGCATGACTCATGAAACATGCCATGTTCAAATGCTGCATAAGTAATGTGAAATATGCACCAGTCGCTTTGTGTTACTAATTATGTTGATGATTATTGATTATCTTACAGCTCATTATGATGGATCCAGCTCACAGACAGCCTCAGGACTACAGACCGACCATGCAGCCTGAACACTTTGGTTTCAGTGTCCTCATGGTGTGACGGCCCAAAAAACATCACGAACCTTTGATTCGTCGTCAGTTTCTCGCGCTACATTTAGTTTTATATTTCTGAGTCGTTATTAGATAAAATTGATTCCTCAATAACCTGCAAGCTCTCATTTAAAATAATGATGTCAGCAGTCATGTTGGTCAGGATCAGCCGGCTCCTCTTACAGTTCGTCCTTCTTGAGGTCCAGATGAACTTTAAACCAAAAAACTCAAAGTTTATGTCGCAAAAAGTTTATGTCGCATTTCTACAAATTGCGACGTCTCCTTCGCTCCACCAGGTGTCCTCGTCTTGTTTGCTGGCTCTTCTTTTTGTGTTTCAGGAATTTGGGCGTGGTGGAGAGTCATCATCAGCGTTATGACGGACTGAAGAGCTCGACCCGAGCGTGTGAAGAATGTGTGTGATGTGAAGCGAAAACCGCCTGCAGCCAAACATTTTCTTTCCAAACGTTACACTCAACAGTTTCTGCTCAGGTGACTCAGAAGCTGCCGCACCTGTTCATTTATTTTCTTAACTGTTTGTTTAAAGTTTGGGATGAAGAACTTGACAGATGTCATTTGAATGTTCACATGTTCACACTGCAGTTTGTAGTTTTCTGTAGCACTATTTACTCACAGGTCTCTGTCGAAGCCGAGTGTTAAGCTCTGCAAACAAAGGCAGGGGGCAGCAGAGGACTACAGTTCAGACTGCAGCTTCAAGAAGGAAACTGATGAACTTCTAACCTTAAATCTCAGTTCCAGTGAACACATGAGATGATGTTGTGACCCAAACCAGTCGTGCACGTCTTGGTCTTATGAGAAACATTCACAGATTGTGCATTTTCAGAAGAGAGATGGAAGAGATGTAATTAAAATAACTTTTAATGAGCTCACTGAAGCTTGCTCTGGTGTCTGATACAGTTTTAAAGCCGCTGCAGTCATCGTAAAGGCTCCAGTCCTGATGAGAAATCACCTGATTCTGCAGCTCAGCTGCATGAAGCTTTTCATATGTGCAGGTTCAAATTAGTTTAAAGCTCTAATAAATGCATAAATGAGAGTTTCTGTCTGTGTTCGTGAAGGAGATGGAGAAACAGTCGCTGTTAAACTCACACACACACACACACACACACACACAATAAAAATAATGTGTGTTCCAGATGATTGAACACCGCCCTCCATTTCTGAAGTCTCACTTTAACCACAATGCTTCGACTCCACCCGTTCGTTTCCTCTCACACCCTGTTGTTCTTCTCAGGTCCGTAACGAGCGACACAAAGTGTCACACCGCGGTGAGGTCATGTCTTGTTTTGTGTTTTTGTCTTGTCATTTCCTGTTTTATTTTGAAAAGTAACTCTCCTCTCGTTTCAGGTGTCTTGCCCTTCCTGGTGTGTCACCTGTCTGATTGTCTTCCCAATCACTGATTGTGTGCACCTGGTGCTCCCCTCCCTCCAGGTGTCTCAATAGTCTGCGTGTCGCTGGCCTTGTGCCAGTGTGTTCGTCTCTGTCGTCATACCAGCTCGTGCCCTGCATCTTTGCCACAGCTACAGTTTTGCTCTGCTTTGCCGCCTTGAGTTTCTCCTCGTTAGAGAGATTTCGTGTTTATTCAGATTGAATCCTTCTTAGCATTTCCTCCACTGAGTTCGGAGTGTTTCTTACTTTTCTGTATTTTCCCAACCAGGTTTTGTAAGTGTTGGTTTGACACCTCTGCAGTTTAGAGGTCTCGTCTGTATTTCTTAACGTAACGTGAAAAGAAAACATCAAACTCCAGATTTCTGTTTATTTGATTCACTTTGTCTGTTTGTGTCTCATTTGCATATTTAAATGTAACATTTCATAAAACTTACCTGACATCTGTGAGTTCAGATTTTGACCTGGACTTATTATTTAAATGCATTTTTATTGAGGTAATTCCCCGTTTGCATCTTTAAAAACAAGATTTCAGGAAAGTTGTAATCCAAAAAAATGATTGTCTGTCTGAATGTGAAGTTTGTTGATAGATATGAGTTAAATTTATGACCTGTAGGTGGAGAAGCAGCAGTGATTTATTGACGAGTCACTGTCACAATGGAACAAACGTGTACGTTAACGTCAGTATCGGGGTCACGGGGGGACGATCCCAGCTGAGATCAGGTGACAGGCGGGGGACAACCATTCATTAACGTAGAAACCTGCATTTGTTTGGGCTGCTGGAGAGAACCCACCCTGTACGCCGACCTTCACTCTTTAAACTTCAAACAACAAATCAGCTTCATTTCACTGTCGCTGTGTTTTTTTAACAACAGCAGAACTTAGAAACAGATCAGGGACCTGATGATGATCTGCTACCACCTTCATATCTGCAGCTTTATTAACACGTCCATATCTTCAGGACGATTTAAAAAGAATGCCCTGACACGCGCGGTGTTTGGCTGTGAAGGGTGGTGCAGGAGGAGGAGGATGTAGCTGTAGAAAAAGCAGAGACACACCGAGGTGCTAATTAAAGGATTTATGAATCACGAGCGGCTTTCAGAGGCCACGAACGTTTTCAGGTCAAACTCTGTAAAGAAGCTGGCAAACATGATGAAAACACATTTCACTGAAAAAATATGGAACCTTCACACACGTGCCGGTTACCCATCATGCACCTTTGCCATCACCGATGTTGTCTTTCGAGCTGAGAATGCGGCGCCGGTGTTTCTGGATCTGGGTCCTCTTCTCGTGTGATACGGTCACCTCACTGATTATTAACTTTAGAACTTTATTCAGTGATTCTGGTGAAGCAGAGTGCAGACACAATATATCATATCTGCTTTTCAAAGTTCTCCGTGCTGTAACAAGTGTCTCTGATTGTAAAAATGTTGCAATTTCTTCACTTTCCAACAATTCTTCTTCTTATTATTAGAATTTAATGAATGCAAATATCCACATCAGATCCACCCTGAAGTCAAAGTCTTCACATGTGCTGAGGTTGTAAAGATCAGAAATAGAAACATGTTTTTATCTTTGGAAACTGTTGACACATCCTGGGTTCATGCAAGTTTTTGTGTAGTTTCCTGAGAACTTCCTGCAAGCTGCAGAGATTCACTCTACAATTACAGAACAATGTACTGTGAGCTACACAGTGTTCTTCACAGGTATGTTGCACAGCAGCATCTCAATCAAAACCAGTTTCCTGTCTGCAGGTGAAACACCTCGCTCCATGATTCACATGTCGGCTCTGTGTATGTATGTATCCATGACACATCACGCCATCAGGTGATCACAGTCAGCTTTATTGACAATTCAGGGAATTTGCTTCAGTGTTTTGGTGCATAAAAAAACATAAAGATAGAAATGAAGTACTAAAAATATATGTAATATAAATCCATAATAACAATAACAGTCAGACTGTGTAACTGTGTGACAGAGAAACTTCCACGTCCTCCAAGAATCAGAAAAAGGTTTATTAAGTACGATTTTTCACATACATGAATTAGTTTTAGTGTCATTGGTGCAAAACAAAGATTCTCTAAAAATATAAGTAAGAAAATCAAGTATTAAAAGTATAAACAATATAAATATATATACACAATATGTGCTCACATGAAGAGAGCAGTACAGCTGTGCAGGAGTTGTAAGTACCAGGTAATGTGTAGAATATTTGAAATGTGTAGGTTTGTTTTGTGTTTCCTGTTTTATTTTGTAGTCCTGTCTGTGTCTCACATTTCTACTTCCTGCCTTTTTTCCCGCCTGTTTTTGATCATGCACCTGTCCCTGATGACTCTCACCTGTCCAGCTGCAGCTCTTTCACCTCATCTTGTGTTCAGTGAGTGTTAAAGTTACCTTCTGCGAACACACCTGTGTCTGCACTCCACTCCTGAGCCTCTCCTCGGTGACAGTTATGTCATTTAAAATAAGTTAAAAACATTTGAGGCTCACCTCCAGGTACGCTGACACGAGGTGAAGACGCTTTTCACAAAATGATTTTTACAGTTTAGTGCAGAAATGAAACTTTTCATTTCTTTATTTTTACATTTTTCTACGTGATGTGAAGTCATCTGAACTGCAAATATGAGTTCATGTTCATGTCTTCGTCCCTCCAGCAGAGGACGCTGCTGCTCTTCATGTTGAAGGCTTCCTGTTGAAGATACTGAAGACGCGTCACGCAGGTCAGATGTTCACACAGTGGTTTGATTGCAGATGTTTGGACCCTCAGTGACACTGTGAGGAGCTCAGGAATAAATATATAAATAAGAAATATAAAAATAAGGAGTAAAAAATCAAATCTTTTAGTTTTTCACAGCTGCATAGTTTACACATTCTTTCTAACAGTCTGTGCTGGCACGTCTCACTTCACTGCCTGCTCGTCGTAATGGCATGAAAACATGAGGGCTGATTGAAATGTGGTTAATAAATGAACAAATTAAAGAGCAATTATTGCAATTAGTCATGTGAAACAATGTAACTGAATCTTTTGGATTCTTTAAATCTCTGAGAACATTTTTGCTGGACAAACTGCAGCTTCTCCAACACGCTGCTGTTTTTTTAACCAAAGGCTGACGGAGATAAAAGTTTGTTTTGGATGAACCGCTTCATCCTGTGCTCCACAGAAGAAACTCCAAAACTGCTGAAGTCAATGGTCAATGGTCAATGGTCAATGGTGAGTTCAGGAGGGAAGAAAATGTTCAGGAAGCTCTGATGTCAAAGAGAATGTATTTACCCATGTTACTGTTACTGTGAGCACATTCTAGTCTGGAGACACTGTTGTCTGGTTATGTTCATGGAACATCTGCAAGCTTTCTATGATGTCAAGGAAGGCAACCTTCAGTTCCTGCAGGACCTCAAGGTCCACACCTGACCCACAGTAACTACTGCAGGACCTCAAGGTCCACACCTGACCCAGAGTAACTACTGCAGGACCTCAAGGTCCACACCTGACCCACAGTAACTACTGCAGGACCTCAAGGTCCACACCTGACCCAGAGTAACTACTGCAGGACCTCAAGGTCCACACCTGACCCAGAGTAACTACTGCAGGACCTCAAGGTCCACACCTGACCCAGAGTCACTACTGCAGGACCTCAAGGTCCACACCTGACCCAGAGTAACTACTGCAGGACCTCAAGGTCCACACCTGACCCACAGTAACTACTGCAGGACCTCAAGGTCCACACCTGACCCAGAGTAACTACTGCAGGACCTCGAGGCCCACACCTGACCCACAGTAACCTCAGGATAGAACGGTAATCAAGTAATCCATTACAACATAACTGTGACTGTAAACTACAACCACAGTAAACACAACACCTCTCCAACAGTGTCAACAAAAACTGAAACATCATCAGTTTCATAGCAGCAGAATTTATGGCAGTTATTGATTGAACAAGAGTATCTAATGAAGCGGCTGGTCTGTGAGTATATACATGGTTATAATAAACATTCCAGCCTGACTCGGGTTTCATAACTTTGACCTCAAAGTCTTTAAAGTGCCGTAGAAAACAAAGTTTATCTGTGTTTGAGTTTTATTGACTCACCACCAACTCGTCAGCACAGCAGCGTCTAACGAGGTCCCTGTAGGTTCCTCTAAAGTTAGCAATAATTAATATCTTTCAAAATAAAGCTCACTGAGGCAAAACTACTTTCTCTCCAGGAAAAGATCATAGTTTGTGTTAACATTAACAAAGTTATACTGCATCAACTCAATGATGAGTTTCTAATCACTTCAACATTACCTGGATCACGCTGTCGTACTTGATGCGTTGGGTGTTTTAGAGATTTAAACTAACAAATATCAGTGACAACTTTTTAACTTTGCAAACTTTTATTGTAAACCATCTTTTTTTTTTTTTAAGTATGCAATTACAGGCAAAATGTTGACGTCGAGCTGATATCAGAACATTTCCTCCCTTCACAGATGTTTGGATGAATTCCAGACAACTCCAGGAGGGTCAAGTGAAAAAATAAATTAGCTTATTCATGTCAACAACATGAGCGAAGAACGTGTGTCATCACAGCCAGGACGACTGAAATGAGACTGACTCTGTTGATGAGCGCAGACGAGGCTGCTGATGTTGCTGCAGCTGTGGTTGTTGTTGCTCCATCTGCAGGTGTTGCTGCAGCTGTGGTTGTTGTTGCTGCAGCTGTGGTTGATGTTGGAGCAGGTGTGGTTGATGTTGCTGCAGCTGTAGTTGCCGTAGCTGTAGCTGTGGTCGATGTTGCTGCACCTGTGGTTGATGTCGCTGCAGCTGTGGTCGATGTTGCTGCAGCTGTGGTCGATGTTGCTGCAGCTGTGGTCGATGTTGCTGCAGCTGTGGTTGATGTCGGAGCAGGTGTGGTTGATGTTGCTGCAGCTGTGGTCGATGTCGCTGCAGCTGTGGTTGATGTCGCTGCAGCTGTGGTCGATGTCGCTGCAGCTGTGGATGTTGCTGCAGCTGTGGTCGATGTTGCTGCAGCTGTGGTCGATGTTGCTGCAGCTGTGGTTGATGTTGCTGCAGCTGTGGTTGATGTTGCTGCAGCTGTGGTTGATGTCGGAGCAGGTGTGGTTGATGTTGCTGCAGCTGTGGTTGATGTCGGAGCAGGTGTGGTTGATGTGCTGAGCTGTGGTTGATGTTGCTGCAGCTGTGGTTGATGTCGGAGCAGGTGTGGTTGATGTCGGAGCAGGTGTGGTTGATGTCGCTGCAGCTGTGGTTGATGTTGCTGCAGGTGTGGTTGATGTCGCTGCAGCTGTGGTCAATGTTGCTGCAGGTGTGGTTGATGTCGGAGCAGGTGTGGTTGATGTCGGAGCAGGTGTGGTCGATGTCGCTGCAGCTGTGGTTGATGTCGGAGCAGGTGTGGTTGATGTCGGAGCAGCTGTGGTCGATGTCGCTGCAGCTGTGGTTGATGTCGGAGCAGGTGTGGTTGATGTCTGGGCGACTGTGGTGGTTATTTTGTGACCAACAAGCAGAAGCAGGAAGACACAGGTGTTTGCGTTCATGGTGATGCAGGTGGAGTTCGTCTTTGTCTTTTCTGCTCTCTGAAAAATCAAACATGTCATTTTAATCGTGATGAGCGAAAAATAGAAAACGTTGTTGGTTATTTTAAAATATCAGCTGAGTAAAAGACTCTTAAAGTGCCTGCTCGTATTGTCAGTCCATCTGTCTTCACTGAACGACTGATTGAATGAATGAGACAATTCACACAGAACTTAAAGGTGAAACGCCTTTAACTGCTGCTGGTTCCTCCCTGCTAAATAACAGGAGAGGAATAATGAACTGTTGTCTAACATGATGTTTCAATTAGGCTGACGTTTCATTCATTTCTAAATTTAAACCTAAATGTTAAAGTGTTCAATTACAGCAGCTTTAACACTTTGATGGCAAAAAATGACATAATAAGATTTGTAACTCAGTGCCTCACATTAAATATATAATAAATATTTAACACATTTAAACAAAGCTGGCGACAAAAACAGAAATAAAGGTAAAAGAAGAACGTGTCTCTTCACGGTGTGACATATTGAATAATGTAATGAGTCATATAAAGTTAAACAGATTAAATTTAGTCTACATAAGCCTACAAAATATTACAGAAGGATAAATGATGATGTATGAACA
The DNA here is from genome assembly GCA_036365135.1 of Miichthys miiuy. Lineage (NCBI taxonomy): Eukaryota > Metazoa > Chordata > Actinopteri > Sciaenidae > Miichthys > Miichthys miiuy. The sequence goes on along the minus strand of CM071606.1, from coordinate 1,515,412 downwards.
TAAGTTAATATTAGTACTCACAGGTTTGAGCGTCGTCCTCTGCAGTGAGTGAAGTTGTGATGATCTCTGAGTTCAGATCTCTTTTTATAAGCCGCTGAGAGAGTGTGAGTAATTCATAACCCTCGTCATGGTTAAAGGTGTGAACAGCACAAACAAATAACCAGCTTCACCTCGGACGGTGGCGTTTTTCTGACGTGACAATAAACCTAAAGCTAATTTTCCAGTTATGACTTCGGCTTCAGAAACTTTAATTACTTCAGGTCATTGTCATAAGTTTGGGTAATTGTTGTGTACGCCACGCTACAATGTGTGCAGGTAACTGTGTCGTTTACGGTCACGAGTCACGAATAAAGAGTGTGGAAGTATGAAGAGGATGAGCGTTTAAAGTTCCCTTCATTCAAACAGAACAGTTTGCGCACATCGGGAAAGATTTCAGCAGCATCATGGCGTCAGTTAATTTCAGTTGATGCAATGAATGTAGGTAAGTACTCCCACCTCACATTTCTCAGTCATTTGTAAAGATCAGATCTGTTCAGCAGAGTTTACATCTGTCTGCATCTTTAGATATTTCTATTCTAACGTTTCTCTGCGTGTCATTTTCCAGCCCTTCACATGTCAGAGCTGTAAGGCTGTTCATTGTTAAACTTTACATCAGTGTTACAGTGCACATCATGGATGTTAATACTTCATAACTCAGCATTCCCATGTGTTATATTATACTGCAGTTCACTGTAATGACAATAAGACTGAATCTAATTTGCATATCAGAAATAATTGCATTGTATATGATATGTGATGTCTGATACAGAATAGTGGAAACCATGCCTCTCTCAGGTTTTTCATTTGTATTATTTCGTTTCATTTTATTCTTGGCATCATGTTTTTTTATGGTTGGACTGTAACACACACTCCTCTCCTCTCATCAGATGTGCTGCTCAGATATCTGAATCCCACCCTGCCACTGTTGGGCGGTCACCAGTTATCTCCACTTCAGCAGCGTGGAGCGATCCTCCTGTCGCCTCCACGTCTTGTTCACAGTTTCTATTTTGTGGGTAGTTAAATCTTATACTCTGTGTAGGCTATTTATATTATATATATATAGAGAGAGAGTATTTTTGTACATTACCTGTTTTTGCTTTTATTTATTTCTTTGTATTTTTATTTTATTATCTTCGTGTTTATTGTTTAAAGATCTGAAATTCAGCGGTCTGAATTTGAATCTGTTTCAGTTCCAGCTTCATTTTAGGGAACTTGACAAACACGTGGCTGAAAAGATTCTTCTGTTCTCTCCGCTAATAAAGATCAGATAACACATGTTGTCCTTTGACCACTTTTACTTCCCTCGGCTTAACTGAACCTTCGTGCTTGATGAGTTCGATGTTCAAATGACCTTCATGACTTCATTTAATACACACTTTTATCTCAGTTCAACCAACCTGCAGCCAATCTCACCTCCAGAATGCACGAGTGCACCCAAAACGTCATGTCAGCGTATGAATATGTTTTAATTGACTTGTTGAAATTACGTTTATAACAAATTTGTAACAGCGAATGCCGTTTTCTGTGAACATCATGAGAAAACTTTATCCAAAGTGCTTTTGTGAACATGATCGCTGGACTTGTCTTGAACGTTCCCGTCTCCACCCTGAACCACCGCCCTGTGACTGCAGGGCGTCACATAAATGCAGTGATTCATTCACAAACGTCTGAGAACGTGATGCAGGTAACCATTATGTTTGCTTCCACAATTATGAAAACAGTTTGGTGACACACAGATAGTTTGTAGGTGACGGGGTTGTGTGTGACATCAAGAGCACAAACCAAAGTCAGATTTGTTCTATGCATACACGTCTGATCATTGAAACTGGTTCTGATTTAAGGACACACATCCATGCACATAATACACACAGTATACATACTGTGTGTATGCGTGTACTGTATTACTGGTGAAATGGGCAAATAAAGGCCATATAACAGAAAGGTTATTGTTTTTTTAACCTTGTCCATGACCCGTAATGAGTTCCCTAAACTGACCTGTGATGCTTCTGTCAATATTATATACTTATATACTATTATATACTCTCTGTTGTCATTCTCTGTTGTCACGACTCTGAGTCAGCTGACTCAGAGTCGTGACATTGAGACAGCGCTGCCATCACGTCACAGTTCATCTCATTTAGCACGATAATAGGAAACTGCATATATAGATGACGGTGTTCACATAACATCCATCCGTCTATGCGAATCTCTGAACCGGTTTATCCAGTTCAGGGTTTGCGCCCATCCCAGTCTTGCCACAGATCACGCCTCCCAAGTCAGAGAGCTTCATATCTTAACATATGACAACAACTTCTTCAAGCATTCCTACAAACTTTGAGTAAAGTTTATGTACAGTACCAGTCAAAAGTTTCAATAACTTTGAATGTGTCTTCGAGGTCAGTCACAAAAACCATCAAACACTCATAAATCAACAATTAACAGCACCTCAGATTAGAGCCCACATAAATACTTGCATGTCAACATCAGCTGTTCAAAGGAAACTGTGTGAATCACACCTTCATGGTCTGAATGACTGCAAAGAAACCACGACTGACGGAGACCAACAAACACATGAATGGACATTTGACCAGAGGAAATCTGGACTTTGTTCTGATGAATCCCAATCTGAGATTTCTGGTTCAGACCGCCGTGTCTTTGTGAGACGCAGAGAAGGTCAATGGATGGTATCTACATGTGTGGTGCCCGCCGTGAAGCGTGGAGGAGGAGGTGGGATGGTGTTGGGATCCCAAAATCAATATTATGTTTGCATTTTTGTTTCTTGCAAATCAAATGCTGTCCACATTCTTTTGTCAACTTTTGTTTTGTCTCTTTCATAGTTAAATACGACGATGCCATGTTAATCACGGTTAATATTTGTTCATGTGTTAATATTTTGTTGGAGTAGTAACAACAACATTCTTGGCTCTGCAAACACAAAGCAATTTTTTCTTGGCTGATTGCCCAAATCTCAATTTATTTCACTGAAGTGTATTAAGTAAGTACCTCTTTGAGCTCTTAACATATCCTGCTTAACTAGCAAAGCACACAGTATATAATTACAGTATAATGATGTATTCAGATAGTTGGAGGTGTCACTGACATCTTGAAAGGTTAATCCTGTCTCTTGCAGTTTAGGAGGATTTTCTTTTTGGTGACTGTTAAAGTAGTATTGCCGTTTTTGCATAGTAGAGTCTGAACTTCATATGTAGATGCAGAGACGGTTTGAAGTGTAGTAGAAGTAGTAGTAGTAGTAGTAGTAGTAGTAGTAGTAGTAGTAGTAGTAGTAGTAGTATGCCTGAAGGGTCAAAGGTCACAGACATTTAGTGCTGGTAATGGGCCTTCTCCCTTACTTGCAGAGATTTCTCTGATTCTATGACTTTTTGAATGATAAAACTCGGTGTCGTCTGTAAACTGTTGCACAAACAAATGTGAGGATGATTCTGCATTGAAAGAAAACACAAAGTAAACTCTGGTTCTTTGCTTTTCACACTTTAATACTTTGAATACTTCACATGGCACATTAACATGACTACAGAACAATCATCACAGTACGCTGCACAGTGTTTCCATCCAGTTATTTCCTGAGTAATGCACTCAAATACAAAAAAACTGATCGATGGATATTTAATATGTCTTTGATTACACATATGAGATTAGACATATTAACTTTCATGTTGTATCTGCTCAGTCTATATGGCTCATATGGTTCTGTGTCAACGTTAACAGCAGTTAGTAAAAGTTGTAGACATGCTTGTCTTAGAATAAATATATTGCCAGTGCTTAAATAATACATGACATCAACATCTCAAATTAATTATATATTAATTTTCAGTTTGAGGAAGAAATAAATAATTATATATAATGCTGATAAATTCTCATCTATATGTATATATACTTCATTTTCTTCAAAAATACTATATAATATATACAGTGCCTAAAGGTTGGTGGTCTTTAGTCCTTTGTTCTGGTCGGTTCTTAATTCCAAAGAACTGCTGTAACAATCGCTATGACGACAAGGAAACTGGTTTTATTGGTGACTGCAGAGGAGGCAGCAGTTGGAGCACTTGTGGTTGTTGTTGTTGGAGTAGTTGTTGTTGGAGTAGTTGTTGTTGGAGTAGTTGTTGTTGGAGTTGTTGTTGGAGTAGTTGTTGTTGTAGTTGTTGTTGGAGTAGTTGTTGCTGCGGCTGTGGTTGTTGCTGCGGCTGTTGTTGTTGTTGCACCTGTTGTTGTTGTTGTTGTTCCTGCAGCTGTGGTTGTTGCTGCAGCTGTGGTTGTTGCTGCAGCTGTGGTTGTTGCTCCAGCTGTGGTTGATGCTGCAGCTGTGGTTGATGCTGCAGCTGTGGTTGTTGCTGTGGTTGATGCTGCAGCTGTGGTTGTTGCTGCAGCTGTGGTTGTTGGCTGTGGTTGTTGCTCCAGCTGTGGTTGATGCTGCAGCTGTGGTTGATGCTGCAGCTGTGGTTGTTGGAGTGGCTGTGGTTGTTGCTCCAGCTGTGGTTGTTGCTCCAGCTGTGGTTGTTGCTGCAGCTGTGGTTGTTGGAGTGGCTGTGGTTGTTGCTGCAGCTGTGGTTGTTGCTCCAGCTGTGGTTGCTGCAGCTGTGGTTGGAGTGGCTGTGGTTGTTGCTGCAGCTGTGGTTGTTGCAGCTGTGGTTGTTGCAGCTGTGGTTGTTGCCCAGCTGTGGTTGATGCTGCAGCTGTGGTTGTTGCTCCAGCTGTGGTTGATGCTGCAGCTGTGGTTGTTGCTGCAGCTGTGGTTGTTGGAGTGGCTGTGGTTGTTGCTGCAGCTGTGGTTGTTGCTCCAGCTGTGGTTGTTGCTGCAGCTGTGGTTGTTGGAGTGGCTGTGGTTGTTGCTGCAGCTGTGGTTGTTGCTCCAGCTGTGGTTGTTGCTGCAGCTGTGGTTGTTGGAGCTGTGGTTGTTGCTCCAGCTGTGGTTGTTGCTGCAGCTGTGGTTGGAGTGGCTGTTGCTGCTGCAGCTGTGGTTGTTGCTCCAGCTGTGGTTGTTGCTGCAGCTGTGGTTGTTGGAGCGGCTGTGGTTGTTGCTCCAGCTGTGGTTGTTGCTCCGGCTGTGGTTGTTGCTGCAGCTGTGGTTGTTGCTCCGGCTGTGGTTGTTGCTCCAGCTGTGGTTGATGCTGCAGCTGTGGTTGTTGCTCCAGCTGTGGTTGATGCTGCAGCTGTGGTTGTTGCTGCAGCTGTGGTTGTTGGAGCGGCTGTGGTTGTTGCTGCAGCTGTGGTTGTTGGAGCGGCTGTGGATGTTGGAGCGGCTGTGGTTGTTGCTGCAGCTGTGGTTGTTGCTCCAGCTGTGGTTGATGCTGCAGCTGTGGTTGTTGCTCCAGCTGTGGTTGATGCTGCAGCTGTGGTTGTTGCTTCAGCTGTGGTTGTTGCTCCAGCTGTGGTTGTTGCTGCAGCTGTGGTTGTTGGAGCGGCTGTGGTTGTTGCTGCAGCTGTGGTTGTTGCTCCAGCTGTGGTTGTTGCTGCAGCTGTGGTTGTTGGAGCGGCTGTGGTTGTTGCTGCAGCTGTGGTTGTTGCTCCAGCTGTGGTTGTTGCTGCAGCTGTGGTTGTTGGAGCGGCTGTGGTTGTTGCTGCAGCTGTGGTTGTTGCTCCAGCTGTGGTTGTTGCTGCAGCTGTGGTTGTTGCTGCGGCTGTGGTTGTTGCTGCGGCTGTGGTTGTTGCTGCGACTGTGGTTGTTGGAGCGGCTGTGGTCGTTGCTCCAGCTGTGGTTGTTGCTGCAGCTGTGGTTGTTGCTCCAGCTGTGGTTGATGCTGCAGCTGTGGTTGTTGCTGCGGCTGTGGTTGTTGCGGCTGTGGTTGCTGCTGCGACTGTGGTTGTTGAGGCTGTGGTTGTTGCTCCAGCTGTGGTTGTTGCTGCGGCTGTGGTTGTTGCTCCAGCTGTGGTTGTTGGAGCAGCTGTAGTTGTTTCTCCAGCTGTGGTTGTTGCTCCAGCTGTGGTTGTTGCTTCAGCTGTGGTTGTTGCTGCAGCTGTGGTTGTTGCTCCAGCTGTGGTTGATGCTGCAGCTGTGGTTGTTGCTCCAGCTGTGGTTGATGCTGCAGCTGTGGTTGTTGCTCCAGCTGTGGTTGATGCTGCAGCTGTGGTTGTTGCTCCAGCTGTGGTTGATGCTGCAGCTGTGGTTGTTGCTGCGGCTGTGGTTGTTGCTGCGGCTGTGGTTGCTGCTGCGACTGTGGTTGTTGGAGCGGCTGTGGTTGTTGCTCCAGCTGTGGTTGTTGCTGCGGCTGTGGTTATTGCTCCAGCTGTGGTTGTTGGAGCAGCTGTAGTTGTTTCTCCAGCTGTGGTTGTTGCTCCAGCTGTGGTTGTTGCTTCAGCTGTGGTTGTTGCTGCAGCTGTGGTTGTTGCTCCAGCTGTGGTTGATGCTGCAGCTGTGGTTGTTGCTCCAGCTGTGGTTGATGCTGCAGCTGTGGTTGTTGCTGCGGCTGTGGTTGTTGCTGCGACAGTGGTTGATACCTGTCCGTTGCCTGAGGCTGTTTGACGATATCATGGAAGAATCAGTAAATATTCAGATTTTGATCCACACTCCAAACTAATTCATAAAACATATTTTATTGAGAAACTCACCAACAAACAGAAGAAGGAGGACACAGATCTTCATCATCATTTTGGAACGGTGCTTTGCTGTTTTAAAAATAATTTGATTCTTGTTAGATTCAGTTTATTTGAAGTATCTACATTGTTTTTGGAATAAAACAGGCTGAATGAAACTTTGAGGTCAAACATCTGTCTCATAAATGCTTCATTTTAATGTAGCCACATATAAAAACATTAAAAATGAAGAACGCCTTTCAAACTTTTTCTATTTTACACACAAGAATCTGATCGAAATGGACAAATTTTCATCGTTAAAATACTCACAGATTTCAGCTCTAAGTGTTGCGGTGTTGACTCGTCTTCTCTGCAGTGACTGAAGTTGCGTTGCTGTCTGATTCCACCTGTTCAGTGTCCTTTGCTGGTTGTTGGTTGATGTCCTCCTCTGAACAGACAGCAGCTTATATAGCCACATGAAGCAGCTAATATGACATCAGGTTCTGAATACAGACGCACATTTCTATGAGTAATGTTTTTTTTTCCTTTGTGTAAGGTGTGGCCATCTCTTTAATGACGACTTATAGTTCCTTTTTGGTTAATATGTCGCAAGTTAACAAACTGGTTGAGTGGCTTCTTTTTTAGACGTGACGTTGGATTGCTGAGTATTTTCAAGATGTAAACATTTGTTTGTTTTCCTGATAAGACTGCAACATGCTTCATTGATAGAGTGCTGCTTATGTGTTAGCTCACGTATGGAACAGTCATTGTTTTAAAAATAACTTTATTGTTGGAACAACACATTTCACCTTGTGGCCTTCATACAGCATGTCACAAAGAACATTTAAATAGAGCTGGAACAACTCATTATGTAATAACTTCATCAGATCAGATCAGAACATATGATTTTCATGTTTTATTAAATAATTACATATCGCAGTAGTTACCACAAAAAGTAAGAGCCGATCCCAGCTGATACGTCATGGAGCTGACACATAGAGACGAACAACCGCTGACACTCACATGCACACCTGCATGCCATTTAGAGTCACCAGTCCATCTGCTTGTCTTTGGCCTGTCGCGGAAGCCAGAGAACCCAAACAGACGAGGGGAGAACCAAACATTCATGCATAAGAATCAGAAAATAACATCAGCATTTATTTTATGAATTCTTGCATGAATGACGCATGACAGTGACGCAAAATTAATTTTAACAGATCTAATTACACACACACACAACAAAAGACCAACATTGAACAGCAATCTCATTTTAATTTTTATTATCTCAAAGTTTAGTTCCGACATATTTGGTCGAAGAACGCACCACACTGTAGAGACCCGATGAACATTTACATGATTCAAGATCATATTTAACTTCAATGTTCAAGTAATTAGGTGAAAAACAACCACAGCATGCAGCCAGACAACACACTGATTAACAGTGGACTTCTAACAGACAAACTGTGATCAAGTTGCCACGATAGAAACAACTTTTCCCTCCAACATGACCTCAAACTTTCAACATGTTGCCTTCAGTGAAGCAGACAACGGCCAGCAATCGACACTACAACTTATTCTTCTTCGTGCAATGCATCACTGCAACAGTGGAAACAAATCTGAGTGTGATGGTGCATCATGCATTAGATTGTCCGTTCAGGTTCTGAACACTAACAAACAATTCAGTTAAAACTTTGATTAAGAAGCAATTTTTCCCTCCAACATATAGTGTTCAATTATACATACTACAACTTCTTCTTATGTATGGCTGAAATGAAATATGATATTCATAGCTATGCTTTCAGTATAATCACATGAAAATAAGAATTGTTATGGAAAGAGAGGATGAAGTGATGGGGCTGCCATCAGATGCCACTAAATCCTCCCAAGTAGCAACCTCCATGGCTGTGAATTACCTATAAACGTACAAAGGGATGGAGTCAACGTATCAGAGAGGCTCCATCGACAGCTTCGGTCAGACTGCGTTGAATTCTCTGGAGAAATGATCTGAAATGACTGAGAATGATTTTTCAGTTGATTTATTCACTCACAGTTGTCTCATAAGTTTATAGTATGAATCCCCATCATGTTGTTGCTGTTGTCTCTGGCTACACATCAGAGTTGAAGTGTGACAGATTTAGTTTCATAGAAGTAATAAAAACATTTGTACAACCACTGCCAAATGTTTTATCAAAGTCTCCAGAACGAGCGCAGTGTACTCTGTAGCGTAACACCGTGACGCTGGTCCTGCTTGTTGATTCTTGTCAGAAAAACAGATGGTGTTCTTCCTCTACCGGGCTTTGGAACAAATACCACGGCAGGGCTGGAACATCAAAATAAATCATACCACGGTCGAGTAAAACGGGTGAAGAGAACTTTCCATTCAAGTGGCACAGATCAAATATCTTTCGGATGGTCAGTTTTGAGAAAGGTGCTGCGACATCTCCACGCCTGATGGTGAAGACAAAAACTGTGACATGGAAATGTTTCTGATGAATACTTCTGCAGAATCTTCACTATCAACATGTTTCATTTTGCAGATGATGAAGATGTATCTTTGATTGTGGCATGTGTAAGTTTTTGGTGCCATCTATTTATCTTGTAGGTAAAACCGCTGCCATCGCAGGTTGTATCATTGCTCAGTGTCTCAATAATTGTCATCATGTAGCTCTTTAAATTCTTCCCCTAACTTAACATCGTCCATTCCACCTACCTCGTACATGTGTGTATGAAAGCAACGTAGCAATTTTCTCAGAGCTCACATGAGTTTAATGCCACCATCAGCACTGATTCCAACTACAGATATTATATTATTATCTTTATTACTACTATCAGTCAGATCTCCATTAAAATGTAAAGTTATAGTATCATTATTATTTGCAGCTGTGCATCTTTGTCTCTGCAGATACCCGTCCACCATGATCCAGGTTCTGCTCGAGGTTTTATGACGTTTTTCTTCCTCATGGTCTGAATTGTTGAGTCTCTATGAATAATATTGTCATATTTCAGGGTTCTTTGGCCTGTCTTGGCTCCAAAGATGAAGTAAAATGATTTAAATGTGAGGATGATGCTGCATTCAAACAAAAACACAAAGAAAAATCTGGTTCTTTGCATTCCACACTTTAATACTTTAAATACATGACACATTAACGTGACTACAGAACAATCACCACAGTGTCTCCATCCTGGACATTTCATACAGTTATTAAATATGTTTTTGATTAAATTAGGGTCAGAGCTTCAATGTTTGGTCCTCTCAGTCTATATGGCTCATATGGTTCTGTGTCAACGTTAACAGCAGTTAGTAACAGTAAAAGTTAGACATGCTTGTCTTAGAATACATATATTGCCAGTGTGCTTATACATGACATGAACATCTGTTATTATAAATTAATGCTGAACCTGAAGAAAAGAAGTCACAGATAAAGTCTGTACAAAGCTAAGACATAAAATACAGAATTAGATATGGACATGATAATATATTGCGGATAAATCATATCAAATGCTTCATTTCATGTTGGTGGTCTTTAGTCCTTTGATCTGGTCGGTTCTTAATTCCAAAGAACTGCTGTAACAATCGCTATGACGACAAGGAAACTGGTTTTATTGGTGACTGCAGAGGAGGCAGCAGTTGTTGTGCCTGTTGCTGCTCCTGCTGTTGCTGCTGTTGCTACAGTTTCAACCACCACTGATTCTGAACCTGTGGTTGCTGATCCAGCAGCTGTGGTTGATGTTGCTGCAGTTGTGGTTGTTGCTGCGGCTGAGGTTGTTGCACCGGCTGTTGTTGTTGCACCGGCTGTGGTTGTTGCTGCTGCTGTGGTTGTTGCTGCAGCTGTGGTTGTTGAAGTGGCTGTGGTTGTTGTTGCAGCTGTGGTTGATGTTGGGGCAGCTGTGGTTGATGTTGCTGCAGCTGTGGTTGATGATTCTGAAGCTGTAGTTGCTGATTCTGAAGCTGTAGTTGCTGATCCAGCAGCTGTGGTTGCTGATCCAGCAGCTGTGGTTGCTGATCCAGAAGCTGTGGTTGCTGATTCTGAACCTGTGGTTGCTGATCCAGAAGCTGTGGTTGCTGATTCAGAAGCTGTGGTTGCTGATTCTGAAGCTGTAGTTGCTGATCCAGCAACTGTGGTTGCTGATCCAGCAGCTGTGGTTGCTGATCCGGAAGCTGTGGTTGCTGATTCTGAAGCTGTAGTTGCTGATCCAGCAACTGTGGTTGCTGATCCAGCAACTGTGGTTGCTGATCCAGCAGCTGTGGTTGCTGATCCAGAATCTGTGGTTGCTGATTCTGAACCTGTGGTTGCTGATTCTGTTGGGGCAGCTGTGGTTGATGTTGCTGCAGCTGTGGTTGATGATTCTGAAGCTGTAGTTGCTGATTCTGAAGCTGTAGTTGCTGATCCAGCAGCTGTGGTTGCTGATCCAGAAGCTGTGGTTGCTGATTCTGAACCTGTGGTTGCTGATCCAGAAGCTGTGGTTGCTGATTCAGAAGCTGTGGTTGCTGATTCTGAAGCTGTGGTTGCTGATCCAGCAACTGTGGTTGCTGATCCAGCAGCTGTGGTTGCTGATCCGGAAGCTGTGGTTGCTGATTCTGAAGCTGTAGTTGCTGATCCAGCAACTGTGGTTGCTGATCCAGCAGCTGTGGTTGCTGATCCAGAATCTGTGGTTGCTGATTCTGAACCTGTGGTTGCTGATTCTGTTGGGGCAGCTGTGGTTGATGTTGCTGCAGCTGTGGTTGATGATTCTGAAGCTGTAGTTGCTGATTCTGAAGCTGTAGTTGCTGATCCAGCAGCTGTGGTTGCTGATCCAGAAGCTGTGGTTGCTGATTCTGAACCTGTGGTTGCTGATCCAGAAGCTGTGGTTGCTGATTCAGAAGCTGTGGTTGCTGATCCAGCAGCTGTGGTTGCTGATCCAGCAGCTGTTGTTGCTGATTCTGAACCTGTGGTTGCTGATCCAGCAGCTGTGGTTGCTGATCCGGAAGCTGTGGTTGCTGATTCTGAAGCTGTAGTTGCTGATCCAGCAACTGTGGTTGCTGATCCAGCAGCTGTGGTTGCTGATCCAGAATCTGTGGTTGCTGATTCTGAACCTGTGGTTGCTGATCCAGCAGCTGTGGTTGCTGATTCTGAAGCTGTAGTTGCTGATCCAGCAGCTGTGGTTGCTGATCCAGAAGCTGTGGTTGCTGATCCAGCAGCTGTGGTTGCTGATCCAGAAGCTGTGGTTGCTGATCCAGAAGCTGTGGTTGCTGATCCAGTAGCTGTGGTTGCTGATCCAGAATCTGTGGTTGCTGATTCTGAACCTGTAGTTGGTGATCCAGCAGCTGTGGTTGCTGATTCTGAAGCTGTAGTTGCTGATCCAGCAGCTGTGGTTGCTGATCCAGAAGCTGTGGTTGCTGATCCAGCAGCTGTGGTTGCTGATCCAGAAGCTGTGGTTGCTGATCCAGTAGCTGTGGTTGCTGATCCAGAAGCTGTGGTTGCTGATTCAGAAGCTGTGGTTGCTGATCCAGCAGCTGTTGTTGCTGATTCTGAACCTGTGGTTGCTGATCCAGCAGCTGTGGTTGCTGATCCAGAAGCTGTAGTTGCTGATTCTGAACCTGTGGTTGCTGATCCAGCAGCTGTGGTTGCTGTACCAGAAGCTGTTGTTGCTGATCCAGAAGCTGTTGTTGCTGATCCAGCAGCTGTGGTTGCTGATCCAGAAGCTGTAGTTGCTGATCCAGAAGCTGTGGTTGCTGATCCAGAAGCTGTAGTTGCTGATCCAGCACCTGTGGTTGCTGATCCAGAATGTGTGGTTGCTGATTCTGAAGCTGTAGTTGCTGATGCAGCAGCTGTGGTAGCTGATCCAGCAGCTGTGGTTGTTGATCCAGAAGCTGTGGTTGCTGATTCTGAACCTGTGGTTGCTGATCCAGACGCTGTGGTTGTTGACCCAGAAGCTGTGGTTGCTGATCCAGACGCTGTGGTTGTTGACCCAGAAGCGGTGGTTGCTGATTCTGAACCTGTGGTTGCTGATCCAGAAGTCGTTGTTGCTGATACAGAATCAGTGGTTTGGGTAGCTGTGGTTGCTGTTGCAGCAGCTGAGGTTGATGTTTCTGCAGATGTGGTTGATGTTGCTTTAGCTGTGGTTGATGTTGGAGTAGCTGTAGTTGATGTTGGGGCAGCTGTGGTTGATGTTGAGACAACTGTGGTTGATGTTGCGGCAGCTGTAGTTGATGTTGGGGCAGCTGTGGTTGATGGTGGGGCAACTGTGGTTGTTGTTGGAGCAGCTGTAGTTGTTGTTGCTTCAGCTGTGGTTGATGTTGGGGCAGCCGTGGTTGTTGTTGCTTCAGCTGTGGTTGATGTTGGGGGAGCTGTGGTTGATGTTGGGGGAGCTGTAGTTGTTGTTGGGGCAGCTGTGGTTGATGTTGAGGCAGCTGCGGTTGTTGTTGGAGCAGCTGTAGTTGATGTTGGGGCAGCTGTGGTTGATGTTGCTGCAGCTGTGGTTGATGTTGGGGCAGCTGTGGTTGATGTTGCTTCGGCTGTGGTTGATGTTGGGGAAGCTGTGGTTGATGTTGGAGCAGCTGTAGTTGATGTTGGGGCAGCTGTAGTTGTTGTTGCTTCAGCTGTGGTTGATGTTTCTGCAGCTGTGGTTGATGTTGGGGCAGCTGTGGTTGATGTTGGGGAAGCTGTGGTTGATGTTGGGGCAGCTGTAGTTGTTGTTGGGGTAGCTGTGGTTGATGTTGGGGCAGCTGTGGTTGATGTTGCTTCGGCTGTGATTGATGTTGGGGAAGCTGTGGTTGATGTTGGAGCAGCTGTAGTTGATGTTGGGGCAGCTGTAGTTGTTGTTGCTTCAGCTGTGGTTGATGTTTCTGCAGCTGTGGTTGATGTTGGGGCAGCTGTGGTTGATGTTGGGGCAGCTGTGGTTGATGTTGGGGAAGCTGTGGTTGATGTTGGGGCAGCTGTAGTTGTTGTTGGGGTAGCTGTGGTTGATGTTGGGGCAGCTGTAGTTGATGTTGCTTGGGCTGTGGTTGATGTTGGGGCAGCTGTGGTTGATGTTGGAGAAGCTGTGGTTGTTGTTGCTTCAGCTGTGGTTGATGTTGGGGCAGCTGTGGTTGATGTTGCTTCAGCTGTGGTTGATGTTGGGGCAGCTGTGGTTGATGTTGGGGCAGCTGTGGTTGATGTTGGAGAAGCTGTGGTTGTTGTTGCTTCAGCTGTGGTTGATGTTGGGGCAGCTGTGGTTGATGTTGCTTCAGCTGTGGTTGATGTTGGGGTAGCTGTGGTTGATGCTGGGGCAGCTGTGGTTGTTGTTGCTGCAGCTGTGGTTGATGTTGGGACAGCTGTGGTTGATGTTGGGGCAGCTGTGGTTGATGTTGAGGCAGCTGTGGTTGATGTTGCTTCGGCTGTGGTTGATGTTGGGGCAGCTGTAGTTGATGTTGCTTCAGCTGTAGTTGATGTTGCTTCAGCTGTGGTTGATGTTGGGGCAGCTGTGGTTGATGTTGGAGAAGCTGTGGTTGTTGTTGCTTCAGCTGTGGTTGATGTTGGGGCAGCTGTGGTTGATGTTGGGGCAGCTGTGGTTGATGTTGCTTCAGCTGTGGTTGATGTTGGGACAGCTGTGGTTGATGTTGGGGCAGCTGTGGTTGATGTTGGGGCAGCTGTGGTTGTTGTTGCTGCAGCTGTGGTTGATGTTGGGGCAGCTGTGGTTGTTGTTGCTGCAGCTGTGGTTGATGTTGGGACAGCTGTGGTTGATGTTGGGGCAGCTGTGGTTGATGTTGAGGCAGCTGTGGTTGATGTTGGGGCAGCTGTAGTTGATGTTGCTTCAGCTGTGGTTGATGTTGCTTCGGCTGTGGTTGATGTTGGGGCAGCTGTAGTTGATGTTGGGGAAGCCGTGGTTGATGTTGGGACAGCTGTGGTTGATGTTGGGGCAGCTGTGGTTGTTGTTGAGGCAGCTGTGGTTGATGTTGCTTCGGCTGTGGTTGATGTTGAGGCAGCTGTGGTTGATGTTGGGACAGCTGTGGTTGATGTTGGGGCAGCTGTGGTTGTTGTTGGGGCAGCTGTGGTTGATGTTGGGGCGGCTGTGGTTGTTGCTGCGGCTGTGGTTGTTGCTGTAGCTGTGGTTGATGTTGGGGCAGCTGTGGTTGTTGTTGGGGCAGCTGTGGTTGATGTTGGGGCAGCTGTGGTTGTTGTTGCTGCGGCTGTGGTTGTTGCTGCGGCTGTGGTTGTTGCTGCGGCTGTGGTTGATACCTGTCCGTTGCCTGAGGCTGTTTGACGATATCATGGAAGAATCAGTAATTATTCAGATTTTGATCCACACTCCAAACTAATTTATAAAACATATTTTATTGAGAAACTCACCAACAAACAGAAGAAGGAGGACACAGATCTTCATCATCATTTTGGAACGGTGCTTTGCTGTTTTAAAAATATGATTTGATTCTTGTTAGATTCAGTTTAGAATCAACTTTTGAACATTTTTCCTGACATATCTATGAACATTTATATAAAAATTAAACAAATAATTGTTATGATCTATGAATTTGACTTGTCACTGTGTTACCGTAAACAATAAAACAGACTTAATGAGTTAAAACAACTGTAGCTGATGTTGGAAGCACCACAGATAATAATTAAATCATTAAAAATATTAATGTTAATCACAAGGTGCACAGAAAGAAACTGTAACACCAACGATAAAGAACAATTATATATTATCTAATTGTTACAGGATAATTAAAGCTGATTAAAATGGATAAATATTCATCGTTAAAATACTCACAGAATTTGTCTTCTGTCTGATTCCACCTGTTCCGTATCCTTCGCTGTGTGTCGATGTCTTCCACTGAGCAGACAGCAGGTCATATATATCCACACAGGGCAGGTGAGATGACATCAAGACGTTAAAGTAATATTCATTATAATGAATGAGTAATGAGTAATGTTTCTCCTTTTTGTGTTAGGTGTGGCCTTTTATATTTGTGTAATAGCTTATTCATGCTTCTTTAGTTTTGTTTAATATGTGATGGCGTAACAGACAGGTTGAGTGACATTTTTGCACATGTGATGTTGGTTTTACTTCATGTTGACCAGCTCTTTATGATGCGGTTTCTGTATTTACCTGATCAGAGAGACGCAAAGCTTTTTATTTACAGTCTGATCCAAGCCTGAAAAAGTGGACAGCACCTTCAGAGAGGAAAATCTGGAGCCCCCTGAATGTTGAGTGTTCAGGGTGTGATCAGTTCCTTTGGTTTGGTCTGTTTCAGGTTCCTTCAGTTTTATTGCAAACAACTAAGAAAAATAATTCCACTGCACACATAACTTTGCATTTCACCTTTATGTTTGCTGATCTGTGTTCAGCTTTTATATCCTTGTTTTGTCCAGACGTCTGTGTGTCTTCCTGAACATTGATGTTGTGTATTCTGCTCTTGTCTGACAGTGTGATGTGACGTTTTGGTGCCTTATATGTGCTAAAAATCAATTCTTGGATTGAAACATTCTAACTTTACAACATTTACAGCAATGTATTTCCATCATAAGACGCTCCAGTATTAAAATAATTATTAAATCAGATGAATAATCACTTGCTCGTTTACATCATCAGTGTTTTTTATGTTTGTCTGAAGCTGAAGCGACATCTGAAACATTTCCACCGCCTCTGTTTGTTCTGTTTGTTTCCTGTGTTAATGCTCAAAGCTCCGAACTGTAAGACGTTAAGCACTTTGGCTGTGTTTGAAGAGTCTCGCTGTGTTTTTGTTGCTCTTTGTGCTGAAGCAGGAAGCGTCTGAATTTTTCTTGCCTTGCAGGCAAGTATCTTTCACCTGTATCACACAGTCTTTACTGGTCTTTAGAGTTTGCACACTGTCATGGAGATGGATCTGTTGACTTCTGAGCTCAGCAGCTGCCACAAAGCAAAAGAAAGGCAGCAAAAGCTCGTCAGATTGTTTATGTTGAGTCGGTCCAGTCCATACTGAGCTATAAGTGGATGAAATTAAGCGTCTAATTAGTGGAAAAGAAACTGAAGTCAGTCTCCTTTAAAAAGTGAAATAGTTTGATTGAGACGGGACTGTATCTGGACACAGTTTTCATAAGAAGGATTGGGTTGCCAGTTCTGGTCCTCTCGTGCTTCGCGTGTCCTGAGGAAGGTGGTGACACCATCAGCTCTCAGTCGGTGTATCTGAAGCAGCAGCTCTACATTTGAACTCGTGTTTCACACTTCTACTAAACAGTTGGAGGAAATGTAACCGCTGCATGGAGAGTTATTGCATATAATTATTATAGATAATTATTATCATTATTGCATTTCTTCTCAAGTCACTGTGGATAATTTATACAATATACACACCGAGGACAATGTAAAACACACACACCCTAGTCATGTAAATGGATAAATAAAGATATAAATAGTTTTAATGGTCCTAATATAGTCAAATTATATAATTGGGTAAATAGGTTGTTGTCGGTATAATGAGGTCTAAATCGGGTTAGGTCCGGCCCACCAGCCGGCGGTTCTGATTGGTTTACCTGACTTTTGTTTTGTTTTTTCCATCCCGCGATGAATTTTAAAGTTTGTTTCCAATTTAAGAAATCTGACTCATTAATGTCTGTGATTATTATCATTCAATGTTTTTAGTTGAACACTTAAATTGATACATGAAACAAACATAAATGTCATATTTCTATCATGCTTTGACTTCTAATATTCACATGTTGATGATATGTTGATGAAAACAAAGAAATTCTTTATTATGTTGTCAGAAAATAACAAAAAGATAAAGACGAGATACTGTCTGAAAGACGTCACAGAGCTGAGTCACAAAAGATGTTTTAAGGAGAGGCACAGGTGAGTCTGAAGGTCACACCTGTACGTTCTCACAGCAGGTCGACTTTTGCTGTTGTTGTCGCTAAGCAACCAGCGTCTATTGATGAGCTATCTGTCCTTTGACCAGCTTCTGAGTCCAACTTTAGATTTACTGCCGGATATCATCACACAGGTAAAGTTCAGGTCATCGTCCTGCAACTTCCTGACCAAATGGCTTTGTTAAACTTCTTTCATTTCCTCATTATGCACAAGCAACACGTTAGAAACACGTCGTATCATCAGAACAACTTCTTTAAAGTCTCGTCCATCTTCCTTTTTAAAGGTTTGTTTCTCCAACGTCTCGCTGCAACATCAAGAAAGAACCAGAACGGGTGCGAGATGCTCGCCACAGGTGTGGACTCGAGTCACATAGCTTAGGGCAGAGTCATGAATTTGAGTCATGACTTTCGACTCCACTTGAATTTCACTGACGTGACTTATAGATTATAAATATTCCACAGAAGGAATGTTAATTTAAAAAGTGTGCCTTGAATGAATTCATCTCACTGTTCACACCAGTCCGACAGCGTCCAATCAGGTTGCAGGAGAGAACCGTGAAGAACTTACGTTGATTACATAATAAAGGCGGATATTAAAATAGTGCTGTCATTTATTTATTCGATGCGGCTTGTTAGATTTGGAAAAAATTTAGAAAAATGCTGCAAATATAGAAACGTCATAAACGTTGAAACTATTCATGAAACACACCAATCCACCTAAAATGCACGCTAACCTTTACAGGTGAACTTTAATGTGACCTTCTCTAAACTGCTCAACAAGTGTCTGATCCATGAATGTTCCACTAAATGTTCAAACAGGCCTCTTCATCGCGCTGTTCACATTTTGCATGAGACGTCTAGTCGAGCTGGAATCGATGGTCAAGGTCACGTGAAGTTACTGAGACACTGACCATTACTTACCATTGCGTGCTTCTAAATATAAATAAAATCACCGTAGCGTGAACTTACATAAGTTTCACCTGAAAGTCAAATATCCTGAACTTTGTGTGAGTAGTGTTTGAGTTTCTGAGGTTTGGTTGTGAGTGAATGTTTTTTGAGATTTTTCTAAAGAAATCATGCAGATTTAGTGTTTTTCAGATGAATGTTGAAACTTCACAGCACTTCTCAGGCTGCAGATGTCCAGCCCAGCCTTTGTCTCAGCTGTCAGTCTGGATTTGAAGATTCACGACCGGCTTAACGTCTTTTTGTTGATACTTCCTGAACCGTTTTCCTGGCTTCAGTTCTGTGTTTGTATTTGGGTCCAAAACGGAACAATTTAAACAACAAGTTCAAATGAGAGTAACTGAATACTTTCCTCCACATTTCATTAATAATAATAACTTTATTTTTATAGCAGCTTTAAAAACAGAGTTTTAAAAAGTGCTTTACAAAGCAGCAGAGCCAGCAGATCCTGAAAAGTGAAAAAAATAATCAAAGAAACGATAAAACGACAATCGATAAAAATAGAAGATTAAGAGATGAAAAGATAAAAATGAAAAGATAAAAACCAGAAGTGTCTCCCGCCCGAGGCTGTAGGCTGTAAGGCTGTAGGCTGTAAGGCTGTAAGGCTGTAGACTGTAAGGCTGTAAGGCTGTAGACTGTAAGGCTGTAGACTGTAAGGCTGTAGGCTGTAAGGCTGTAAGGCTGTAAGGCTGTAAGGCTGTAGGCTGTAAGGCTGTAAGGCTGTAAGGCTGTAGACTGTAAGGCTGTAAGGCTGTAGGCTGTAAGGCTGTAGGCTGTAAGGCTGTAGGCTGTAAGGCTGTAAGGCTGTAGGCTGTAAGGCTGTAGGCTGTGCTGTAGGCTGTAAGGCTGTAGGCTGTAAGGCTGTAGGCTGTAGGCTTTAAGGCTGTAAGGCTGTAGACTGTAAGGCTGTAAGGCTGTAGACTGTAAGGCTGTAGACTGTAAGGCTGTAAGGCTGTAGACTGTAAGGCTGTAGACTGTAAGGCTGAAGGCTGTAGACTGTAAGGCTGTAGGCTGTAAGGCTGTAAGGCTGTAAGGCTGTATAAGGCTGGGCTGTAGGCTGTAAGGCTGTAAGGCTGTAAGGCTGTAGACTGTAAGGCTGTAAGGCTGTAAGGCTGTAGACTGTAAGGCTGTAGACTGTAAGGCTGTAAGGCTGTAGGCTGTAAGGCTGTAAGGCTGTAGACTGTAAGGCTGTAGACTGTAAGGCTGTAAGGCTGTAAGGCTGTAGACTGTAAGGCTGTAGACTGTAAGGCTGTAGACTGTAAGGCTGTAAGGCTGTAAGGCTGTAAGGCTGTAGACTGTAAGGCTGTAGACTGTAAGGCTGTAAGGCTGTAAGGCTGTAGGCTGTAAGGCTGTAAGGCTGTAGACTGTAAGGCTGTAGACTGTAAGGCTGTAAGGCTGTAGACTGTAAGGCTGTAAGGCTGTAAGGCTGTAGACTGTAAGGCTGTAGACTGTAAGGCTGTAAGGCTGTAAGGCTGTAAGGCTGTAGACTGTAAGGCTGTAGACTGTAAGGCTGTAAGGCTGTAGGCTGTAAGGCTGTAGACTGTAAGGCTGTAGAAAAGGCGCTGTAGACTGTAAGGCTGTAGACTGTGCTGTAAGGCTGTAGGCTGTAAGGGACTGTAAGGCTGTAGGCTGTAAGGCTGTAAGGCTGTAGACTGTAAGGCTGTAGGCTGTAAGGCTGTAAGGCTGTAGACTGTAAGGCTGTAGACTGTAAGGCTGTAGGCTGTAGGCTGTAAGGCTGTAAGGCTGTAGGCTGTAAGGCTGTAAGGCTGTAGACTGTAAGGCTGTAGGCTGTAAGGCTGTAAGGCTGTAGACTGTAAGGCTGTAAGGCTGTAGGCTGTAGGCTGTAAGGCTGTAGACTGTAAGGCTGTAGGCTGTAAGGCTGTAGACTGTAAGGCTGTAGACTGTAAGGCTGTAAGGCTGTAGACTGTAAGGCTGTAGGCTGTAAGGCTGTAAGGCTGTAGGCTGTAAGGCTGTAAGGCTGTAAGGCTGTAGACTGTAAGGCTGTAGGCTGTAAGGCTGTAAGGCTGTAGACTGTAAGGCTGTAGGCTGTAAGGCTGTAGGCTGTAGGCTGTAAGGCTGTAAGGCTGTAAGGCTGTAGGCTGTAAGGCTGTAAGGCTGTAAGGCTGTAGACTGTAAGGCTGTAGGCTGTAAGGCTGTAAGGCTGTAAGGCTGTAGGCTGTGGCTGTAAGGCTGTAAGGCAGGCTGTAGGCTGTAAGGCTGTAGGCTGTAAGGCTGTAAGGCTGTAGACTGTAAGGCTGTAAGGCTGTAAGGCTGTAAGGCTGTAGGCTGTAGGCTGTAAGGCTGTAAGGCTGTAAGGCTGTAGGCTGTAAGGCTGTAAGGCTGTAGGCTGTAAGGCTGTAGACTGTAAGGCTGTAAGGCTGTAAGGCTGTAGGCTGTAGGCTGTAAGGCTGTAAGGCTGTAGGCTGTAAGGCTGTAAGGCTGTAAGGCTGTAGGCTGTAAGGCTGTAAGGCTGTAGACTGTAAGGCTGTAGACTGTAAGGCTGTAAGGCTGTAGGCTGTAGGCTGTAGGCTGTAAGGCTGTAGGCTGTAAGGCTGTAGACTGTAAGGCTGTAGACTGTAAGGCTGCGAGCTGCCTCGTACGGGTTCAAATCAATCCTAAAACACCAACAGAGGGAAGCTTAAATTGGTGAAATGTTTCTGCTCCTCTACATGCATTTATTGAATAACTGGAGTCTGATTTTTATATTTAACGAGCGAGGCCGTCTTTAAGTGGAGACGCTGCAGGTGAATCGGCCAAAACGTTTAACAGACAACAGATATCACCATGAAACCTCCTCAGTTCATTACTCACAAGTTTCATGACAGGAAATTTGATGTTTAAATATGTAAATGAAGCATTACACACAGAGACAAAGTGACGTAAACAAACAGAACTGAGCATTTTATATGAATGAAGACTGAGCAGCACAAAATCTCAGACTTGACTCGTGCATTAGTGTCTTATTCTTCCCGTCCACATGTCCACACCTTTCCTTCTTCTAAATTTAATCTTTTATTGCCAGTAACTGAAATGATCCTCCAACTCTTCCTGTATGCTTCTGACCAGGACGGACCGCCCTGTGTTCGATACTCGTGCTTGTTTTTTCTGACAGCCAGCTGACAGGATGATTGTTTCATTGTTGTAACAGGATCCTCCCAAACCAACGGGTGCGTCTTTAACTCCATTGTGTTCATTCAAAAATAAGTCAGTCAGTCTGCTGTGAGAAAAGATGCATCAAATATTTAGCTTTTATTAACGGTGAGTTGGCCGTGTGGAATCAGCCCGGGTTGTTTCAGTGTGAGAACTCGGACCTGGGTGTGGATGTTGAGACAACAGGTTCAGTGTGATGGAGAGACGAGTTCGCCTGAATGCCTCAACTGTCCTCGTCAAGTAGTCACGCATCAGAGCCAGCGAGCTGTGAAGTGAAGCCACGTCCACTTTGTCATACTGAAGAGAGGTCACTCGTCCAGTGTATTATATTTACATTTAGTCATTTAGCAGACGCTTTCATCCAAAGCGACTTACTAAAACACTTAGAAAGTGTTTTCTTACGATCTCTAACGATGGATAAACGATGGCTTAAAAATCTAACCTGGTGCCCATCTGCAATCAGTGACCCAAAACATAAACTCCCCCCAGTGGTCAAATTAAAATATACACACAAATGGCTCCTACAATCATGCTGTAAAGTGCAAAGCAGCATGACCAGGCAACTGAGGCGACATGATTGGTCATCATCCAACCCCTTCATAAGTTCCTCACCACCCTGGTGGGGGCGAGACACAGGCAGTCAGTTCTGATGTTGATGTCGTGGTGCACAGACCGAGGGGTCAGATAGAGCTGAGTGTCATCTGTATCGCCGACATTAATTGCAATAGCCACCAACACTCTGGTTGGTGCAGAGTCACGATAATTTCCGTATATGTCTGCTCGTAAATATGCTCTTACTGGTTCCTGTGTATGTTCAAGTCCTTCTTAACTGTACGTCACAACAGAGCGATACAAAGTTTCCAAAGAAGTGTTTGGAAATGTCTAAAATGATGCGTGAAGACATGCAAAGGTGGAGTTATCACATGAGCTCTAGACCGACCTCCTTTTCTGGACTTTTCACCACATGTATTAGAGGATGTATTTACATTTGGAACTGTTCTCTCTGACACATTATTTCTGAGCCATCGGTTGAACTTAGTTGGTTGAACTTGTGACGAGTGCATGACAGGTAACATTTCATCTGAAGGGACAGTAAGGTTTCTGCCAGCATCGTTAAATCAAAGCACAAAGACACTTTTATCTTGTACCATTTTATCATCAAACCTAACAAACATCAGCACTGCAAGATCAAAATTCCTGAGCAGAATAACACGACAGCGTCTTCTGTTCGTCATCGAACATACCGGGTCTGTTTGGTACCTGATATGAAAACATACCAACGGGTTTGTTTGCTTATTTAATGTTTCTATTTTTAATAACGGGACAGATGCCTCCGTCACAGCTGACGACACAACAGATAAACAATATTTAGACACAGCGGGACGAGTTCCATTAAAGCCACCCCCAAAAATCTGATCCAACATGTTACCCAGCAGCTGTCTTAATGAGATTATGTGAATGAGACCAGCAGAGACACGGGGTGGGGTGGTGTTTAGCTGTGTTGTAAAATACTCAATACTTAATCTTTGAGTGAAAGTCCCACGGTGCCGTTGTCAAAATGTACCTTATTAGTATTTAAGCCGAGGCCTCTCATTGAAACTCGTATTTAATTGAAAATAGCACAAAGAAAACTGATCAAATGTTGAACCTGGGAAATCTCTGTACGCAAGGGACAAGGCCGGAGACCAATCATGGATGTTGGTGATGTTCAGGCTGCATGTTCATCACTGCATGGGCTGAGGAACACCAAAAACCATCGTCTGTCATCCAGAAGCTCGTTTAAGACGGACTGAGCTCGTTTAAGACGGACTGAAGCGAGTCCACGTTTTGAAATTCTGTCATGAACGCCGCGACCACCCGGCTTGTTATCGGCACACAGTTTAAAAGCCAGCATCCGTGATGGTATGAGGATGCATTAGTGCTCATGGCATGATAGATAACCTGCACGCTGTTTTCCTCATCAGATTGTCAAAAATAGAAACATCAAATAAACAAACAGACCTGTGGGTGTGTTTCTTTAACACATAACAAGTAGACTGTGTGTGTGTGTGATGATGCACATAGATAGTAACACACCTAAACACGCCCAGCTCTCAGGAATATTCCTCATTTCTGGTTGATGATGGACTGTATGAGTTGTTCTGGTGTCCTTTTATAGCATCATTCATTAACTTGCATGTAAACATGATTATCATCAAACCAACAACGCGTCCTGCTCGACTTCTCTAGAAGAAAAACAATCATACCAAGTAGTGCGTCAGTTCTGTGCATGATGAGGTTATTTTTAACCGTACGCAGTAAATAGTGCATCTAAAATGATGCACAAGGCATGCAGAATATTTGGTGCAAAGGCGTAACCATCAAAAACATCTGTACGTGTTCTGGAGCTTTCGATCTGACCCCACAGTCGTCATCAGCTGATAGGAGTTCAGTTGAGCTCAGTTGATGGAGTCACTGATGGGACACCAGAGGGTTAAAGGACTTTAAAGGTCCACGTTGGAGTTCATTCTTGACCTTCAGAAAGAAAAACACGAGCGTGCAGCATCTCTGAAATCTTTAAAAACGTGAAGCTTCGAGTCGATTCATGCAGAAAATCAGAAGTCAAGTTTCACCTCCAGTCACAGTGATAGTATGTCGTGATATCCCTGCAGCTGAGGTTAAAATAAACTCCTGAGCCAAAGACAGAACACAGACAAGTTATTTTACAGCATCATAACATCTTGTGCATTAAAGGAGTGACGGCGGATACTCGACGTCAACATCGTCCCACCCACGCTTTAAAATGTTGTGTTCAGTGACGCAGAGCATGATGGGAAACTGCTAATGCTGTCTGCAGACGTAAAAACAGAGTGTGTGAGGTCCGTGAACGCAAACTGTGTTATTGCAGATAATATGCACGAGAAATAAATCATTTCCACAAACACAAACATGGACTACGTCGTTCATATCTGTCTTTCTCTCTGCGGCTGAGTCTGAACTTCATCTGCAGCTTGCAGAGATGAACTGTGTTCGTCATGTAGCAACATCCTTTAAACAGACATGTGTGCTGTCTGCAGGGGTCAGAGGTCACGGACACTCAGGGCTGGTTTTGGGCCTGCAGAGACTCTTTGAATGTTTGAATGCTATTCTGGATCTGAACGACGGAGCCTTTCCAAGATACTCTCACCTGTTCTCAGTGAACCTGTTCAAACACTGTTTCTCACTCAGGATGAATATTTACAAAAAACATAATAAAGTTTATCAGTTTGAACATAAATAAATATAAATACAAATATTTTTGTTCTGTATTCACGTTAATATCTGCCCTAAATTTTTTTTTTTGTTAGTTTTTTCACTTAAATTTTAGAATTCTGACAATAGTCAGATTAATTTAATTTTAAATTAAAAATCAATTGAAATATAAATAACAGATGGATTTCACATCATGAACAGAATGTTGAATTTTTTAAATAAATTATCATATTATATAAATTATTATATCATGTTGTAGTTCTGTGTTATTCTTTGTCCTCTGCTGTGATTTCACATTTATTAACATTAACATCTATTAAAGGAGAAAACTTTGACTTCCTCCAAAGATGATTTTGTTTTTTAAAGAATTATGAAACTTAAACGTCGTTAATTAACCCGACATTAATGAGGTTTCTTTATCCAGTTAGTTCATTTCGTTAAACTTCTTCATGTTTTATGAGCACGGTGTCATGACGTGAGTTTCAGGTCGTTCACACCAGACCTCAGGTGACCATTTAATACATGAACTTATCTCAGTAAACAAACACTGTTAAATAATAATGACATGTTGTGTGAAATAACATTTATGGAACTTTTCTCTTTGATTTCTCTTTCTTTATTTTGACACGTGTTCTTCACCTGTGGACTCACCTGTCTGCAGGTGAAGAGGTTAAAACAGAGCTTTTAGTGACACCTAGTGGCCGCTGCAGAAAACTACAACATCAGTGAACTCTCTCCTCTTCCTCCTTCAAGAAGCGTTTCAGCTTGATATACTGCACATGCATGGCCAAAAGTATATGGACACCTCCATCCGCGTATGTATGTGTCAACATGTTTGGAGTGTGGTGGACTTTAATGAAACACGATTAATCGCTGAAACGTGGATGTTGTTGCATGAATGTTCACAGTGATCCTGATGACGTTTACACTTCATTTGTTCTCAGATAGTTTTGGTCACATTTGCATTTTTAATACTGTCTGGATGCTTCAAACATTTTTTACCTGCTTATGAAACAGCCTCAGTTTCATGTCGACGCCTTGATATGAGCATCAGTGAGGAGACGGACTCTTTCTATGCTGTTAGCGGCTGACACAGGGTCAGATTTGATCAGATTCATCTTGAAATAAATGAAATGAGGAGTTTGAAACAATACAACGTTTGTAGAATCAACACTAAGTGAAAGTTTCTAAAGTTTCTGACTGATGTGGGATGAAACAGAAACTGTTTTTTAATTTGAGAATTGATTTATTTCATTTCAACGTGTTTTTTAGATCCAGCTTCTTATAAATGTGACGATTGAATGCTTCTCTTTGTGTCTCTTTGTCGTACACGCTGGATTTTGCTGCTGGTCAGGATCAGGATCATCAGAGTGAACCAGAAATAGATGCCACACATCAAAGAAGATCAAACTTCTCCACGTGTGATATACCGGTGAGCTCACCTGCTCTTAGACAGTGTCTGATGTCAGGGCCAGAGAATCTTTGATATCACCGCCTCATACGTGATCGTGCACAGAAACAGAGAACACAAATAACGACCTGATCAGGTTCAAACACTCATGTTAATGTGGCACACGCTTCAGGAGAGAAAAGTTGGGCCAGTATTAAAGGTGTGATTGATCAACAATCTTTATTTTAAGGGTTCATTTGCAAAAGCATAAATCAGAAAAGCATTGGATAAGATATTTAAATTATTGTTTATTGTGTCATTTTCAATTTATGGCTCACTTAAAAGTTAAAAGTCAGGATGTAATGATGAATGAATTAAAACATCTTCTGTCGTATCACTGCAGTTTTTATCTGTAAAAGAAAAGTGAAATAACAAAAAGAAACATTCAAAGACGACACAGTCAGTTTGAACACAGAAACAAAAAAACATCCAGATGAAGTCCAACATCTCTGCTGCGTCCTTTAAACCATCTGGAACATCTGGACTCATGTGGTCACCAGGTGGCGCTGCAGACTAGACACACACACACACACACACAGCTCACACTGACAGCTCATCATGCATCCCTCAGACTCATCACTGACTGTAAAGCTGTCACTCACCGCTGTGAGCTTCATGCTTCATGCTGTTTATCAGCCTCTGCTGTATTTGCATATAGAAGTGGACTCTCGGGTCGTCTCCGTCATATCTCTGTTCTTTCATTTACAGACAGTTTGATGGAATCATGGAGGTGTCGCTGTTTTAACTGATGTTGCTGATTTCATAATATTATCTGTGTGTCTGTTTTCTGTGTCTGATCTTCTGCCACACTACACAGCCAAAACACACAACAGTTATTTTACATAAAATATAAAAAAATTAAATCGTTTATAAAAATCTGAAACATTCTTTTTCTTTTTGGTCGACAGTGGAGGGACGTGACATGAAAATACATATTTCAACTTTTCATCTTTTAAATACTTTATAATATTTAAGCTCCACCTAAAAGTACCCAAGTAAGCTGGTACCCGTTTGAGCTAACTGTACTCTTTCTGAGGTGTGTTTGTGGTGTATGACGTCCACCAAATCCATCATCGATATCAAATCCTGGATGCAGACCAACTTCCTCAAACTCATCTTCCTAAATCCCGATGTAACTGCGCCCTTCCCTTGGAACTGTCTCCACAAACACATCCGTGACTGTACGGACCTTCCAACATTCAAATTTCCTGAGAAAAGCAAAAACCTTTTCAAAATGGATTGTTTAGCTCAGTGTAATGTGTTTTTATTGAACAGTTTTATGCTGTTTGGCTGCTTTTTTATGTCAAGTGTCTTTGAGTATCCAGAAAAGTGCTTCGAAATAAAAAGTTTTCTTATTATTATTGTTAAACTTCATGTTTTTAAAGGTTATAGAGATGCTGCACGCTTGTGTTTTCCAAAGTCAAGAATGAACTCCGACATGGAGAGTCTTTAACCCCATCAACAACCCCATCAACTGCCTTTACAACCGTCAGTGACTTCTCAGACTTCAGAGGGTAAAAAGAAGAACATCCACAATTCAAACTAAACTGAACAAACTCCAATCAGCTGATGACGACTGTGGGGAACAGAAATGGATGCCTTGATCAAATGGAAACATTCTGCATCATTTCAGACACGCTGAAACTGAAAGATCAAACTTAATGTTTCTAAAGATTTCACAGACGGAGCATTAGCTCGTGTTTTTGCTTTAAAAACCCAAACTATCCGTTTAATACTGAAACTGACGCCAACTTTCATTAACTGAAGGTTTTAAAGTCGCGAATGAACATCTGATTTCACCTTGTTGATTGTTAATTTTCTGTCAATTCACTGATTGGTTAACGGACTAAAGGTGCACTCGTGTTTGAGCTGTTGGGTTGTAGTGAAGTAAAAAGTTGAATATCTCGTGAACTACAAGTAGAAAGTTCAAATCTGTACTCAGTTACAACACTTGAGTAAATGTAATCAGTTCCTTCCCTTGACACTAAGTAAACTCCATTACTCAGTTTTCCAAATGTCACGTTTCCCTGCAGAGTAGTTATTAATCAGCCACACGTCACTGCATTTCATACAGGTGACAAATATTCAAACGGGTTTAATCACGACAAACAAAATGTACAGAACTACTAATGATGGGTGGAGGTGATGCTAACAGTTACACCTAATTGCACACATTCTTTCTAGGATAGGCTGCTGTTACCCACACCCTGCACACAAAGAGAGACTATTGTGGGAGTACACACACACACACACGGTGAGTGTTTTCAGGGCGCCTTTTTTTACTTCCTCCTTTTTCTTTGTGGGCGTCTGGCCAATTTCAGATAACGTCTCGTCCAATATGTCCAATGGTTGTCACGTTTTTG
Organism: Miichthys miiuy; assembly: GCA_036365135.1. Lineage (NCBI taxonomy): Eukaryota > Metazoa > Chordata > Actinopteri > Sciaenidae > Miichthys > Miichthys miiuy. The sequence goes on along the minus strand of CM071606.1, from coordinate 1,486,880 downwards.
GCTGCTTTGACACGTAAAAGCAGTTAAAGAGCTTTAAATAACACACTCATCGTCTTGCTTACCATAGCTCACACCTGAGAGCGAGAACATGATGTCAACTCAATTAAACTTAAAATAAACCCATGAATGTCTCATGACTTTGTCCAGGAACAAACAGAGACAGTATGCGAGAGCTTATGCAAGGCTGCAGAAAAATGTCATGAACTTATAGTAATACATTTCAGAAGGTTGCCAAAACCTTCTAGTAAAAGCTGTAGATGCACAGCGGAGCCAAGGTGATGAACAGATGGAACGAGTGAAGTTAATGTTAACATCGATCTGACTGATGCTACAGCGCCTTACGAGGAACCAACAATGACTTCAGCAGCATCGTCATGATAGTGACTGACCGAAACTTCGTCTCCGTCACAACACTGTTTTGGTCCGTCCTGCACGCGACTTCAAACCCACCGGGCGTTTCAGAAGAACCCTCCAGACTTTGTTTACTTGCTCAGATTTGGTCATTTTCCTGGTTTATGTTCTTCTAAATATGCTTTGAAACATTGACTAGAACGGCTGCGTATCACTGCCCGGTGAAATTTGGGGGTGGACACACTGGGGGGGTTAGCTTAGCTCTAATATACTCGATAAATGGTTTCCAGATTTATCAGAGGGGCCATGTATTGTGTGTGCCAGTTTCTCCAGCTTAAGATGCTGCATCACCTCCCAGCAGCCATTGAGTCCAGCTCGGTGACTGAGGAGACTTTCAATGGAGAAGAATCAGTCCTCGTGCTAGTAAAGTAACAAATTTTGTCACCTTGAGTTCAATTCCAGTCGGATTCTTGTTGATCTCTCCTGCTGCACCAAAAATGGCTATCACAGGATCAGGCAGTGTTCCAATAAGTGGACAGTTTAGGACAAAATGTGTGAGCTAGAGAGGTCAGGTGATACTACCCTGACCTGAGTGAGACCATGCCGAGCACAGATTGAAACAGTAACATCATTTTAAAGGAGAAAGCTGAGTCCAGTCCATGTGACTGATTCAGTATTGAGGTCAGCTGAAAGTTGGACGGACATTTTGTTTTCTGTGTCGAACCCACAGGAATCCAGATGAATTCATCTCAAACTAACTTGGACAAAAGCTAATTAGTCTGTGTACTTGAAGCAGCATTATGTAACTTTGTGACCTAAAACATCCTCACGGACACGTTACGTACAGTATGTACCTGAGCGCTGACCTGAAGAAGACGGGAAACTAAAAAATGACCCGACAGAGTAAAACAACTAAATTATTTTTTAAATCTCTTTTAATCATTGCTGTCATGCAAACAACAAAGATATTCAAATATTTTCATGACTCATATCCCTGCTGCAAACAGCGATAAACATTAAATATATAAAATATATACAAGTTTAAAGATATCTAAGAAAAATACGGCAAATCTAAAAAGATATAAACAATTTTACAATTTTGAATATTTATGGTGTTTAAACATCTGATTTGATTTATTTGTTGTGATATTTGTATAGCTTCGTGTTGTGTTTATAATGTATTATTATTGTTGTCCTCTTGTGATTAAAGCAACCACGGGTGGGACCATAATTACAGAGCTTCTGTCAGGCACGCCACCGATACATTCTGTGATGTCAACAGCTTTATGTCTTCTGTGCTCCAGCGTCAATGATCATCCGTCATTAAAAAGAAACAATGTATTGCTTCTCACGCAGGGAGCTCCTGCTTTTCAAAATAAAAGTGTAAAAGTCAGAAACATGAAGAAAGTCAAATCATGACAAGAGAACATAAACAGAAAATGAAAGTAAAATATTTTAAAAATGTGAAAATGAAAATAAAAAAGTGAGATGTGACGTCAGAAAACTAAACGTTCTGCAGAAACAGTTCTTTCTTTTTTTGAAGAAGAAGCGTTGCAACCTCCTCGTTTCAAACTACAGTAGCCTCGAGCCAGTGTTTTACTTTGGCCCTGTTTCTCAAACTTTTTTATATCACGTTCCACCTCAGACGTTAAAATTCTGCAGCCGATGCAGCTGATGCAGGAGGCGGGTTTATTCCAGAGAAGAAGATTTCTTGTTGACTGATGAACCCTGAACTGAACCTGGTCTCCCATCTGCACTTCTCCTCCTGGTTTTTCCTGTTTGGAGACACGATTGCAGTTTGTTTGTTTTTTAACTCTCACTGTGTCACGTTACATTTGAACTGATCATGCAAATGTAATGCAAATGCAAATGATGTATGCAAACATCATTTCAAATGACGCTGGAGAGATCACGAGTTTGTCGATGGTTTGCTTTGGTTCAAAGAACATTTCAGAGATTCCTCCAGGCACCGCTACAGGAAAGTCGAGTCGTACCACAGTCTGAGAAGCAGTGAAGCATTGCACAGAAACATCATGATTCTTATTTCACGTGAATGTTAAACACTAATAAAAACTGTTTATGAAGATTATATTCTGTAAATAAAGCCCTCAAAATCTGACACACCGGACCTTTAACGTTATGATATGTGTTTTGTATGTAAATCAGTTTTCTCCTGTTTAATTTGGTTTAACTGAGTCAGCTGTAGTCCACAGGCTGACTTTAGTCCTGACCCAGTAAACCTGTTTGTCAGTTAAAATCATGCGTACAAAGAGAGGCTGAAGGTTTAAGCTCACAGCAGCTTCTAACGTTAGCATGCGTTCACTGCTGTCATTCTTCTTTGTATGTTAAAGGTGTGGTGCAACAATGACAACAATGTTTTTGTAATCAATTAATTATACGACAATATCAGCACCCAGTTGTCTTGGACTTGGTTCAGTAATGTGTTTTTTCAGATGTTGTACTGCCAAAGGAGTGGCAGCCCTGTGCACACAAAATGTTCTTGACAAACTAAGAGGTTGATTTATTTTTAGGCACAGCAATCGAGACAAACAAAACAGATGCTGCACTGTTGAGGCGATGCAAAAATGTCAGCAGCATCCTCTGAAACAACATATGTATTTGTCCAACATCCTCCGTACACATGACTCAAAACGCCATCCAGTGCAGTTTCACTTACCTTCATCCTGTATCCTGTAAGCCATCCCTGTTATCCTCGTTATCCTGGTTGCCAGAATTCTACCGTAATAAATACAGTACAACCTTTATACCTTCTAATATTACAGTATAAGTATATTGGTAATGTGGCTTTCACTTTTAAGGTTGGCGTTTTATTCCATATTTTAAAATGTCTCTGGATCTCTGGATCAGACCGTAAAACATGCGATTAAAGATTACGGTGTTTTACCGTACAGTTTACAGTCTCTGATATAAAATACTGCTTTATTTTGTGGAAATTCCCAGAAAAATGTGTATAAATAAAGTATATAAAATAAAGTTTTGAAATATGACAACACAGGAAACCGCAGTCCATACTTCATAGCATATTTTACGGTCTTTTACTGTCATGGTTTGGCAGTTTTTTTTACTGTAAAGAGCTGTGCATCTTAGGAGGTGTCCATTATTCATCCAATTGGAGTGCAAATGCCTCTTCTGTTTGTCGTTTCTCAATTTATCTGCACCCTCACATTCATCAGGATTTTGGTGAAAATTGTCAATTATTATGGCAAAAATTTGCGAACCTCCTGCGGTACCTCTGTAGACCCCCTTGGGGTCGTGGACCCTTGGTTGAAGACCCCTGTTATAGAATATATACAGTATAAGCAGCATGGACCATCTAACTTAATCTAACCATCCAACTCACTTAATGCACAGATTTACACTCGGTCAGCAAAGTGCATTGAATTCAACAAGCAAGGACCACACCATCATCAAGATTTTTAATGATTGTGAGTGAAGCGTGAACTAAATAGTGGTGGGAGATACGGTGCAGGATACGAGAGTAGAGTATTTACAGCAATGTCTGAAGTGGCATGGTTGAGTCCTGCTTCTGAAACTCTGCTAAAAACAGTCCTGCATTGAATCAGGTGTCGAACTGACCAACCATTTCAACAAAAACTGAACATGAAGGCTTTATTGGAGCTCCAGTGGTGGACGGTGATACTGTACTTGTCCACATCTTTGCCAGAAGAAGGACTGAGGAGCCAAAACCTGGATGAACAAACTCAACAGGCTGCAAAACAAACTCAAAAAAATCCAAAATATTTCCATTTATTAATACATTATGGAGCCATAAACAGTATTTTACGTGGAGGAAGTCATTTAGAAACTGAAAACCCACAATGACACACATACATGTTCAAACACTTATACAACAAATAAAAACTATTGTGACGCCTACAGAACACTGGTGATTCAAATGTTCTGTTCTAGAGGTTAAACACATGTTTCAAACATTCAAAGTACAACTAACATAAAGTAAACAATACATTTCTTAATTATCGGTTTGGCCCGTTTAAATTGCTTAAAATGTCACTCTACAAGTTTCACGTCTTCATGAACCACGCAGAAGGCGCACACAGCATCAATCACATGCTATGAAAAAGGAAACACCTTAACCTGGGAGGGGAGAGTCTTTTATTTTCATTATTAGTGATCATTATTATTAATTAGTCAATGTATCAGTGCTGTTTTTTCTGACGTGACATTTTATGCAATGTTCTGATGTGAGTGTGAGGTATATAAAGGAGGCAGAGGAGACTAATACACATCAGAGTGAGGCAAACTCAAGAAGAAGAAGAAGAGATACTCCGAGGAAAACCGTATCACTTCACTTCATCATCCAGGTAGGCGACTTTTGAAATCATGTCTGCAACTTTATAATTCTGAACTGATTAAATGTTTTTGGGTTTTTTTTTTATCATTTAGAACTTATTTATTTAATTTATTTTTAAAATTGTATTTAATGTTTGCAAAATTATTTCTGAATCAATCTGTAAATTTGTGAACGGCTGCATTAAAACCGAGGGTCTAAGGACAGAGGGTGTCACTCCCTGTACAGATTGTAAAGCCCTCAGAGGAAAATGTACTTTGTGACTTTGGGCTGTACAAATAAAATCTGATTTGATTTGATTAAAACTAAACTGATTTATTCCAAATTCTTAAAAACGAAAAAAAAAAACTTTTTTTTTTTTTACTGGAGGAACTTTAAAACCTTTTAAAATTTTGAAATTTTTTAATTTTCTTTGAGGACCCAAATTTCAAATTTGAATTTGTTGAACTTGAATTTCTGTCATTTTTTGTCGTTTGGTGTCAAGAATTTTTTTTTAAACATTCTGGTGTTGCTGGTGTGACGATTCACTGCTATTCTTTTTTTTTCTTCATATCTTCATTACTTTGGCATCTGAGCATTTTTGAAAACAGATTTTTTTTTTGTGCCTTTTACCTTCAAGTTTGTAACACACTCACTAGCACTGCAGCTTTAACTGCCTTACAGATTTGGTTGATTTGAAGATTTAAAGATTCTTTGACTCTGGTATAGTTCATATGAAGGTCGCTTGAGTGCAGCTGGTGCTTGATGCACACCTGCACACTTAAAAAAAAACAGAGTCGTTCGACGTGTTGACATAATTTTTAACTGCTTGAGCATTTTTTAAAAACTTAACAACACAGCTTGAAATTTCAAATACCGCTTTGATCAGGGACTTTGACAAGGTCTCAAAAGCTGTCCTTCTCAACTACATACACGGGAGCCTTTACAAATGTAACGCGAGATGGCGCCTGTGATTTGTTTATAGTCTTGTAGCATAGTTTGCACATGGCCGTCTTCTGCTCCGTGTCAGACCTCTTGAACCCAAAATGTAACCAAATCACAGACGTACCCCCTCTTTTCGGTTAAAGTGCTTCTTCTTGGGCTGCCTGCGTAGCTGTCTCTGTCTGTTGCGACTCTGGGCATGAAACTTCAGCCTGTATCAGAGAGCCATGTAAAGCAGCGCCATGTCGCAAAACCACAAGACGGAGTTTCTTTGCGAAAGATCTCTTTTTTCTTCTTCTTCTTTTTCATTAATATAAACTTAGAGTATGCATAGTGACAAGACAACACTAATATAATCGTCGCAGGCTATTTAATGATATATTTGCTGTAATAATTGATAAAATTAGGTTAGAAACGATAGACGAGAAATGGCACGATAGACACTTTTCTATCGTCCCCACAATATGTATCGTCATATCGCCCAGCACTACTGCATTGTGTTACAACTACAAACAATGAAACCTCAAATTATTTTTTATTAATTAGTGTTTTCTGTTGTCCCTTGGCCGGATGTAGTCTAATATTTCTACTATTTTTTATTTTTCTTCAGGACATGATCAGACTTCGAAGAGAGAGTGGGGGGGACCAGAAACATGTCACAATGTTCCTCAAGACAGTTTTCCTCATCCTCATCCTCATCAGTAAGTACTGAGAGTGAACTGAAGTTGAAAAACTGCGTATGCGACAAAATATTCCTGAATTCTGACCAAACCTTTATATGCAAACAGCATCCAACAGCCAACCTGCAGAAGGAAGCCTGAAACAGAAGTGTCCAGTGAAAAGATCAACAAGCGTAGAGACAACCACAACTCTATCACCAACCATAGGTTCATCAACAACAACCACAGCTGCATTAACATCCACCACAGCAGTGCCAGCAGTGGTCATGGACAGCGCCAGAACAGCAACAGCAGCAGCAACATCCTCAGCAGCAGCGGTGGCAGCCGCTGCAGGAGCGTCCGCAGCAGCAGCAGCAGCGATGGTTACCGGTCCCAAAGCTGAAGACGCAGCAGCAGCTGCAGAAGCTGCAGCAGCCGCTGCAGAAGCTGCAGCATTAGCGGCCGCAGCAGTGATGAACGGAACGCTATCACTAGAAGAGGCAGCAGAACTAGCAAAGAATGCAACTGAAGCCGCCAAAACAGCAGCAAATGCAGCACAGCTCGCAGCTGAATCGTCATCAGCGTCCCCAGAAGTTGCAGCAAAACTTGCAGAGGCAGCAGTAAATGCATCATTAGCAGCAGATAAGGCAGCAGGGGCAGCAGAACAGGCTGCATCTGCAACGACAGCAGAAACAGCAGAGGCAGCTGCAACAGCTGCAGCAGGCGCATCAGAAGAGGCGGCAACAGCTCTGGAAGCATTACAAGCAGCACTGACAGCAGCCAAAGAACTGACAACTGGAGAAAACTCAGGTGAAATGATGAGAGCTGCAATTGCCGCAGCAGAAGAAACAGTCAACAAGGCTGAAACATCAGTAGCTAAAGGTGAAACAGCAGCAGAAGCTGCAGCAGCTGCTGTGTCAACAACCAATAATGAAACAGCAGCTGCCAATGCAACAGAAGCATCTAAAGCAGCAAAGGAAGCAATAGACGCAGCGCTGGCAGGTGCAGCTGCAGGAAAAAATGCAACATCTGCTGCAGCTGCTGTAGCAAACTCTACAGCCACAACAACTCTAGCCCCAACAACAACCACAGCAGTGCCAGCAGTGGTCATGGACAGCGCCAGAACAGCAACAGCAGCAGCAACATCCTCAGCAGCAGCAGTGGCAGCCGCTGCAGGAGCGTCTGCAGCAGCAGCAGCAGCGATGGTTACCGGTCCCAAAGCTGAAGACGCAGCAGCAGCTGCAGAAGCTGCAGCAGCCGCTGCAGAAGCTGCAGCATTAGCGGCCGCAGCAGTGATGAACGGAACGCTATCACTAGAAGAGGCAGCAGAACTAGCAAAGAATGCAACTGAAGCCGCCAAAGCAGCAGCAAATGCAGCACAGCTTGCAGCTGAATCGTCATCAGCGTCCCCAGAAGTTGCAGCAAAACTTGCAGAGGCAGCAGTAAATGCATCATTAGCAGCAGATAAGGCAGCAGGGCAGCAGAACAGGCTGCATCTGCAACGACAGCAGAAACAGCAGAGGCAGCTGCAACAGCTGCAGCAGGCGCATCAGAAGAGGCGGCAACAGCTCTGGAAGCATTACAAGCAGCACTGACAGCAGCCAAAGAACTGACAACTGGAGAAAACTCAGATGAAATGATGAGAGCTGCAATTGCCGCAGCAGAAGAAACAGTCAACAAGGCTGAAACATCAGTAGCTAAAGGTGAAACAGCAGCAGAAGCTGCAGCAGCTGCTGTGTCAACAACCAATAATGAAACAGCAGCTGCCAATGCAACAGAAGCATCTAAAGCAGCAAAGGAAGCAATAGACGCAGCGCTGGCAGGTGCAGCTGCAGGAAAAAATGCAACATCTGCTGCAGCTGCTGTAGCAAACTCTACAGCCACAACAACTTTAGCCCCAACAACAACCACAGCAGTGCCAGCAGTGGTCATGGACAGCGCCAGAACAGCAACAGCAGCAGCAACATCCTCAGCAGCAGCGGTGGCAGCCGCTGCAGGAGCGTCCGCAGCAGCAGCAGCAGCGATGGTTACCGGTCCCAAAGCTGAAGACGCAGCAGCAGCTGCAAAAGCCGCAGCAGCCGCTGCAGAAGCTGCAGCATTAGCGGCCGCAGCAGTGATGAACGGAACGCTATCACTAGAAGAGGCAGCAGAACTAGCAAAGAATGCAACTGAAGCCGCCAAAGCAGCAGCAAATGCAGCACAGCTCGCAGCTGAATCGTCATCAGCATCCCCAGAAGTTGCAGCAAAACTTGCAGAGGCAGCAGTAAATGCATCATTAGCAGCAGATAAGGCAGCAGGGGCAGCAGAACAGGCTGCATCTGCAACGACAGCAGAAACAGCAGAGGCAGCTGCAACAGCTGCAGCAGGCGCATCAGAAGAGGCGGCAACAGCTCTGGAAGCATTACAAGCAGCACTGACAGCAGCCAAAGAACTGACAACTGGAGAAAACTCAGATGAAATGATGAGAGCTGCAATTGCCGCAGCAGAAGAAACAGTCAACAAGGCTGAAACATCAGTAGCTAAAGGTGAAACAGCAGCGGAAGCTGCAGCAGCTGCTGTGTCAACAACCAATAATGAAACAGCAGCTGCCAATGCAACAGAAGCAACTAAAGCAGCAAAGGAAGCAATAGACGCAGCGCTGGCAGGTGCAGCTGCAGGAAAAAATGCAACATCTGCTGCAGCTGCTGTAGCAAACTCTACAGCCACAACAACTCTAGCCCCAACAACAACCACAGCAGTGCCAGCAGTGGTCATGGACAGCGCCAGAACAGCAACAGCAGCAGCAACATCCTCAGCAGCAGCGGTGGCTGCAGGAGCGCGTCGCAGCAGCAGCAGCAGCGATGGTTACGGTCCCAAAGCTGAAGACGCAGCAGCAGCTGCAAAGCTGCAGCAGCCGCTGCAGAAGCTGCAGCATTAGCGGCGCAGCAGTGATGAACGAACGCTATCACTAGAAGAGGCAGCAGAACTAGCAAAGAATGCAACTGAAGCCGCCAAAGCAGCAGCAAATGCAGCACAGCTTGCAGCTGAATCGTCATCAGCGTCCCCAGAAGTTGCAGCAAAACTTGCAGAGGCAGCAGTAAATGCATCATTAGCAGCAGATAAGGCAGCAGGGGCAGCAGAACAGGCTGCATCTGCAACGACAGCAGAAACAGCAGAGGCAGCTGCAACAGCTGCAGCAGGCGCATCAGAAGAGGCGGCAACAGCTCTGGAAGCATTACAAGCAGCACTGACAGCAGCCAAAGAACTGACAACTGGAGAAAACGCAGATGAAATGATGAGAGCTGCAATTGCCGCAGCAGAAGAAACAGTCAACAAGGCTGAAACATCAGTAGCTAAAGGTGAAACAGCAGCAGAAGCTGCAGCAGCTGCTGTGTCAACAACCAATAATGAAACAGCAGCTGCCAATGCAACAGAAGCAACTAAAGCAGCAAAGGAAGCAATAGATGCAGCGCTGGCAGGTGCAGCTGCAGGAAAAAATGCAACATCTGCTGCAGCTGCAGTAGGACCCATTTCTGCAGCTAAGCCTACAGCCACAACAACTCTTGCCCCAACAACAACCACAGTAGGACAAGGAACAGGTGCAGCAGCAGGACCACAATCAGAAGAAAGTGTAAAAATCGCGACAGCAGCAGCAACGGCAGCCTCAGCAGCGATAGCAGCAACAGCAGCAGCAACAGCAGCAACAGCAGCAGCAACTTTAGCCAGTGATGGACTCGGGGATGTCGCTTTAAAAGAAGCTTCTATAGCAGCAGAAGCTGCTGCTAATGCTTCTCAAGCGGCACAACAAGCAGCAATTGCTGCAGATTTAGTAATGCATGGACTGAGGACACCAAAGCAGGCAGCGACGGAAGCAAAGAAAGCATCAGATGCAGCCAAAGTGGCATCAAAAGCAGCAAAAGTAGCACTTGAAAAAGCATCAGGATCAATATCAGGAGTAAAAATTGCAGAGGCCTCAACAAATGCATCATTGGCAGCAGATAAAGCAGCAGAGGCAGCAGGAAAGGCTGCCTCTGCGGAGACGAAAGAAACTGCATTGGATGCTGCGACAGAGGCAGCAGAGGCAGCAGAAGAGGCAACAAGAGCTCTAGCAGCAATACGAGCAGCACTAACAGAAGCCAAAACCATGGAAGGGGAAAGAGAAACAGTTTTCATGCAACTATCAATTCTTGCAGCAGAAAAAGCAGCAGAATTGGCTGCAGAAACAGCAGCTAAAGCAAAATTATCCGCAGAAGCTGCAGCAGCTGCTGTGACAACAGCGGACGGAAAAACAGCAGCTAAAAATACAACACAAGCAGCTGTATCAGCTAAGGAGGCAACAATAGCAGCAATGGCAGCTACAGCTGCAGGAAAAGCAGCAACAGCTGCTGCCGCTGCAGTAGAGGCCATTTCTGAAGTCAAATCCAAATCTACATCTACAATGACAACCACAGCAGCCACAACAGTTCGACCAGTATCATCAAACTCCACCGCAATAGCTGTAGAAGCGGCAGCAGCAACAGCCATAGCAGCAACAGCCGCAGCGTCAGCGGTAGCAGCAGCGGCCGCAGCAGTAACGGCTTCCACCGCAGGTGAAACATCAGAAGCTGCAAGAAATGCTTCATTAGCCGCCCTTGCAGCCGCCAATGCTGCCGAGGCAGTGATAGAAGGAAGCGCGTCACTGACAGAGGCAGCAAAAGCAGCAAAAGATGCAGCTGATGCAGCCACGGACGCTGCAACAGCGGCAATACAAGCAGCAACAGCATCACCAGAATCAACGGCAGCACTGGCACAGCAAACACTTGCAGCAGCGGTGAAAGCGGCAACAGCAGCAAACGCAGCAGCAACAGCAGCGGAATTTGCAGCAAACATTCAGGCCTCAGATGCAACACCAAAAACTGCAGCAGCTGCCATAGCGGCTGCGAAAACAGCAGCAAAGGAGACAGATGACGCAGCAGAAAAGCTAAAAGCAGCACTTGAAGCAGCCAAAGGACAATTGCCACCTGAAATAGCAGCTGCAATCCAAGCAGCCATAAATGAAGCAGAGAAAGCAGTGGCAAAGGCAGAAGAAACTGCCCACAATGTTACAACAGCAGCAGAAACAGCTGAAAAGATACTCGCAGCACCAACAGGACTGAAAGCAGGTGAAATGGCAGAGTTAACCAAAGAAAAAGTGAAAGACGCGATACGTGCAGCAAAACAAGCAGCTACCACCTCTACAGCAGCAGCAGCAGCAGCAACCATCGGCACAACAGTGGCACAACCGACAGGAGCCACAGTACCATCAGTTACTACAGTTACTACTGCTGCAACGGCAACAACTTCTACTGTACCAACAGAAGCACAGGCAGTGGCATCATTGGCAACAGCAGCAGCAGCAGCGGCAACAGCCATAGCAGCCACAACAGCAGCAGCCGCTGGAGCGTCGTTGTCCGAAGTAGAAGCCGCGATACGAGCTGCGCAAGTAGCGGCTAATCTTGCCACAGACGCAGCAACAGGAAAAGCAACGGAAACAATTGCGGCAAAAGCAGCCGTAGCCGCAGCAGAGGCAGCAGAAGCAGTAGCAGTAGCAGCAACATCAGCAGCAGTAAAAGCATCGATTGAATCAAGAACTACAGCAACATCAGTAACAAAAATAGCAGAGGCATCGAAAGCAGCAGCATCGGCGGCCAGAAAAGCAGCAACAGCAGCAACAAATGCAGCTTCCAAGCCAAGAACGCCAGCAGCACTGAGAGAAATCTCCAAAGATATAAGAGCAGTGACAATGGCAGCAAAAGACGCATTAGTAACATTAGACGAAGCAGGAAAAGAAGGTGGAGTGTCAGAAACAAGAAAATTAGCAATAGACATATCAGAAACTGTGGCATACATGACAGAATCAACAGGAATTACAGCAGAAACGGTGTCAGACGCTGCCTCAGCAAAAGTGATGACATCAGTGGCAAAAGCAGCAGCAAGAGCTGCAACAGCAGCAGCAAGGAGAGCGGAAGATGTACTGGTAACGGTCTCTGTGACACCCAAACCAACTGCATCAGCATCAACAGCATCAATAAATGCTGCTGCAGCAGCATCGGCAAACTCAACTGTATCAAGCGCAAATGCAAATAACGCAAAGAAAGCAGCAGTGATTGGGTCAACGGCAGCGGCAGCCTCAGCAGCGGCAACGGCGGCAGCAGCGGCAGCAGCTGCTGGACCAGAAGCAGCAGAGGAAGCAGAGAAAGCAGCAAAAGCCTCAAGAGAAGCAGCAAGACTTGCCTCGTTACTTGCAGCAGGACAAGCGACAGTGGAAATGGCGGCAGAAGCAGCAGAAAAAGCAGCTAAAGCAGCAGATGAGGCATCTAAAGCAGCACTACAGGCGGCGGAATCGGCACCATCAAGTACAGCATCAAAAGTGGCAAAGTTGGCAGCATCAGCAGTGAAATCGGCAACTGCAGCAAGCACAGCGGCTGCATCAGCAAAGAAGGTAGCGTCTGCTACAGCAATGCCAGCCACAATGTCAGAGGCCGCACAGTCAGCCAAAGCTGTGGCCACACAATCAGCAGAAGCAGCTGAAGAATTAAAGGATATATTGGACACTGCAGGTTTAACCCCAGAAGAGCGTGCACCGGTAGAAGAGGCACTAGTGGTGGCAGGCATGGGGCAAGCAACAGCGGCAGCAGCAATAGCAACTGCTGAAACAGCAGAGGAGATGTTATCCGGAACAACACAAGACATATCCGACCTGGCAGCAGCAATAGCGTCGTCAGCGCAGGCCGCAACATCGAGCGCTTCAGCGGCAGCATCTGCGGCACAAGCGGCAGTGGCGAGAAATCCCTCTGGCAACGCAGAAACAACTGCAACACCAACAGCAGCAACATCAGCCGGAGCTGGAGCCGGAGCCGGAGGCTCAGGATCAGGATCAGCAACGGCAGATGCAACCAACAACAAAATCAGTCTCATTTCCCTCACAGTGACGGTCGTAGCTGCTGTGCTTCTATAAAGAATAACATAGTAGCTGTCAGCGTGTCAGAATGGACGGACTCATAGATTAACTGTAGAATACAATGCTATATTTATTATTTTACTCATCATTATGTGTATGTTTAAATTATCAAAATTCAAAAAAAGAGGGTCAACCAGTCCGAGTTTTAATAATTGCTTTCACTAATCAGTAAAACTGTCAAACAAGGCTGATATTTAATCTTTTAAATAGCTATATACTATTTATTGCCATATTTATTGTGTGTATGTGTGAATTAGACTGCATGACGAAAATGATCCCTAGATTAATTTCAAATCAGTTTATGCTGTATGTGAGCGTGTCTGAAGATGTCACCGTCAACAAAGCTCTTAACATTGAAGGAAATTGTGCAATTGTGTATGATTATGTAAATACCTTATTCAATTGTGTTTATTGTGCATACTAGTATTTCAAATTGTAAATGTTTGATTGTATAGTTGTGAAAACAGCTGCATTTAATCTAATTCTTGAAATAATAATAATTCTTTATGCTAACCGGTTAATCAATAAATTAATAATAATGTATTTGATGTCTGATTGTGTTTCATTCAACCCCAATAAAAAGTTTTCCAAATATGACAGAAATAATATTGCAAAATAAATATTTCAAGTTGATTCAATTTATGTCACACTTTTTTATTACAAACGTGAGAAAAATATAAATTAAAAATACAGTTTACAGTCAGAGAAGAAACGTTGGTCTTTGCTAATTAAGGTCCAGTTCCATTCAGGTCAAACAGAGTCAGGGTGCTGTTGTACTGCATGTTGGTTCACTAGAAAGTCTCTGCTGCAATAAAAGGAACTGAACCTTAATTAGTATCATTGGAAACACCTGTGTAGTCATCGCAGAGATGCAGAGGTAGAGTTCCAGAAGTCCGGTCTGGAAGATATTCATGTGTGAATGACCTGACGACAGAATTTACTGTTGAAACTCCAGCGTCGAATATAACATCCCAGTGTTTTTTGTGTGCTGTCTGAAGATGGAAAAATGTTTGAGGTTCTGGGCTGTGACGGTGGTGAGATGGGTCATGTTTGACATCTTGAATGCAGTTTTGTAGATGACTTACATCAGCCTGAAATGAGGGAGCTCTGAGGGAAGAGCTAAAACAAGATGATAAAGGTTATATTTGTGATAATAGTAGTTTGGAATAAGATTATTTTATTATTATAATTTATTAATTAAAGGTAAAACTGTATTCAATGATCCAACTCAAGGAAAAAACACTGATTTTGTTCCTTTGGGCACTAACAACAGAAAACACTCTTACCAACTGACACATTGTTTAGTTTGACTAATATGTGTTTGTATTATGTCATTATATGTTTGTTTTGTATTATACTTCCCTGATCACTTCACTTCATTGTGGAATTAGGGAAAAGACATTCCTTTTGAAGCGGTTAGATGAATAGATAAACATTGTCAGGGTGTTGCAGTCAAAGGTGTGGTGCAGTCACCCACAGGTTGAACTTGAAGGAAATACCAATTAGTTCATTCCAAACATCATTCCTCAATAATAACCGACCACAGATGCTCATAACTCACAATGACTGTGCAACACTCCCTGAAACTTCATACTTATACTAATTACGCATTTCTTTAGAACTGAAACTATTTAAATACAGTGGTACAAGTGTTCAGATCATAAAATACAGAAGTAAAAGTTCTGCATTGGAAATGCTACTACTAAGTAAGTGTTAATTTAAAGTTGTTGAGGTAAGGCTCATTTTGAACTGTTTTGTATACAACGAGGAAGATTGATACCACTCTAATGAAAATGTATGATAATTATGAAGCTCAGGCTAGTTAGCCTAGCTTAGCATTAAAACTAAAACAAAAAACAGCTACCCTGACTAACAGTATTTGGGTGACTATTAAACAAAAAATATATAGTCACCGAGAGGCTAAGTAGGGGAAAAACTTTACCTGCCGGACACGCTGGCTGTTCAATAAAACATCGCTGGAGTTCTGATTTGCATGTTTATTAATGTTAAAACACAAGCAGTGAAAAGTCCAACAATCCATAAAATCATCAGTCTGTTTACCTCCAAGATCATGTGGTCAGCAAAAGTATGACTTCCCCCCTCACCCTCTCAGTTAAAAAAAAAACACTCATTCACCAGGTGAACAGCTGATTTTACCACCTGGCTGATGCACCACCACGTGACCCACATCCCTTAGCATAGCAACAACCATAACAATATTAGCTACCCAAAAAAATAAAAAATCTACCCAAGGTCACTAATGAACATGTTTTATCTTGTTAAAATTACAGGCCAACTCTATCCAGCTACAGTTTACACAGTTGGCAGGTTTATCCCGAATAAAAAGATTATTTATTGTTCACAGTTGTTGAAACCTGAACAGAACCGCTTCAAGAACCAAAGCTAATTTGGTGGAGCACTGGGGGAGTGTTGGTGTTTACACTGCGAGCAAGGAGCTTTGGACCACTGGGAAGAAGAGGACATTTTCAGACGGAGCCGGTGTCGTGCCAGAACAGGAGCTGGGCGAGCGTTAGCAATGTAACTGGGCTCATAATGGCAGAGAAGAAAAGAGTGAAGAGGACGCTGACGGAGGAAGCTAAGAAGAGAAAAGGAGAGAGTGAGCGAGCAAGAAGCCGCCGGACAAGAGTAAATCTGGGACTGACTTTTAGTGGTTGGTGAGAGCTTGGTGAAATAAAAGGCTGAAAGACAGACGCCGAGCTGGGCTGACTGCTGTTGGACTAGTCAGTAATATTAGCTGCTGCTGTGTCTGCTGTTGGTGACCTGGTTGGTGATTGGCTGTTAGCAAAGTTGGCGCCATGCTCTAATAAAAGACTTCAGTTGTCAGGTCACGGTGAACCTTCTTACCTCTCGATGTAAATACCAAATGCATTGAAGTGTCAGGGAGATTTAGATTAAAGGCATGCCGACCTTCTTTGCTCGAGGCGAAGCAGCCTGCCAGATACTGCGACATGAGCTCTCACCTTCCTCTGTGTTAATAAGATGTATAGGATAGGATGTATTGTTTGTGTTGTATTTACACGTGTGGTCTGTTGGAAACAATTGTTGTAATAATGTGGTTAACTGTTTAACATGACTGAAAAGATTTCAGCGCAGCCTGATGATGTCTAAACATCTGTATGTCCAGAACTAGAAGATCTCAACAGTTCTGTTCACATACAGTATACTTTTATGTAAGATGTGTTAATAATCTGCACAATATGAATTAAATATTTTGTCTTTTGTGTGTTTTTTATGATTTATGTGACTTTTCTGCTGAGTTAATAATAATCGTTATAATAATGTGATTTACAGTGCTTTGTAGAGGGATACTACTACTTACTACTTAGTCTCACAGGTTGTTGCTTGGTATAAACACTCTTGATTTTGATTGAAACCTGAGTATTTGGAGACACTAGCTATCCTGTATCTATCTATCTATCTATCTATCTATCTATCTATCTATCTATCTATCTATCTATCTATCTATCTATCTATCTATCTATCTATCTATCTATCTATCTATCTATCTATCTATCTATCTATCTATCTATCTATCGCTGTAATACACCAACTGGCCGCTAGGTGTCCCTACCGCTGACAAAGGGGCGATGAGCCAGCCGGAGAGAACGCGTCTTGTTCCGGAGAAGAAGAGGAAGAAAGATGGCACCGGCTAGCGTCAGTTAGCAGGTGTAGCTGTTGGAGCTTCTCTGTGTGTCGGTGTGTTTGTGTCAGTTTATCCTCCCCGGAGGCTCGGCTGGAGATAGAAAGCACTGTGAGGGGGAGAGTAACGCCCCAGGCAGACAGTGGCCCGCACACTGCGCCGTTAGAGCGGTTTATTAAGTAGTTTTTAGAGGCTCCGTGTGAGGGGGGGGGGCGGGTCGTGTCTCCTCCGGTGGGTCAGCTGTCCGTCGGTTAACCGTCAGGTGAGTCTCCCGCTCCGGTCTGCTGCCACAACTGCTGAACTCTTTAAAGTTTAAGAAGCTTCTCCTGGTTGTTTCTCAACCGTGAACTCAAATTCAACTTTAACCAACTAGTTTTCTTGTTTGTAACCGTGGTGAAGAGTCTGTGTTTGGTCCCTGCAGGAAGTTTGAGCGGGTCATCGTGCTGCTCTGTCCCCGGGAAACAGACACTTCCCCCCGGCCGCCAAAACACCGATGAACCGCTGATGTTCTAAACTTAACTTCAGCTTCATGTCGTCACTTTATTGTAGTTTTAAAGGTGCAGTGTGTCAGATTTATGGCCTGTGTCTTCAGAATGAGGCAGACATGGAATATAATATTCATAACTATGATTTCACGCATGTACAGTCACCTAAAAACAAGAATATGTTTCGTTTTTGTTCCTTTAAAATGAGTCTTTTATATCTACAGTGGGAGAGGGTCCTCTTCCATGGAGGCGGCCATGTTGAAACACCGTGTTTCTATGGTAGCCCAGAGCAGACAAACTAAATACTGACTGTAGATTCGGCTGTAGCGGCAACTTTGCATTAAAACTGCTGCAAAGAATGCGTGCAGCGTGCGCAGCGTGCGCGCGTGCGCAGCGTCGCGCGCGCAGCGTGTGCGCAACGGTCATTCTAGTCAATGTTTCAAACCCCACCGGCTCCACACGGTCCGGTCCAGAAGCGGGCCTCCGCTCGGCTGTTCTATTTTTGACGGACGCCGCGAGCAGCCCGCGTCGATTTAACACAGAGCGCCTCGAGCTGACAGGAAGCCAGATGCAGCACCGAGAATCCGGTGGATTTTCAAAATAAAACACCCCGTGCAAACTGCCGGTCATGAAAACAGACAAAGTACAAACAAATAAACTACGTAGCATATTTAGCATAATCACTTGTCACAGTAGCTCATATACAGGTTAATAACAAATTATTCACAGGTAAGAAATACATAGAAAAAGTCCGAAGAAGAGTGTGACAGCTGTAGGAATGAAGGAGCTGTGGTAGAGCTCCTTCTTACATGGTGGGAGCAGCAGTCTGTTGCCTCCACAGTCTCATGCAGGAGGTGAGAGGAGTTGTTCATGATGGAGGTCAGCTTTGCTAACATCCTCCTCTCCTCCACTTCCTCTGTGGTGTCTAGAGGACAGTCCAGGACAGAGCTGGACCTCTTGACCAGTTTGTCTTGTCTTGTCCCTCTTGACCCCTTTTGTACAGGAACATCTGTGTTGTCACACCAGTCCAGGTTCTTGTTGTATGTTCTCCATATCCAATCCCTGGATGTTCACCGGTGTGGTCTGAGGAAAACGCCTCAGCAGACAGACCGGAAGAACAAAAGCTGTAGATTAGAAATGAGAGGAGTTTGTTATATCTTTGTTATATTTGAAGTTGAGCTGATACATTAGCTGCTGTGTAACCTCCCGTGTTTTCTCTCTCTGTCCAGTGACGATTGAAGGAAGTCATGGCGGCTCCGGTAAACATCCAGACTCCCAGTAAGACCTGGGAGCTGAGTCTGTACGAGCTTCACAGGAGTCCTCAGGTAAACCCGATCAATACACAACCATTAATCAAACCGATAATTAACATCCAGACATCAGTTTGAAGTAAACGAAAGCTCCCCGCGCTGTCCCTTTAAGAAATATGACACTCGAGGGAGTGCTGTTATACTGAATATCAGCACATGCGTGCTGATATTCAGTATAACAGCACTCCCTCGAGTGTGTTATTGTTTAACAGAGATAAAATGATGTTAAAGTGTGTGTGTGTGTGTTCAGGAGGCGATCATGGATGGGACGGAAGTGGCGGTGTCTCCTCGCTCTCTGCACAGCGAGCTCATGTGTCCCATCTGTCTGGACATGCTGAAGAACACTATGACGACCAAAGAGTGTCTGCACCGCTTCTGCTCCGACTGCATCGTCACGGCGCTGCGATCCGGGTGAGCATGACGCGGCAGAACGACGGTCATCGCTCAGCAAAATGTTAACTGTCTTCGCGTCTCCTCCCTCCTTCAGGAACAAAGAGTGTCCGACCTGCAGGAAGAAGCTCGTCTCCAGGCGTTCGCTGCGCAGAGACTCAAACTTCGACGCGCTGATCTCGAAGATCTACCCGAGCCGGGACGAGTACGAGGCCCACCAGCGCCGCGTCCTGGAGCGACTCAACAGGCTGCACAACAAGGAGGCGCTGAGCTCGAGCATCGAGGAGGGGCTCCGACAGCAAGCCCGCTACAGGTCCGAGAGGTGGGGGAGGAGAGGGGGTCGCTACAGCTTAATGTCACAGCCGGAAGGTTGGATGACAGCCGACTAATCGATTAGTCGACTAATAGATGCCGCTCGAGTCATCTTAGTCTTGTCAGATCATGTTTCTGTGGTTTATTTCGACGTATATTTATAGTTTTATTCGTTATATCGATGGATGCGCTCATACTCGATGTGTGAACACGTTCTGCTGCTCACGTGTCACCTCCGCCCTGCAGGAACCACCGGGCGAAAAAGCCGACACAGGAGAGCGACAACACCACCTTCAGCGGCGGGGAAGACAATGGTGACACCCGCTCGCACCTGTCTCATGACTCCGCCCCTCACACCCCTCACCCATCTGGTCAGACCCCCTCGGAGGCCGGGCCGAGCCGCAAGCGTCCGCGGGCGTCTGGACGACGGCTCGGGGGGCGAGGCGGACAGCGGCAGCCCCACCCCTCCGCTGAGACGCCACAAAGAGGGGCCGGGCTCCGAGATCGAGCTGGTGTTCAGACCACACCCACAGCTGGTCCACGCCCAGGACTACAACCAGACCAGGTGAGACACCTGAAACCGTCCTGTGTGATCTGTAAGAACTGAATCAGTCAGATTTCTTTAAATCCTGCAGACTGTTGTCGCGAAACGTGACGAGATCTTTGTGTTCCCTCCAGATACGTGAAGACAACGGCCAACGCCACAGTGGACCACCTGTCCAAATACCTTGCCCTGCGCATCGCGCTGGAGGACGGACAGACTAACGGAGAGAGGAGGAGGAGGAGGAGGAGGAGGAGGAGAAAGAGGAGCAGCAGCAGCAGGTGGAGGAGGAGGAGGGAGCGAAGAAACAGCAGGAAACGGAGAAGGATCGAGTCTGACCAACATCAGCGAGAAACAGTACACCATCTACATCATGACGAGAGGAGGACAGTTCTCTGTGAGTGTTTACAAACTGTCAGCCAATCAGAAGCACACGCTGAACTTTAACGAACATCACAGCTCGTTCCACCAATCAATCACGTTTTTTTGCTGCAGATTTAATTACCAATCGTTCGATCAGCCGAAGCGGCTCGTATCTCAGAATTTAAAATTTGAAATCATTTTTTCTTCTTCCAGACTCGTCACCGTCTCTTCCTCGTCTGTCTTCGTCACCTTGACGAGCTCGTTGTGTGAATCTAATCTTTATATCGACCCTTTGACTGCTCGTCTGCAGATTAATTTCATACCTGATAAGTTCGACACATTACGAGATCATAAAGCTGTGTTTGTTAGCTTAGCTTCAGGACGCTGCTGTATGTCGGCGCTCTGCGTGTGTCATGTGATCAGTGATTTGAAACATTCTTGGTTGGTTGATCTGTGTGGCTGCTCCATCAGCTGTTCATCCTCCCGCCTCTCTTCCTCCTCTCAGACGCTGAACGGATCTCTGACTCTGGAGCTCGTCAACGAGAAGTACTGGAAGGTCCGGAAGCCTCTGGAGCTTTACTACGCCCCCACCAAGGACCAACAACAACAACCGCCACCACAGCAGAAGTCTCCTCCACCTCCTCCTCCACCACCACCTCCTGCTCCACCACAGAGGGAGGCATGAGGCGGAGCATTTTAAACCACGTCCTCGGAGAGAAGGTGGAGGTTTGGTCTCCATGGTTTCACACGTTATAATTTCATGTATCTTCATTTAAACATGTTCTGGCATTAAGACGTCTCGCTTGGTTTCATCCTGACCTGAGATCAGCTGTCAGGACTGAAGAACAGCTGAGCAGCCTCCAGACAAACTCACTGTGAGCGATGGACCAAAGTGGGATCACTTCTTTTTCCTTCAGTTTCCTCCTGATGTGAAGCGTCTGCAGCTCGTTAGCTTCTGTCTGCCATCACTTTAATTCTCTTAATACTTCTTAATATTTAACAAACACGTTTATAAAGACGAAGCTGTGCAAAGGCTCCTGTTACTGCGGCAACCACCTTCTTTTTTTTAGTGCCGATGTCTAAGTTTTATTTATTCCTCCACCACAACAGCTGAAAGGAAACTTACAAACCTGTTAAATGTAAGTTAATAAATCATTCATCCTTCATACAGCGGACATCCGCTGTGCGACCGATCCATGCTGACGCAAAGACACGAGAACATGAACAAAAACTAGAACTCAAACGGAAGATTTGGTATTTTAATCGTCCAAATTATTTATTACAGGACATTAAAGTTTGAATTTCCACCTGACATTTTGTGCAGAAGAATTTTTTAGAAGTCAAAATACGAGACGGAGAGTCAGATGTTTGATTTTTCAGTCCAAAACGTCTGAATCTCTAAAGTTATCATTTTGTCTTAAATGGACGGCGCCTTGAAGTGCTACCTGCTCAAACTGACCAATCACATCGAGCCTTCAGTGTTCGTTCAGACTGACGGAGCCGCCGATCTTTAGATGACCAACAGGTCAGGTGACAGACTCGAGCTTCTGTAGACAAAAAGAATCTGACGTCTCTTATTTCAGTAAAAACTCGAACAGTGAAAGTTCAGTCTGTTGAATTTAAAATATTTATGAAATCTTTGTATAAATTAATTTTTAGAACTTGAGTGACTGAATCTGTTTAAAAGAACTCTGCATCATGTTTCTGCTTTTTATCCTACAAACAAACTTTATTGAACTGCTCGTGTTCAGGTCTGAGGACGGGCCGGAGCCTCCCAGCATGCACTGGGGCGCACGCAGCGGTGTTTGTTCTTAACGAGGATTTGTGCAGATCCTTTTAACGTAAGAGCTACAGTCTGTATTTTACTGAGAAACTCCCATTTCATCATAAGATGTAGCTGTGACCTCCACCTCTCCGCCTCACTTCTGTCTTTATGCACTTTATATTTCCTGCAGCCATGTTTTCTGACTTTACCTCAGTTTTTATGAAATATTTGTATATTAAGAAAAATGCTTCTGTTGTATGATCCCACTTCAAGCTTCTGTCAGCGATGCAGCACAATAAACTCAATAATCTGATGTCTGTCTCTGTGGCTCTCATCCAGCAGCCTTTCAGACCGGGTTAGTAAGACGATTGAGGAAAGGCGACGCTCATGACTAATTACTTACTAATTACTAAAGAGCCTCCACCCTCCGCAGAAAAAAACGAGCGTGGACAGAACGTTTTGTCAACTGTGGCATTTTATTGAAACAAAGGGAAGCAGGGAGTTTACTTCTTCTTGGACACACCGACGGTGCGACCACGACGGCCAGTGGTCTTGGTGTGCTGACCGCGCACACGCAGACTGCGAAGAGAGAGAAGACCGTTAGAAAAATGATTAACACTTTCAGATTCAGATTCAAGTTTTTCCAGGACCGGCTCTCTGCACCGAGGCGTGGTGTGTCGACAGGATTCCTGTTTCTTACCCCCAGAAGTGCCTGAGCCCACGGTGAGCCCTGATCTTCTTCAGCCTCTCCAGATCTTCTCTCAGCTTGTTGTCCAGACCGTTAGCGAGGACCTGAAACGACGACAAATCACAATAAAACCTCAATATTTAAGACACAGCTGGCAACTCGTGCAACAAACTGGTGACCATCCCTTAACGAGTTCTTGTCGCAGACATTAACACCCGTGCAGACGTCAGCGATACGCGAATCATCGGCTGATTTCTTGTGAAGACGTCTGATCAAACATTTAATATTTCACTCCTGAAGCTGATGATCCTGATTTTATCACAGAGATCAAAGGTTTCGTGTAGAGCTGGGATTTAGGAAACCATGTGTTGCAAAGATCGAGAGAGAAGTCTGAATATTTTGTTTAAGATCAAACTGTGAAATTAATCTGACGTTACAAAATGAACCCCCTGCAGACTGAAGGACGGTCTGCCTGGAAGCCTGAACTCAGGGTATAACTGTAGTTTCAGCTGAGGATGATCATGTGATCCGATCAAAAGCTCACAGACAAACTACAGTGTGTTTATTTAACGTTTCTCTGCCAACATTCCTACAACGTTCTGGATCAGTTTGGTTTAACGAACCACAACATGAGACAGTAAACATGTCACATACTCAGATCTCACATAATCCTTTAAGTGTCTTGTCGCACAGCGTCAACATGAACTCTGAGCTGACACACCGATGATTAAAGAGCGCCTAAAAGAACACCGAGTTCAGCAAGATCAACACGCCACTAATTATTCCAATTAAGACCACAAATACGTGTGAACCTTTAAACTCAGCATTCACTCACACCTGACGAGTGTTTCGAGTTCATCCTGCAGACTGGACGTGATTTTACCGATTCATGTTGTGAGAGTTTGAAGTCTGACGGCAGCACAGCAGAGTTCATTATAACGTGTAAACATGAAGAGCTGACTCAGCGTTTATTCATCTGGGAGGAAGCTTAATGAAACTTTCTGATTATGATGTGAATAGAAGTGACGGATCAGGACCCAGTGAACGCCTGAACACACACACACACACACACACACACACACAGTGTATTCATGTCACTGATGCTTACCTGGCTGTATTTGCCGTCCTTGACGTCTTTCTGCCTGTTGAGGAACCAATCTGGGATTTTGTACTGGCGAGGATTCTGCATGATGGTCACCACACGCTCAACCTGAGACACACACACACGTTAAACTCACAGGAAGAGAAATAAGTCACCAAAATAAAAGCCTAAACTTGACTTTATGTTGATCACCGGGGTTGCAGTGGGAGGTGTTGTATTATTTAACACTGCTGCAAACTCGAGTCACGTTTTCCAAACCAGGAAACATCTAGTACTCAAAGTAATCTATTACTTTAGAAGTTTACATCAGCACGTCTCAGAGCGACGCTGCTGGAGCAACATCAAGGTGTTCAGAGTTCATGTGAAACCAGCCAACGCTGCAGCGACGACATGATTCCTCTGCTGATGTTGGAGCCACATGCTGCACCTGACAGGACGTCAGGCTCTCCTCACCTCCTCGTCGGTCAGCTCTCCAGCCCTCTTGTTGAGGTCGATGTCGGCCTTCCTCAGGACAACGTGGGCGTAACGTCTGCCAACACCCTGAGATGACACAGACGGGAACGTTAGTGTCCGACAACACGTCGGGAGCAGGTGACCTCACAGCTGTGGACAAACCAGAGAAGACCTCACCTTGATGGCAGTGATGGCGAAGGCGATCTTCCTCCTGCCATCGATGTTCGTGTTGAGAACACGAAGAATGTGCTGGAACTTCTCGGGGATGACCAGAGACTGAAAACACACAACACAACACGTTATAATCAGCTGTCCATCATGTGAGGAGCCTGAGATGTGATACGATGACAGGTCATGTCATGTTTCCTCTGCTGAACCTGGCAGCATGTCTAACTCGGTTCACATTGTGGTCTCTGTGCTCCTGCAGCAGCTAACAGTTTTGGCTCCACTTAGCAGAGCTCCAGGAGCTGCTGCTGCTCTCATTGCCTTCACTACGAGTCCTCCTCAGTAAACAGGAACCCAGAGCAGCTCGGCACTCTACCTGCAGAGACTTTCCTGCATTTAAACTCGACTTACAGCCACTTTAGGAGACTTTAAGAGCCCCAACGTGATGATACCGACATGCTAACACACTCATTGGGAAAGTATTGGGCTCAGTTAGCTTCTACAGCTAGCCGCCTTCAGTTATGAACGTTTATTTAACGTTTAGGTAACGTTAAAGGTGACCTAACAGGACGGCGGTTCTGCTTTAAACCGGGAATAAGCAGAATATGTTAGCATGAGGAGTTAGCATGTAAGTTAGCCACAGTCCCTCCGTACAGCTGACGGTGAACTGCGTTAATAAGCCGATTATTGCACCCGATATGGCGCCAATTCACCATCACCCCGCTCACACAACATGTCTAACATCCATCAGCTGGTCTAAACATGACAAACGAGTTGAAATAACGGCAGATGATGGCGGATTTCTAAACTATAGCAGGCTGACAGAGAAAAGGACTCACCATCTTGGAAGTAGGTTCCGTGCGAAGAGGAAGCCGGGACGGGTCTCGCGAGAGTTTGAGCTGCCGGTGAACGGAAGTCAGTTCAATAAATTTAAACATTTAATTAAATTAAATACAAAATGTGTAGTTGTGTTAATGTAGTCACGCGACATAAATGTTACTTTTTTTTAAGCTCGTATTTATTCTTTTTAAATTTTTAATTTTACAAACGTAGGATCGCGCCTTTCTCGTTTCCGGTGACGACGAGGCGGAACTTGAAATTTTGTAGTTTTTCTTGGATGTTAGCTTAAATTCGCCACAATGGCGGAGGTAACTACAGCTGCAGCTGTTGGGGCTGGTTCTGGTTCCGATGTAAACACAGCTGGAAACCCGACAGACATCGCCATGGCGTATTTACAAGATGAGGTGACACGTTATGTTTTAATGTTTGAATCAGTTATTGTATGAAAAAACTACAATATTCAGCCATTTGTGTCCTGTTAGCTTCCTGTTAGCATTCACAACGACAGACACTCTGAACGTCAGCTTTAATTCACTGTGTTTTTATAGATAAACAGACTTTATGTGAATTCAGAAGTGGTGATATTAAACCAAAAGGTGTCAAACTGTCAATTTTATCAACGTTTATTCATGTTGCACGAAGCTAATGTAGCTCTTAGCATCCTGTAAAGCTCCTCAAGGTCCTGAACACATCATATGGCAACAAAGTGTAACAGAAAATGAGTTGACAGCAACTTTATTGATTAATAACAGACTTAAAAGTCTAAACAGTCTCTTCTGTGTGAGTGTCACTCCGTATCTGAGCGTTAAACGGACAAATTAAAGACACTTGAAGGCATCACCCTCCTCTGGGAACTCCAATTTACTGACTTTTATTGGCTTAAATATTCATGTGATCATCAGTGAACTTCATTCTCTCAGATAAACACACACACACGAGTCTCAAAATAAAGATTTGTGTCTGACTGGCTGTTTTGTTTTCCTCTAGAAGACTGACGGAGACCTTGCAAACCTCAACCTGGGCGAGCTGGACCTCACCACCGATGAGTTCATCTTGGATGAAGTGGATAGTAAGGCGACCTTCATCATTACAGAGTCTCATTTTATCAGCATTAAAGGGGAGGTTCAGGTTATTGAGAGTTCCTGCAAGGCCACTTATTACTTATTATTCTCACGTATTCCAGGAATTTTGGCACACTACTCCTCCCGCCATCATCACCAAAAACCACGCCAAAGTTTACAATGGGTGTGTATTGGTAGAATGTTCCAGAGCTAGAGTGGGTGACATCATCGCTAGAGTGGAGAGGGAGAGAAACATTTGTCAAAAATACATTTGCAAACGGCTCTCGTGGCCACAAATGTCACTCTACAGAAATAATTTCTACATAGAAACGTAGGAAAATTCGTGGGCTACGCAGCGATATCACTGCTGAAGCTGTCAGACTTATAGTTTTGGCAGGAGACGCACTGATGCGTCAGGATCACCCACCGACAGCCCCATCTACTCCCATGTAAACTGGAGAGGAGAAATTTCCCAAAGGAGCACGGGGCACCTGTTCTTTCTCTCTCTCCCCAGGTCACATTTTTTAACTTTAGACACTGAAATTCGGCATTCACATGGTCGACAAGATGAGGATGCTCACGGTCATTTGGGCTTTTTGATACGACCTACCGTTTGGCATTAGTGTCCACTAGTTGGAGGGGGTTCATTTAGAGATTTTCTGTGTCTCTCAGCAGTCACTCACACACAGACAGAGCACAGCTGCAGTTAATTGCTCTGACCTGCAGCTGACCCTGGTTGCTTGGCAACCTCAAAGCCTGCCTTTGACTCACTTTATTGAAGTCTCTATGCTACTGCAGTGTCAATAATAATGTATGGGCTCGACGGGGCCACAGGCAGACACACTCTACATTTATCTAGACAGTTTATAGTTTGGAACTATCCCTTTAATAATGTGTAAGCAGTGTGTTTGCAGAGCCTTCAGGGGTTTAAACAGATCATCAATGCAGCAAAATACTGACTAGGACTTCACCGTAGTAAAGTTTTAGTTTACACACACAGATATTGAAGGAGTATCACATGTGTAATGCTTTTACAACCTGCAGAAGCTCCGTAAACTTACACTTGAAGCCATGTCCAGATCTGATGTGTTTCCTCAGTGTTAGTAAAGGGCTGGTAAAGATGTCGCCCCTCTCTGTCCTCCTGCAGTTCACATCCAGGCCAATCTGGAAGATGACCTTGTGAAGGAGGCGCTCAAAACGGTGAGAAAAACACGACAGTAAAGTCTAACACAGCAGGTCCAACCTGCTGTGATCAGGATTTAACAGAAGTCCTGAGGTGATGGAGGCTGAATATTACCGACCACGGCGAGCTGCTGCTGCTGGTTTAAAGACGTTTACATGCTTAACACAGTTTGCTGTGCTGTCGTTATTGTCCCCATTTTAAACTGTGAAACCAAAGCGTGCGAGCAGTGAGCATGTTTCCACGCTACACTGTGTGTATTATAAACATGGTGACGGTGGTCTT
The DNA here is from genome assembly GCA_036365135.1 of Miichthys miiuy. NCBI lineage: Eukaryota > Metazoa > Chordata > Actinopteri > Sciaenidae > Miichthys > Miichthys miiuy. The sequence goes on along the minus strand of CM071606.1, from coordinate 1,459,060 downwards.
CCCTCCATCTGTTTTCAGGGCGTTGACCTTCGTCAGTACTCCAAACAGGTGGAGTCAGAGCTGCAGAGGATCGAACAGGCCTCCATCAAAGACTGTATCCTTCATGTCGAGCTGTTCTGACACTACACGTTATTCAGACTCATCACCTGATGGAGCATGACTACGTCAGACTCTGTTCACGCTGGTTCATGCAGGAGATGGAGATGACAAAGCTCCAGCCTAACTACAGTTTGAACACATCACTTCTCTTTGATCCACGATATTGAATTTTATAACAAATTATTTTGGTTCTTTTCGACTGAAGTCTTAAAATTCAATCACAGAATGTGACGTTGGAGCTCGTTCAGGTTTTTCTTACATTCAAACTCTCGTTCTGATGATCTGTGGTGGTTTTCCTGACTGTTCATCTGTCAGACATCAAGGAGAGTCAGAACATTGCTCTGCTGCACAACCAGATCACCGCCTGCGACTCCATCCTGGAGGTAAGACGAGGCGCCTTCATCCTGATCCCACAATCCACTGCTTGACGAGGTCCTTGTACTTGTTTGAGTGAAGCCGCTGGCTTCTTTTATCTTGAAGGAGTTGAGAAATGTTTGGTTGTTTTGTGTCTGTCCTCTCAGAGGATGGAGGGCATGCTGAGCGGCTTCCAGAGCGACCTGTCCTCCATCAGCAGTGAGATCCAGACTCTGCAGCAGCAGTCGGTCAGCATGAACGTCCGGCTGAAGAACAGGCAGGCGGTGCGCAGCCACCTCAGCCAGCTGGTGGACGAGCTGGTGGTGCCCGGAACCATGATCTCGTAAGTTCAGCTTCAGAGGGTGGAGACGGTAAGATGTACCGCGGGGTGTTTGTTTTGTCTCACGGCGTGCCCGTGTCCTCGCAGCACCATCCTAGACAGTCCGGTGACGGAGCAGGAGTTTCTGGAGCAACTCCACGAACTCAACAACAAGATCAACTTCGCCAAAGAGCTGAGCTTCAGAGAGACGCTGGCCTGCTCCGACATCCAGGACATCGTGGACCGCCTCAAACTCAAGGTGAGACAGAGAGACGGAGATGGAGACAGAAGTCTGTTTTCATGATCGCTTGATTTCCTGAAGCTTTGCTAGTTTATAAAACTTTAGACACAGTACCAACCCAAAGTGTCTTCATCAGATGTTTTGATGACCTCGTCCTGATTATGGCTGATTTGTTTTTCTGTTGATCAATTAATCGACTAATTGTTGCATTTCGTAAAATGAATGAAAAAGCGTCAGTAACGAACACAGATGAAGACTGATTTATCCAAATATTCTCTGGATTGATGTCGTTTAAAGACTCATACCTTTGACGTGAAACTTTGTAATATTTGTGTCTCTGCAGGCGGTGTCAAAGATCCGAGAGTTCATTCTTCAGAAGATTTACTCCTTCAGGAAGCCGATGACCAACTACCAGATCCCTCAGAACACTCTGCTCAAGTACAGGTGAGCTCCATGATCAGCTCCTCTTCTTTATTTTTAGTTCTCTTCAGAAACAACCAGGAAACGCATGCATACAACATTTTATGACTAGTGTGTGTGTCGACACACCCCGGTTTGTAGAGGTCCACAGCCGTACATTGTCTGCTTCTACAAACTGGCCATGTGCAGACTGAAGTCAAAGCCGATGAACTCTGTCCTTTGTTTGGTCTCTGCAGATTTTTCTATCAGTTCCTTCTGGCCAATGAGAGGACGGTTGCCAAGGAGATCAGAGACGAGTACGTGGACACGATGAGCAAGATTTACTACAGTTACTTCAAGTCGTACAGCGGCCGGCTGCTCAAAGTTCAGGTCAGTGGCTCCACACACACACACACACACACACACACTCATGCTGACACGTCCCGGGTCAATCCGCACAATATTAATAATCATCATGTGTTTGCAGTACGAGGAGGTCGCAGACAAAGACGACCTGATGGGAGTCGAAGACACAGCCAAGAAAGATATCCTTCAAAACAACTTCACACATCAGCAGCTTTAAACGTGCTGTTGGAAACGTCACAGGTTTCAGCGTTTATGTGCTTTAACTTTTTTACTCTGTGAGCATCATCGCCATCAAGTGTGAAGACATCACCAACGTGAACATAAGCCTGTGCACTAACATCCATCAACACACAACATTCAGTCTATCTCTTGTTGAACTCGACACAGGTAGAGACATTGAACAGCTGATGAACTCTGGCTCTGTGTGTGTGTGTGTGTGTGTGTGTGTGTGTGTGTGTGTGTGTGTGTGTGTGTGTGTGTGTCTGTCTCTGTGGCACATGTGGGCGTATGACATGCATTCCAGACATAAGAACATGCTGATCAGATACGAGCTAATTACCCCCCCTGAGGCCAGTAATCATCATGTCCTCGCGACTCGGCCCTGAAACTCTCAGAGTGTGTGAACACATACTCGTTTACACTCCTTGACTCCTCGCTGCACGTTTCTTCTCCAAACCGTCCCTGAAGAGCAGGAACACCATCTTCACTCTGGGCCAGCGCGGCGCCATCCTGAGTCCTGCCGAGCTCGAGGGTCCGATCCTGGTTCCACACACGGCTCAGAGAGGAGACAGCAGGGTGAGACGTCCACACAACCGAGACGACAAATCTACACGTTTAAAATCACTCGCAGTCGTCACCGTTCACAAAAAAGTGTTCAGAAATGTTGCTGCAGGGACGAGCAGTAAGAATAATTAATAACTTTGTATGTACGACACCTTTCATGAAGATATTGACCTAAAAACAGGATGAGCACATAAAGAGCTGCAGCTTCTGTGCCACGAGAAATCAGCAGACAAACGTTTAGCGAGTCGTATCAGACCTGAAATTATAGAAAATATTAAACGGCTGTCAGCAACATGTCATCTGAAAACTGGATTTATTTTCAACACAGACGAGTTTAGCACGTCGCAGATCTCAGTTCAGTTCGACCGTGGTTTGCTCAGCTGAGAGAACATAGAGCAGAAACAGGCAGGACTCACGACAGGTCAGTTGGTTATCAATTTATGAAAATAGTTGCCAACAGCAACGTGTAAACCGCCGAGCCCCGATGTGTTGTAAAAAGTGTTGACACCTCAAACTGCAGAAATCTTTGTTGTTCACTTTTCACTGCTCGTTTCTCGTCTTCTTCTTGTCTCGGTGTTACAAAGCATGAAGCTTTGTAACACTGACCACCAGAGGAAAGAATTCAAAGCAGGACAGCAGACAGAGGCTCACATGCAGCAGACAGACGCTCACATGCAGCAGACAGACGCAGACAGACGCTCACATGCAGCAGACAGACACTCACATGCAGCAGACAGACGCTCACATGCAGCAGACAGACGCTCACATGCAGCAGACAGACGCTCACATGCAGCAGACAGCAGACGCTCACATGCAGCAGACAGACGCTCACATGCAGCAGACAGACGCTCACATGCAGCAGACAGACGCAGACAGACGCTCACATGCAGCAGAGCGTCCTCACGTCGAGCCGTCAGAGCAAACTGTTGATCAGCACTGACACCTGGTGGCGTCTTTCTGAACCTACAGTATGTTTAACTGTTTCCTCTCTCCTTCAGTATCCCTATGAGACGCTGTTTCGCAGTCAGCACTACGCTCTGCTGGACAACGGCTGCAGAGAGTTCCTCTTCCTGTCCGACTTCTTCATGGTGGCAGGAAACTCTGCGCTCGACCTCTTCAACAGCATCATGGGAAAAACTCTCAGCATGTTCCTGGTACGAACGCAGCTTCACCAGCGTCCGCTCGCTTATTCAGCACATGAAGCATCAGCAGCTCCGTGTTCTGGTGTCGTGTTGTTCAGTCCTGTTGTCTGTCCACTCTGTCTCCACAGAAGAGTATGTCCACGTACGTGTCCGACTGCTACGACAGCATCGCTGTCTTCCTCTGCATCCACATCATCCTCCGCTTCAGAGCCATCACGGCCAAGAGGAACATCCCCGCCCTCGACAAGTCAGTCACCTGTTATTGATCAGATCTGAACGTCTCCTGAGCCTCCTGCTGACATGGGGTGTGTGTGTGTGTGTGTGTGTGTGTGTGTGTGTGTGTGTGTGTGTGTGTGTGTGTGTGTGTGTGTGTGTGTGTGTGTCAGGTATTGGGAGGCGGTCCTGGAGCTGCTGTGGCCGAGGTTTGAGCTGATCCTGGAGATGAACATCCACAGCATCAGACACACAGACCCTCAGAAACTGGGAGTGCTGGACACCAGGCCACACTACGTAGGTCTACACACACACACACACACACACACACACACACACACACACACACACAGTACATTTCACTGAATCGAGTGTGTTTGCTGACTTCAGATCACTCGTCGGTATGCAGAGTTCTCGTCGGCGATCGTCAGCATCAACCAGACGTTTCCCAACGAGAGGACCAACACTCTGCTGGGACAGCTGCAGGTCACACACACACACACACACACACACACACTGATAAAAGGGTGTAAGGAGGTCAAATTAACAAAGTTTTTATGAAGAGCATCAAATAACGAGGACAGCAGCTCAGTTTGAGAATAACAAGTAGTTATGAAACATAAAAAACGTGACATCCTTTCACCGTGTGAGTTTTAATAGTAAAGATGATGAACTGATGCTTTTTCTTCTAAACTCGTTAAATGTGATTATTTCTTGTCTTTCTCGCAGATTTTGAATCACGTGATGAAACATGAATATTTTGAATATTTTTCCAGGTGGAGGTGGAGAACTTTGTGCTGAAGATGGCGGCAGAGTTTCCCTCCAGAAGAGACCAGCTCATCTTCCTCATCAACAACTACGACATGATGCTCAGCGTCCTCATGGTGAGCTTCAAACTTCATCAGCTTCATGAGTTCTTCTCTCCGTCTGTACGTCTGACCACTGTTTTCCCCCCCGTCTGTCCAGGAGAGGGCAGCAGACGACAGCAAAGAGGTGGAAGGTTTCCAGCAGCTGCTGCTGGCTCGGACGCAGGTAAACGTCTTCACCTGCGTCCTCTCTGTGATCACAGCTTCTGTCCTGACACTCTGCAGGTGGATTCAAAGAAATAAGACGATTCTTCAGCTTTACAGTCAGACTGTCGCTCTGAAACATTAAGACACCAACTGACATGTCTTCCTACAGATTTCAATACAAATCCAATAAGAATGTATTAACGCAGTCTAAAGAGTCAAGTGATGTTTGAACCCCATCATGTTTTTTTCCTCCGTCAGGAGTTCATCGAGGAGATTCTTTCTCCGCCCTTCGGAGGGATGATCGCCTTCGTGAAGGAGGCCGAGGCTCTGATGGAGAAAGGGCAGCTGGACCGGCTGAAGAACGAAGAAGGTGAGGACGGGTTAGACGACTTCTCTCTGACTTGAATTTAGTTTTTTTTTATGGCCGCCAAGCAATTAAAAAAATGAATGTACTTAATTATAGGCTCTGTAATGAGTTAAAAACATTTTCAAACACGTTTCAGAGTTCAGCAGCTGAATAACAGACATGAAATATGTTTTATAGTGACAGTCTCTGTGACAGTCTCTGTGACAGTCTCTGTGACAGTCTCTGTGACAGTCTCTGTGACAGTCTCAGAGGACGCTCTCAGTCAAACCTCTCACACTGACATTGACCTGCAGTGCTTTCATTAATCAGTCGTTGTATCTGGGCGCCTGGTCGAGGTCGAGGCTGGCTGCTAACGCTAGCATCAGGTGGGCGGAGCGTTTTCCGACTCAGAGGTGGTTACCACGGTTACCACGCAGTCTGATGCTTCTGCATCGTCATCGTCATCATCAGAGCTCAGACATGTTTACTGTGTAAACAGGACTCGTGGACTGCAGCCACGGCGGGATTCTTTGGCTTCACGCTTCAGTTTTGTTTTCCTGTGTAATGAAAGTCGTCGTCCTGGTTTCGTTTCTCAGTCGTTCCTCCCGCAGCTTCCTTTTCTCTGCTCTGTTTCCTCTCACATTCACCACACGTGTGTGTGTGTGTGTGTGTGTGTGTGTGTGTGTGTGTGTGTGTGTGTGTGTGTGTGTGCAGCTCGCATCACTCAGCTGGTTCGGGGGTTTTCCAGTACGTGGAAACAGTCGGTGGAGTCGATGAGTCAGGACGTCATGAGGTCGTTCACCAACTTCAAAAACGGGACGAGCATCATTCAGGTGAGTCTGTCACGATGAAACTGTTATGTCATCACACAGGAAGTGAGTGCCAACACTTCCTCTTCCTGCCGCAGGGCGCCCTGACCCAGCTGATCCAGTACTACCACGGCTTCCACAAGGTCCTGAACCAGCCCACGTTCCGCAGCCTGGCCGTCCGCTCCGAGCTCATCAACCTGCACCACCTCATGGTGGAGGTGAAGAAGCACAAACCCAACTTCTAACGGGGCGCCGTCGGTCCAGCTGAAAGAGCCGAACGTCGTCAAAGCGGACCGGTTTTAGCTGAGTCGAGACTTTTCCTGCATTTTCCCTCCAGCTGAGGAACAAGTGGCATCAGTCATTAGAGACAGAACCTGAACACCACGGCTTCGTCACTTCACCTCGCACATCCAAACACTCAAACACTCCGTTCAGACGTGACAGAAATCAAATAAAACTTAATAAAGTAGTCAGTCAGTCATCGACCTCCATCCGATGTCACGCTGCTTGCAGACAGACGACTCCTCCGCCCGCTACATCCTGAACAAAACAGGCGTTTTCTTGTTGTGTTGACACGTTTTCGATCGGCGCTAACGTCGCCGTGTTTCCTGTGGCTGCTTCACAATGAAAGTATTTTACTGTGCAGCGGCAGAGAATGTTGAAAGCGAGCATGTATATGGAGGTGATCACAGCATGCAGATACAGTATCTAGTGGGGTCTAGTGGCATAGTTGCCGATTGCAACGCCCTCGCCTCACCTTCTCCTTCCCCGACTGTAGAAACATGGCGGACTCCGTGGAAGAGGACAACAAAAACATAATGATGAAAACAGAGTGATTAAGATTATTAATCTGTAGAAAGAGCCCCATAAATCTCATCTTTAAAATCGTGAGATTTTTATTAATTTTATGATGAAAATGTAAAAACAGGAAGTTTAATGAAGCAGCAGACCTTTGTTTATAGTTTGTTTATTTTATTCCAGAAGAAGACATCGTGCACGTTCATGTTAGATTTGACTGAAAACACGTCGTTAGTTTGAGAGACGCGCTTCACGCCTGACGCAGCTGAAACGCTGATATTCTTCTTCCTGTCATGAAAAGATCAAAACCACCAATGTGGCTCTCACTTCCTGTTTGCGGCTGTCAGCTTCAAGCCGATTGGCTCAGACTGAATATTTAGTTTCGTCTCACTGCAGGTTTTATTGAAGAAGAAGAAGAAGTGAATTTGTTGGACTCTGTCGAGTGTTTGTGGCAGCAGGGCGGGTGAACGAGGTTCATCTGTCATCCCCGTGAACTCGCTCATTCAGGCACTCTTCCATCTTAAAGCTGTGCGTGTGCGTGAAGTCATTCCAGTGTGTGCACTTTAACAATGAAACTGAAAAAACGACGCGCTTCTGTTGTTTTATTTCTCATTTTTATTAATGAACTTTATTAGACCACTGCACAGAGAAACACAGAAGAACATTAAATCAGTCACGGCACTGCAAAATGCTTAATAGCGTACCAGTAGTTAATAATAAGACTGACTTTCTTGTACATTATATAAACATGTAAGTGAATATTTAACAGTAAAAACTAATTAGATTATAATATAAAGGGATTATTACAGACATGAAGCAAACTTTGTATTTAAGTTTCACATCCAAACAGCTCGATTTATCACAAATCACTCAAACGTCTTTTATTGTTTTAAATTGTTCTTGTGCTTGATGAGTTTACACAGCTGCTGTTTTATATTAATTACATTAGATTCAATCATTGTCTTATTAGATATAAAAACACCTAACATCGTTTTATCATGAAATTATTTCATTTTAATTATTGAATTATGTTTGAATTAATCGTCCTGAACGTTTTCCTGAATGTTCATTGATTTATTTTGTTTCTGAATCTTGGCTAGCCGTTTGTCTCTGCTTTCAGTCTTTATGCAGATTTCTGTACAGCGGTGGTGTTGATGTCCTGGTCTAACTCTGAGGTCAAAACTTCAGCAGCACTCGTATAAAAAAACGACTTTTTGTCTCATCGCAGCACCCAGACGACACATCGCTGCGTGTTGCTGGAGTTTTGACGCCTTCAGACGTTTTCTCTCTGTACACCCTGAAAGTGAAGATGTGCCAGAAATGTGTACTCTGCTTCAAAACGCAGATTAACAAAATGCTACAATACTCACGCCAATCACACCTCACACACAGATCTTCACTCTGTACTTAAAGGTAACTTTGGTGTTTTCCCACCATGCAGGCTGCAGACCTGCCTGTAATCCCTCTGTGCACCGTCAAAGTCCGTCTGCTAGAAGAGCGAGTGTTCTCCGCACCGACAGACTCGGATCATTATAACAAGTGTCTGACTACAAAACATATTTCTGTTTAACCAGAAGCAGCGGTTATATCGCTGCTTTCAAAGCCGGCAGACTTCACTGATACAAACTGTAATTTTACCTCAGGACATCGTCTCACTTTATTCAGTTAAACTCACCCAGACCGCCTCAGTTTGTCTTCCCGCTGTTCCAACAATCAACAACTAGTTTGGTCAAATAAACTCTTCCACATCTATTGATGCCGAATAAAGAGTTTATTTCAATCAAACTCGAGCTGCTCGTTGTTGGAAAAGCGGAAAGACGAACAAAGAAAAGTTTTATTTTGTATTTTGTGTCGAGTTTGAATTAAAGCGTTCCGATGTTAGGAGGTCAAAATTGTCAATGGAGTCTGCGGTCTTTGAACACAGAGACATAACTGCTGATTCAGGTTGAACAGAAATGATCTTTAACGAACAGCTTCACCTGTCTATGATCCTCTCCATGATGCTGTCATTGTTGAGGGTTGGACGCACTTTGACTGTGTGGATTTCTATCCACAATTTTAAAAACACCAAACTCGACCTTTACCGACCATCGACACACACAGCTCACCTGATCGTTTGAGCTTTCAGGCTACGTTTCAGAAACACGATGATGAAAACTGACGCAAAGGGAGTCACGCGTTGGCTACAGTGTGCAGGGTAGGTCAATATGTGTGTTTAGGTGATCAACAAGGGAAATGTTCTCAGACCAAACCAAGAATTTGGAAACTTGCAACAAGAACAGACAGGGCGAGGAGAGATGAACCGCTGCTTTTGGCAGCTGCATCTGGAAAGACACCAGAAGGTGGAGATGGAAGGTTATTTCAGATCAGGAACATTCATGTGAATCTGCTTCAGGACAGAAGTGTGACTTTCTCACCTGTTGGGACTCGATCTCCTGAGAGGTGGAATTTGAGAGGTGTGGATTTTCCTGTAAAACAGCAAAACAGTTCAGTCAGTGAAAATGATGCAAATCATAATCAGACACAACTGAAGAGACAAGACAGGTGATAACAGGTGATAACAGGTGATGAGGATCAGACTTATCCAGCTGAGAACAGGCAAAGAGGACGAGGTCCAAAAAAAGGGGATCAGGCAGGGATGAAGGGAGGGAGGGAGCATGTTAGACGACGTGGCAGACGGTGATTGGGAATCAAACAGTACATATAAGGCTTTATGAGGAAGTGGGGACAGGTGTGCCGGCAGGTGAGTGAGAAGATCTGCAATGACAGGAGAGTTCAAACATGGCAAAGGCAAAGCGAGCAGCAGATGTTGCACGAGAGTCAGTGAATGAAGTGAAACCTGAGAGGCCATTTAGCCACGTTTAACAAGAGAAGAGAACAAACTGATCAAACAAATCGACGCTTAATTTCAGCTAAATAACACCAAATATTTGCCGCTAAAATTGTTTAAATGTTGCTCATTATTTTCCGTGCAGCAGAACGTGAAGAAGATTCTTCACGTTCAAACGACAACTGAGGGAGTCGTTATGAACTTTAAATGTGTTTAATTATGATTTTCCCAGCCCAACGAGCAGCAGCAAGAGATGCTCTGATTGGCAAATCAGAGGTAAGAGGTAAATCTGGCCTCTGACCTTCCACGGAAAGCTGCACGGTGCTGACGGCGAGACCGTGTTCGTCCAGAACTTTGTACGTTCCCTCGTCTGAGATATTTAAGTTCTTTATCGTCAGCTGCGCTTTCTCCTGATGTTTCTCCAAACGATGAGTGTTCTTGTCGTCCCTCATCCACAGGTCCGACCACTCCGAGCTGTTCCTGTGGAGTCACAGTTTGGAAACTGTTAGGATGAGGCTAAAGCAGCTGCTAACAACAAATCAAACCATCAAGCAGAGGGAAATGATCCAGTTATGAAATAAGACAACAAGAATCAACGCTGATTTTCACAGGTCCTGGGTAATACAAATATATATTCTTTGTGATATTGAAGTTTTTGGCAATTTGATTTAATTTCTGCTCAAAGAAGAACAATAACTTGACGTTTCATGAAAGATTTGTGCTGCAGTCAGGCAACAAAAGAGACAAAGCCAGCAGCAGACTGGGCGTCCTAATAAAAGTGACTCATTAAATGTTTTCTGTTGCTCTGCAGCTTCGAACCAAAAGATGCATCTGATCAACAGGATGAAACAAACAGGTTTAATCCCAAAATGACTTCTTCCTGCTTTGGAAAGTTCTTCTTGTTCCTAAAACCCACATGAGTCTGTTTCTGTTTGGCCTCTATTGAAAGCAGACTTTATAGGATGAGTCATAACTAGCAGCCTGTAATTTGCTTTAGGTTGACGCAAACAGTCATTTCATAGGAGTTCTGTCGGAACAAAGAGGTGACAAAATGAGGTGAAAGGGGAAAATGTGAACAGAAGAAACGAGGAGAGAAAAGGCGAGCGCATACGTTAGAAAAGGACAGAGGATGTGAATGTAAACCTGTAGGTAAGCAGCTCACCTGGCCTGGAAGACCACTCTCATCGAGTGACAGGTGTACAGATCCAGAACTAAGTTCTCCCCTGGACGGTGAGACACGTGGTTCTTGTGGTCTAAGACGGAAAACACAACCAAATTAATCAGCGTTCGAGAACAGTCCAGAGTTGTTAAAGACTAATAAAATATAAGTCTACGTAGAGATGAAATAATAAAAGAAGGCGACAGCAAACCAGAGCGAAAGGAAAAGTTTATCAAAGTAGAATAAGACCAGACAAACTCCAACTGACCAAACACAGACAGCTTGACGCTCTGAATGAAGACTCGGGTTTTTTTGGACCTCGCTCCGTCCACCACCATGAAGCTCTCGTATCTCCCCGTGTCTCCGATCTGGACATCTCTGATGATCAGAGAACAATCGCCAGACCAGAGCCCGTCCTTGGGGACCTCCACCCGACCTTCAAACTCCTCAGCCTGCCACTTCTCCTCCCCCCGCAGCTCGAACACAGTGGTATCGGCTGGGTTTGTCCACTGGATGTGGCAGGTGGACGGGGCCTCCCCCAGCTGCCTCTTCCAGCTGCAGGGAAGAACCACCTGGTTTCCCACCGCTGCCACGACGGACTGGAAGTTGGTGGTGGAGGACAGGGAAGAGGAGTCTGGAGCAAGAGAGGCATCGAAGGAGGAAACAGAGGGGAATCTTCTCGTCATCGAGGGTATGTTCAGCTTCAGTAATATCTTTAACGAGGAGTGGGGTACTTTAACACTACATCACTTCATTTTCCAACTTGTTGCTCATACTGGCTTAAACACTAAACATCACGCTAACTTTCTTGACCTTGAAACACCTTGACTTTGACCTTGTATGTGTGTGTGATACATTGAGAGCTCGGAAATACTGGTATGGAGGACCTTGAGTCGCTGCAATCCCGAAACCCGCGGCCTATCGTTGGTGTCATCGGCCAATGTTTCGACGTTTCTGGAGTAACCGGCGGATTCTGGCGAAACTGCTATCCAGTGTCAGAACTGGGAATATAACAAAATAAACTCTGTCGCTTAATGTTAGAGAGACAAATATCAAACGAGCACTGTATGTTCATTATTGCTGACATTAAGGAAACTCTTCTCAGATTCCTGATTTTCCAGTTCAGAACTGTTGAGACACGAATTGACAGAAGCCACAGGGCGCGATTCCTCTTTGGAGTCTAGTTACACTTTCGTTTATCACAAAATATATCAGTGTTTACAGTTTGAAATGACATCATCCAATGTGTTCAACAAGTTGTATCGCTTTTATATGTCATTACACAACTGAACACTTTTGATGTCCTCATCTCAACCTTCAGATATTAATAAAGTAATCTGAATTTTATGACCTCAAACCTCGACGACGACGACATCTGGACGCATTCAGGCAGGCGCACACAGGTTTTTTTTAGTGTTAACTAAACATTAAACCACATTTATGACTGTGTGTGTGTGTGTGTGTGTGTGTGTGTGTGTGTGTGTGTGTACTTACCAACCAAATCTCCAGCCAGGAAACATAACAGATGTATGAAAAACCTGAAAGAATCACGGGGAGAAAAGAGCAGAAATCAGATCTGACAAACAAACATAATGTAATTATATAATTATCATTAGCATACAACAGGAGCTGATTTTACTCATCAAGGCTGTTTTTAAGGATATTAGATAATATAACAGCTTTTGTGATGGTAAAGTTATGCTTTTAAAATATTAATCATTTTGGCTGATAAAATATTGATTTATTCAATATTTGTCCGGAAGCTTTCAGCTTCTGATGAAGGGTGTGGTCGCATTTATTTTCAAATTTAAACATGTCTTTGAATATCTTAATGTTTTTTTTTACATAATAAGTAAAAACATGTGATATGAGCCGACGAGGATTCATAAATCCTGATTCAGATGTTTGTTCTTCATATTTTCTGTATAAACATAAATATTCTGTATATGAAGCAGAACTGACAGAAAAAATGTATTTTTATATATTTTATGTTATATATTGTATATTTTATAGATTTCTGAGTTCATATTTAGATTTTCTAATCTTTTTTTATTATTTTCATTTGTCCTCTGAAGTCGTTAATCTGACAGCAGAGGGTGGTAAAAGTTAGTTTTGATTTCCTGAGAAACGAAACTTAAGAAGCTCGACGCAGCTTCAGTTTCTGCTGAAGTGAGTCTGATAAAAATCATTTCATAAATAAAATGAGATAAATGAAACTTCTGGTTTTATCCTGCAGACGTGTTTTAAAAAGAAAACATGTCTGTGATTGTTCTGCAGAGACATTAGAGAGATAATTAAAAAAATTAAAGATATTTGTAAACACTCAAACAGACTGCAAAAGGGAAGATTTTCAAAATAAAACATAATTTCTCTCACCAGTGTCGATCCTTGATGTTTTTCATGATGTTTGCTGTTTGGTGACTCGGCTCAGTCTTCTTCCCTGCTCTCTGAGTGTGTGTGAGTGTGTGTGAGCTCAGCAGAGACCACAGCCTGCAGAGCTGTCAGCTGGAAAGCTGGACTTCCGGTACCAGATTCCAAAATAAAAGTGGCGATTAAAACTTGTGCCCTTATCCAAAGCTGACAGATGAAATATTGTCAAATAAAAGTTATATTTGAAATAAAACACAAACTCAGAAGAGACTTTGTTTCTTTTGTATTATTTTACTGAAATGTATTTGAGTTATTATTTATCTGTTTTATTTATCACGGCGCATTTTGTTCGTGCTTTTATTTTGAAGCACTTCTTGCTTATATGACACATCTCCGCAGAAACGAAACTTAAGTCCACACGACTGACACACACACACACACACACACGTGCATGTGTGTGTGTGTTTGTGTCATGTGGTTAACCAGGTAAGGTTGCGCGCACACACACACACACACACACGATGTCTGCACGTGCACGCGCACTGACACACGCATCCTGGAGAAGTGAGTGTTTTGTTCAACTTTCCGGTGAAGACCCGATGGTGCTGGTGGTCTCTCTCTCTCTCTCTCTCCTGTTAATAAAGGTCACTTCCTCCCTCCTCTGTTCATTAAATGAACTCCTCACTGCTCCTCACTGCTCCTCACTGCTCCTCACTGCTCCTCACTCTGTTTAAATGATGGTGCCTCTCACGTGGATCCTCTCTCTGATTTGTAAGTTATTATTTCATTTGCTTTTCAGACACTGTACACTGTACTGCAAGATCAGATTCAAGGGCATTTCCAGGACTTTCAAGGTGCTGAACCTTTGGGATGTTTTCTCTACCCTGCTACTGTGCTTGTTGTTGTTGTCATGGTGATGTCACTCTGTGGCTGGTCAGGTTCGTGCACTCCTGGTCTGCAGATGTGTCACTGTGGGGTCACTGATTAGTGAGTGTGAGACAGAAGTTCAGTGTTTGGCTCAGATGAGTTTACAAGTAGGAAGTCAGACCTCAGATCTGTACTGGAGTAAATATCATGCAGCTCACTGGGAGTCTCTCGGGATGGTGAAACACGACTTTGTGCATCAGGAGAAGGAGAAGTTTGACTCCAGGCGGTTCTGTGCAGTTTACTTCACTGACGCTTGTTAAGTCGAACGTTCAGCGAACCCACATTGCAAAAGTTTGTTGAAGAAAGGCGATCCACTGGCTGCATGGGGACGAAACCTTCACAGAGCTGGCTCAAACCAGGTAAACCATGGCAGCCCTCAGATCTCCTCTGTAGGAGTCGAGGACGCCTCCTCTGATCACATCTCTGAAGACCAGAGCCGACGGGTTTCACACCTCTGAGCTCTCAAATGTGCGTTCATCTTTGCCTGATGAAGAGTTGCTCGTCTGTTCTTCTGACCACAATGTGTGACCCTGTTTCCTGATGTCTTCACGCAGACCTCAGCTCAGATTCAGGCTGTTTCTCGTCAAACACGGGACAGCTGAGCTGTTTCTTTTTGGCTGAAGCTCCCCAACGATGAACCCTCTTTGAAACTCACTTTTTTTCATATAAAATCAGAATCAGTTGGACCGCCTCAGCATTTTTAGACCTGCCACAGAGCATGATGGGATGTTAAATGTACCATGCAGTGAACCTGTGTGGCAGTTTCATTTGTTATGTACATTATGTTACTCATGATCCTCCTGTCTGCTCTCCTTACCCTCCTCAGGTGCTGCAGGAGGTCACCTGTCTTCAGCCTCACCTGTTCTCCGCTCCGCCCTGGTGGTCCAGGCTGGGCAGAACGTCTCGCTGGCCTGTAACCTGACATCCAGACTGGAAATCACCTGGTACCTCCTGCGCTCGGATCAGCTGCTGCCTGTCCTGACGGTTCGATCAAGTAAAATTGGAGAAGATACGGTGAACTTTCACACCGCAGACAGCCGTCGAATCAACAACGTGGGGGATCTGAAAAATGGCTTGGTTGGTCTGGAGATCGAGGAGGTGCAGGAGGAGGACACCGGGCTGTATTTCTGCACGGGGCGGTGTGCAGGAGCTGTTTGTGTTAACAGAGGAATTCATCTGGTTATTGATGGTAAGAGTCATTTATGTAGCCATCTTTTGCTTTGACTATAGTTTTGCACAGTCTTGGCATTGAGCTTCATGAGGTCGTCACCTCAAGTAATGATGGACGCCTGTTAAATCAAACCACTTCAGGTGACTCCTGATGTCTGACCTGCGTCACTGCAGGCCTAGTCCATTACCTGTAGGAGATTTTACCCTGATGTATGCAGAGACAAACTCTTCTATCGGGTTGAAGAAACATTACTGAATTGTTGGTTGATGCTGAAACAAACTAAAGCAGCCGAAGACCAGCCGAAGACCAGCCGAAGACCAGCTGAAGACCAGCCGAACACCAGCCGAAGACCAGCTGAAGACCAGCGAAGCACCAGCTGAAGACCAGCTGAAGACCAGCCGACCAGCTGAAGACCAGCTGAAGACCAGCCGAACACCAGCCGAAGACCAGCTGAAGACCAGCCGAACACCAGCTGAAGACCAGCTGAAGACCAGCTACAACCTGCAAACATCTGAAGCCGGCAGGGTCATTTTCTGTCTGCTGCTGCTTAGCTGAGATATTTCTGTCATGGGGACATTTCTGTGGTTTCGGTGAAGGTTTCTTTGAAACTGGTGTTCAAAACGCTCAGTGGCATGGGGTTGGCAGGAAATAGGTTTTTTTTAATGCATTGTTTTGTCAATTGTTAACGAACAAGCTCACCGTTATTGTTACTGTATGTCTCTCTCTCAAACCATTGGACACAAATCAAATTAAACTTCTTCGTGTCACTGTTTTGCGGTGTAAATTTCGAGGAGCGTGACGCCGGGCTCCATTTCTTTCTTCTTCTTCTTCTTCTTATGGAGGTGTTGACCTCAGAGACTGGAGACAGGTATTTAGGTCATGGTGATATTTGTGTGGTGAATGGTTTCTTTTAAACTGATGTTGGGCGCAGTCAGTTGTGTTCTGTTGGCAGGAAACGTTTTTTTATTTTCAGCTGATGAAAGGCTGATATTTATGTGAGAGGATTAGATCCACATGTGAAAAATGTATTTGAGTTCAGAGTTTAAAAGTCACTGTGAACTTTTCACATGTGGCCCTAATCCTCTTCTGCAGATATGGATTAAATATAAACCTGAGTTTTCTAAAGTCAAAAGAAGTTCAGTGTATCTCCTCATGAGTTTCTACCGTACGGGACAAACAGTTTGGGGGATTTTTTTAGCATTCACAGCAACAGTTTCCATGAGTGAAGACACACAAACATCAAAACCTGAAGAAATTAATCATTTCATCCTGAGCTAAACATTTCCAGGTCATCGGACGTCGCTGTGCAGGACAGTAACAAACATTTATCTTAACGATGTTTCAGGTGAAGTGAGGAAGGTTCAGATGCATGAAAACAACTTCTCTCTGGTGCTGTTTGGGATTTATGAAAAGTGAACAGTTATATTTAATAATAATTGAATCGTATCAGTCCGTTAACTGTTCGTGTGCCTCGTGTTTACAGGTGTTGACGGGACGTCAGCCAGGCAGCCATGTTGGACTCTGGGCATCGGTGTCCTTCTAGCGTTACTGGTCCTCTGTGTGGTCGCCATCGTTGGAGTCTGCGTCTGCTCAGGTGTGTGTGGTTCATTGTGTCAGTGTCACCACCCAGTGGTTGAAAGCGTAAACTACACCAAGTACTGCACTGGAGTCCAGCTTTGAGGTACTTGTATTTGACTTACTAGATGTGGTGCTACTTTATACTATGAAATATTAGTTTTTTCCCAGCTACACTATCTGACAGCTTTTGTAACTTTGCCTCTATTAATGCAAAATATGATCAATTAATAAATGATGTATAATAAATATAAGTAGCCTCACTTTTACCGCACATTAAAGTACAAATAAATGCATCCACATTTAGAATACAATAATATATCTGATACTGCACGATGAGTACACTTAGTTTAGTTTAGGTGGAAATATTACTGCTTTTATCCACACTCGTTTTTGTAGCTGCTTTAAGTAAAATATAAATATTTCTATTTTCACTTAGAGGTCGAGTGTGTCAGATTTAGAGAGCTCTATTTAATATATTTACAATATAACATTCATAACTTTGTTTTGATTAGTGTATAATCATCTGAAAATAAGAATTGTTGTTTTTGGTATCTTAAAAATGGACAAACTCGACTCGAGATGAGCAAAACAAGAAGCCAACATAAAGTCAGAACACATATTAATACACATTAAAGAACTTTGCAGTGTGTATCAGGAGGGGAAGGCTTTTAAGTTCAGGTGGAGCGATCTTTCAGGTGAAGTGAAGTGAAACAACAAGCCCTCGTCTCGTCTCGCCTCGTCGAAACTCTGATAGAAAGAAGGGCGTGCTCGTGTCAATAACAAAACCATAGCACGAAAAGACACAAATCATCTCTGTGAATATTACAACAGCAGAGAGATACGATATATCACCTTGTTAAATACGACATGAACGATGTATTAAAGAGCTTCCTCACACCATAATCTGCATAATATTTAATAGAATGATTTGTTCACAGATCTTCTTCAGAGATACAGAAAAACAGAAAATACGGTGTCACTGTGTAACGATTCAACGATTAAACATTCAGCTGAAATCTGTAATACTGGAACAATAAACCCACTTTTGGTTTAATAACAAACCAGGAAACGATCATCAACTCAGTTCAGTTCAGGTCATTTCGTATCATGAAGAATATGTTTGTATATTAGGCAGAACTATCACATTACATCTCACAGATCAGCTTCAGAGGGGCCTCAGGACCAGCTTGAGTATTGCATCTTGCTCTTTTCCCACAGTCTTTTCTTACATTTGAACACATCATACAGAGAGCTAAACTGCTGCTGGGATGTTTACAGATGAAATCATATTTGCATACTCATTACACTCCTCGATCGTAACACACCTGTATTTCAAATGAAGTGAAACTGATTCCTAGAATAAGGCAGCAGAAAGTCCCTGATAGAGCAAGACCCGATTCAGACCAAACCCGGCGCTGCTACGTGGATTTTTTATTCATTTGAACAGGGTTAGTGCGTTTTGACGTCGGCAGTGTGGACAGCAGCAGGGGGTGACGACAAAAACACAACAACCTGTGGCGAGAGGTTGAGCCAGATTCAACATTTGAGGAGCGTAACCTGATGTCACGCTGATGAACCAGCTTCTATGTCTTTGGTTTGAAAGAGAGAGAGAGCAGTGGTCATGCAACATAGACAGTGAATGAGAGCGAGGGAGTGCTTATATCAAGAAACTGATGAATCAGAGAATAAAAAGTTATTTTCTGATTCACAGCAGCTATATTTATCCCAAACAAAGCCTGCACAACCCTGTAGCAATTTGCTGCATCGCCTGATTTGGTCTGAATATGGCCTTAGTCAATGAAGTAGGAAAGAAGCAGCATTAGCATTAGCATTTTATAAAATGCAAGTTCTTCTTCTGCGACATCCCCAACAAACAATTTGAGTCTTGATCAAACTTGGAATCCCGACTTTTATAAACCTCTTCAACAGCAGAAACATAATCTCAGTGGAAAAGTGAGAAATCATTTTTTTAGAGGTTTTAGTTGATAATCAAGAAATCTTCAAGTTGGATTCATCTCTGAAGATACAGATTATGAGTTTCCTCACACCTGCTTCAGCAGCAGCCCGTAAGGTCGGATGGACGTCTGCACGATGGCCCTCGTCTGGACCTCGTTGGTGCCTTCAGGGATGTAGACCAACCAGATGTCTTCTCTCTGGCACTTCACCCTCTTCTCTGGGTTGATGCGGTTCTGAAGAACCACTTTGTATGTCTTCCCGTCCACTTTGGACTTGAAGGTCTTGCAGTATTTCTCTGCCGTCTTGATCTCTGGCGTGGAGTACACCCCTCTGCCCTTCGTCTCGCCGGTGACCAGAGAGGCGGCGGCGGCATCCAGAAACTTGGGCTCTTCGTCGGGGCTCCCACCGTGGGTCAGGATGATGCCGAGGGAGCCATCCATGTTGTGCCCGCTGTAGGAGACGGGCCAGGCGTCTTTCCCCATCCCGAGCCATTGATCCCCACTATCGTATTTCTGCATGACCTGCAGAGCGGCCCGGTTCCACCCACAGGGACGAGTGTACTGC
The DNA here is from genome assembly GCA_036365135.1 of Miichthys miiuy. NCBI lineage: Eukaryota > Metazoa > Chordata > Actinopteri > Sciaenidae > Miichthys > Miichthys miiuy. The sequence continues at coordinate 1,439,623 of CM071606.1, read as the reverse complement.
TCATTACCACGAAGGAACTTGGTGTCGCCGTCCTGGAGGTGGACAGAGACGTTAACTGGGTCAGATTGGAGCCACTTAAAGGAAAATGTTGTTAATTACCCACATGCTACGCTATAAAAGTCAACCTGCTGAAACCTGGACTGAATAAATACCACACATATACACAAAAACTGAATAAATACCACACATATACACAAACTGAATAAATACCACACATATACACAAACTGAATAAATATCAAACATATAAACACAAACTGAATAAATACCATACATATAAACAGTAATCTGAGTAAATACCACACATATACACACAAACTGAATAAATATCAAACATATAAACACAAACTGAATAAATACCACACATATAAACACAAACTGAATAAATACCACACATATAAAGATTAAACTGAATAAATACCACACATATAAACACAAACTGAATAAATACCATACACATAAACATTAAACTGAATAAATACCACACATATAAACACTCATCTTGATAAATACCACACATATAAACACAAACTGAATAAATACCACACATATAATTGCTAAACTGAATCACTGACTCACAGATGCACAGTACCACATCATCTAACAGCCCCATAAATTCAGTGAAGAAACTACTTGAATATCAAATTGATTTAAAAATCAAAATAAAGACAACTCATGTTGTAGCTGTACAGTGTTTAGCTGCGACACGTCAGGCCTGATTTATAAACTCACCTTGATGTGGGTGAAGTCGTAGTCGTACTGAGGGTGGAAGAAGTCCTGCGGGTTGATCTTCACGTTAGGTCTGAGGCTCTCCGGAGGCCCGGCGGTGCTTGGACCTTCAGCTAACGCCAGAGGGGAGCTGTACATGTCCTGGTCCTCAATGTCCCGCAGGGATAAAGTGCCTACACTCGGGTACTCCAGCTCTTGAAAGCCCTCCTGCTTGTAAAACTCTTTGAGGGCCACGATGTTAACAAAGTCCTGCGGGGTGAGCAGGGAGGACCCGCTGGTGGACTCGACGTTGCAGCCGGAGAGAGCTGACAGAGCCTCCAAACACAGCTTAGTGTCCGGCATGGTGCTGGGAGGAGGTGGAGGAGGTGAAGGAGGTGGAGGAAGGCTAGAGTTTTGGTGTTTTTTCTTTAAAAACAGGCGGAAAAGAGAGAGCTGGAAGTCACTTTCCTCCTGCTGCTTCGACACAAACAACTCTTGGTTTCACTCTCGTACTTTCACTTTCACTTTTCTGACCCTCAGTCAGTTATGGGAAGTGTCAGCCTGCTGTGGCATGAAGGCTGGGCACCTGTCACAGGTTAAACACCCACCTACATAATATTTACTGACGAGTGGTCAAATGTAACTAAGTACATTTACTCAAGTACTTTAGTTTGTGTCTGTGTCCTTCTTTGGAGACTCTGTCATGTCTCTATAAATGATATAATGTGACATGTTCTTAGATACAACATATTACTGTTATAAACATTAATTAATCCTCACCTAAACAACTTAACGTCACATCCTGACCTGAATATTAAAATTTAAAGTCAGCTGATTCAGAGCAGACGAGGACATCTGTGACTGACGAATTCATCTAAATATCACAACACATTCATTCATTGGACTTTGAATTATTATATTTCACTCTTTACTTTTGATCTTTAGTTACTTTTTAAATGAAAGTGAAAAGCATGTATGGATGTGTTGATGTTTGAAGGATTGAATTGAATGACATATGGTGATCTCATAGACCATGATGCATTGCTGCAGATTAAACTACTTTATAAAGAAGTTCAAATTAGTTTAAACTGAAACATTAATGCAGGAATATGAACCCAGAAACTTCAGATGGATTACTGCAACATCAATACTTTGACTTCATTTGACCTTTACTTGCATGTCGATGTGAATATAATGTGTCTTAACTGCAGTGAAAATGTGACGTTATGTTCTTGTGTTTGAAATTTAAAATCAGCTGTTTGGCAGGTGGATCATGTGACCTCGTGTCTCTTCTTTCTTCAGGTAAACCAGATGTTTGCTGCTGTAAAACAGCGAGAAGCAACACAAGCCTGAAGGTCACAGAGGTCAGTAGACAACGTCGTGTCTGTTTTTTTGTTGTTGTTTTTTGCATGTTTGCATTAAAAGTGATACATGAAGTTTGAATGAAAGTTTGAATATTAAACATCTGCTGATGCCAGAGTAAAAACAGTCAGTGATTCTGATCCTGCAGCAATGCGTTGATAATGAACTTTTCTCTCCCTGCAGTCTGAGTCTTTACATTATTCCAGTCTGCAGCTCGCCGACAAGCTCCGCCCCCAAAGAGGCGCAAGATTGGTCGAAGAGGGAGTGACGTACTCGTCAGTGGCCATTCGCATGAACCCAAACAGATCACATGACCACAGATAGACTGGCTCTTTGTTGTTTTCATGTTTTTAACAGAAAAAAAGCTTCAATAATGAATCAAAAGCTGTTTACAGTTTCTGTAAATGACGCTCTGCTGCTTCACCTCCTCCTGATCAATGTTTCTTCTTCTTCATTTTCAATGTAGTAGACTTGTATAAAGATAATTACAGCACAGACTAATGTTCACCTGTTACCATAACACTGTTACTGCACACATGTTCATTTCTTCATATGGAATCAAATGTAGCATCCACTGTTTTTTTTTTACTGACGTTCATGAAACAATATTTTAATAAAAACATCCTGAAATAACAAATGTTCCTTTTGACATCATTTATAAAAATTCTTGTTAAATCAACTTTCCTCTGATAAACTACCGTCTGTTACCTCCTGCTGATCCACACTGACCTGTGATCAGGTGAACGGTGTCTCTGTCATTCGTACGTCTGTTCTCACACTATGTAACTTTGGGCTCCGGGTCGGGAGAAGTACGTAACGCTTTACGGCACTAAGTCACACACCACCAACTATTTCACTGATTTTGGTGAAACTGGATCATATTTTATGGAGAAAATGTTTTCTGGTTTTCCCTCTGAGGCTGCTCCGCCTCAACAGCCATCCACAACATGTGACCTGAACGACTCACATGAGGGAGGGGTGAGACAACGACCCACAGGTGTCCTAACGACCCACAGGTGTCCTAACGACCCACAGGTGTCCTAACGACCCACAGGTGTCCTAACGACCCACAGGTGTCTTTAACGACCCACAGATGACTTCCACCTGAACTCTCTGTGATTCACAGAGTTTCCTGATGGACAGTGAAGTAAACTGCTGCTATACCATAAGTAAGATAAGTAACGTAATCAGAACAAATACTCGAGTACAGCTGTATATATTTACCACAGTGGGATTACACTCTGAAACTGGAGATGATAAATCACAACAAACACTGATTTCTTCATAACGTGATTTTAAATGTTTTAATTCATTTTAACTTTTAACAGTTTATTTACTTATAAGGTGAATTTCTCTTGAAGTAAAATAACATTTGGTCGCTCTGCTGTGTGTCTATCTGGCAGCAGGTCTGGTGATGACAGAAGAGTAGATGACGTTGTGGTGGTTCTGGTCCGGTGGAGTCCTGGTGGGTCTCTCCCTCCAGTTCTGCCGGCCCAGAGAGGCATAGTGGAGCGTCTCCTCCGGCACAGATGGACTCTCGTACACCTCACGCTCTGCAGAGAGACAGGTGACAGGTGTGTTTAAGGTGAAAACAGACCTGAGTACAGCACTGAGATCTGATGGTGTTACCAGTTTGACCGCTGGACTTCTTCCAGGGCTGCAGCTCGGTGTCTTCAGGTCTCTGTGAAGCTGAAACAGAAGAAGAAGGCCTCTTTCACAGGGTCGCCTGTGAAACTTTGGTAACCCCTAATGGGGGTCAAGAGCCTCAGATTATGTAACATTCTCTGTGTTTTCATTTGTGCCAAATATAGAAATTCTGACACTTTTGACTCTCTGTATCTCAGACCACCTACCAACGCTCTCATAGATCTTCTTCATCTTCTTCCTCCTGCACTTCATGCTGGTCAGTAAGATGCAGACAGCAACCATGAGGAAGATCATTAACCCCAAACCGACAACAGCAGCGATCAGCAGAGCTGAGAGAGACGGCGGAGACAGAAACATCTGCTCAGCAAACATTCAAACATCTGGAAACTGTATGAGGCAGGAGGTGACGTGTTGACCAACCGTTCTCAGACCTCTTCTTCTCCTTCTTCTTTGTTTCCACCACATCTGATGAACAGAAGAAGAACACAGACTGATAAACTGTCTGTTGAAGAGCTAGTCCAGATAGTACTATTTTCAGTTACTTGTACTTTAACGTTGAACCACCAGGGGTCGCTGTATACCTAAAATTTACCCACAATGAATACCTTGATTTTTAAAGTACAATCAGTTTTTGAGAGCTTTGCCTTAAATCATGAAAATAAGTTTTCTAGCGAGGTTCAGGAACAAAGACCACGCCGTGAACTATCCGTTCACTCCCCCTCTGACTCAGTTGTCACATCCCTCTCTCCAAACCTCTCTTCTCCTTTCTCTCTTTTATTCAAATACAAGAACCTCTGGAGCTCTAATGCACACAGCATGAAGAGACAACTCCCACACTCACAGACTAAATCTCTCCTGGTTACCTCCCGTCTTAACTAACTAACTCCTCCATCCATTCATCTATGACCCTCATTGCTTAGCCTCCATCCACCTAATCTAATTCCACATCGGTGTGATCTCTGTTTCTTGATCATGGAAAACAACGTGAAATTTATAATAACTCTCTTTCTCTTACTGAAGTTTAGTTTGTGACTTGTGATTGAGCTCTGTCAGGAACAGGAGAGGATGAAAGGTCGACAGCAAAAATGTTCATGACACTCACAGAAAGATGACAGTGATCTGTACAGGGTGAATTGTACCTGCTGGCTTTAAGTTGACCATTTGTAACAGCAGGGGGCGCTACAGAACAAACTTTTAGTACTAGTTCCATATCTAAGAACTGTTGTGTAGTGAACTGTCTGTTCAGTATGTCTGATTTATGCTACTTTATACTTCTTTATACTTCACAGTTCAGAGGGAAATATTGTTCTTTATACTTGACTACATTTATTTAACTGCTGTAGTTACAAGTTACTTTGATTTGACATCCTAAACGTGACTGAATTATTAAATATGATGCATTGATACAGATTAGATTGAGCTCAGATTGTGCTTATAACATGTAATACTGTGTGTACAAATTATCATCTATATTAATAGTATTTTGGGAAATTGTGCATGAGTATTTTTACTTTTTGACACTTTAAGTACATTTTGCTGGTAATACTGCCTTTGCTTTTACTACCACTAAATATTTGGAGCGTGTGATGATGTTTTTTGTCCACTTTGATAGAAGAACACACATTAGTTCATCATATTCATAAATAAACTGTCCATTTTAGACAAGTAGACTAATTATAGTTCAAAGTTAAAGTGACTTGAGTCACATGTCCTCGTGTTCTACCTGTGTTCATCACGGCAGGTGTTGTGGTTGTCCTCGTGGTTTCATGGATGCTGGTTGGCTCCGGGTGAACTGATAAACCAAAAAAAAAAAGATGTCTTTAGATTTGTGCTAATGAAACAACAAACAAACAAACAAACTCACCTGTCATGACGATGACTCTGGTCCACGGCTGCCCGCTGCACTGATACTGACCAGCGTCCTCTAGCTGCAGGTCCTTGATCTGCAGGGCTTCGTTGTCGTAGCTGAGCCGGCCTCCTCCCTCCCATTCCGGTTTCATCGTACCGTTTCTGAACAAGGTGAAGATCACCTCTCGCTTCCCGCCGTCCCTCCGGTAGAACCACCTCAGTCTGGGTTTGGAGGAGCTGCTGCAGGGGAGCAGCAGCGTCCGGCCTGCAGACACGATGAAGTCATTACCTGAGGGGGCAGAAACCAACAGGAATTATGGGTATTTGTCAACTAGGATTTAGAACTTTGATGTACTTGTACCATGTAGTCCATTTCAACTGCACAACAACAGAGTCACGACAGAGTCAGCTGATTCAGGCCGTTTGCGGTCGAGTGCCAGCACATGTGGCTGATCTGACGTCATGTTTGGATGCCAAATTTGGAGCATCAGTCTGGGCTTAAATCATCCATATTTAGAGACGTTCGAGCCAGTTCTCAGCGTCAGCATGTGAAACAATACTGTGGTGTCAACACCCGGTATCAAACCATGCACACTACTGATTTAAACCACCGGACCCAGGTGGTGAGTAATTCCTAAAAACTCAAACACCTCTCACTTCCCTTGTGTGTCATACCAGCATGTTGTGTCCCTGACGGAATAGTTATGTATTTTCTATATAACTTAACACTGTATGAAGTAAAGAACATAGATGTTTCACCCCTTCTACTCTGTGCTGCTATCTTCAAGCCAACGCGTGTGGTAACGTGTGTTTGGTTGTCAGAGACAAAAGCTCGTATTTGAGGTTGGACTAACAGACTGTGGGAAAATTCATTTTCAAACGAAGTCCATGCTTTGTGACATCGAACCCACAACATCCTCTTTTACGCAGAAAAAAATCCCAAAGAAATATTTCATGTAAAAACTTGATGAGATGTTCGAAAGAGTTTATTTATGATTATATTTATGTTTGTTAGGTTGTGTGATGAATATATATATGACTGCTGCTCTGTGGCTGATCCATAGTTCAGGTTTGGTTAGAGAAACGTGGTTAACAGAAACCACCTGACTGTTGAACCGGGTCGTAGTTTCTGATGTCAAAGAGCCTGCATGAACTTCCAGTACACCAAAACGTTCAAGTCTTTTAACCATCCTATGAGTGGAAGAATCATCAGCATTAATTATTTTATTTACTAATTATTGTAAATTAAAATGTTTATATGATACATGGCCCATGATGGAATCAGTCCTGTTACATCACATTTTGTCTTTTTTTTTAAAAAAAAGTCTGCAGGATTTAATAGCTGTTAATAGATTGCAAGCTCCTCACATCACCTTCTCCCTCTCAGCATTGAAGAAAAATTACAGTGGCTGCAAGAAAAGCCAGACAAGAGAGCAATGCAACCGGGCTCAGCAGCCTCTAGGGACGTAATGGCAGAGGAGAAGAGAGTGAAGAGGACTTTGACGGAGGAAGCTAAGCATACAACAACAGCTCCACCTCCAGTCTACCTGTTAGCACCTGCAGCTCGGCCACCAGCTGCTGGTTGCAGTGATACTCTCCGCTGTCCGAGTCGTCGAGCTTCAGGAGGCGGAGGCTGCCGTCCGACAGCAGAGAGTAGTGTTGGGGGTCGTCGTTGGTCTCGTAGTCGCCCTTCCGGGTCACCGGGACCCTCCGGTCCTGATGAGTCCAGACCACATCGAAGGTGTGAGCGCCGCCACAGGGCAGGCGGACGTGGTGATCCTCCGGGACTGAAAACCGGATCACTGTTTGAGGAGAGCAACAGATCTGAATGTTCTGGTCTGAAGACCTGAGGCGGTCCTGGTTTCTATTTAATTTGATCTTATTTAATTTTTATTGCTTCATCTATTTTTGTACGTTATCTGGTTGATTTCGTTGTTGTTGTTTGCAGTCATAAAATGTTTTACAGTAATACAGTTTAATTTATCATTAATTAAGTTTTTTATTGTAAACAAAAGTCTGTGAAATAAAAAATGTTTTAAGTATTATACCATTAATGACAATAATAACAGTGTTTCTCCGTAATCTTTCATGAAGGTGTTTGATCTAAAATCTGTAAAATAACAATAAATGTATAGTTTTGATTCATTTGAATTATGATATTTTACTTTCATTCTTTGATTGGCAGCTGCTGCTTACAGTCATTTGACCTTTTTTTGTTTGTTTAATTTTTTTTACATTGTCAAGTTTAAATATTTGCATCTCTTTTCTTATAAGTTTTAAGTTTGTTTAGTGTTTCCTATTTTATTTTGTAGTTCTCCCCTGTCTGTGTCTTGCATTTGTACTTCCTGCCTTGTTTTCCCGCCTGTTTTTGATTACGCACCTGTCTCTGATGAGTTTCACCTGCCTGGTGTTTGAGTTCCTGTTTCTCTGTCTGTCTGGATGTGTCTCTTTATTGTGTTCCTGATTTGGCTCTTCTGTTTTGTTTTGTTTCGTGTTCCTCTGTGTTCAACCCGACAGGTAAGTGATCAAATCTATGTCTGCATATGGGTCACCTCCGAGAGTTGTTTTAAAAGCTTAAACCATCTATATTATGTTTATATATTGTTCTTAAATAAAGCAGTTTAGAATGGTTAAAAATATATAATATAGTGTGCACTGTATGTTTTTATGATGGCACAGTTTCATGGATATAGACGGATATAATTCTATGTTTACCAGCTGCTATTTTCGATGCACAGCTGTGTCACTCATATCCTGCTGATGGTCAGTTTTTAGATTTGTTTCCTGTTTTATCTGCCATTCCTCTTTTTATCTTGTGGAAACATGTTTGTCAGACTCACCACAGACAAACAAACTGTCAGACAGAAATACAGTCTGCGACTGTTAATAACCAGAAGATAGTAAAAAAAACCCTTTTGAATAATTAAACTGTACGGGGAAAACAAACAGCTCAATGTCAAGTATTGTTTTGCTTTACTTTTAGTTGACGTTTTGCTTTTTTATGGACGTAAGACGGATTCAAAAACTGTAAAAAATGAAACCTTTTCGTTTGCAATTTAAAGGAAATCTTCATTCTGTTTATTTCATTGCAACACATGTCTCTAAATTTCAAAAATATACTTTTATTTTGAAATATTTAATCTCAAAGTATTCAAGAATTTGATCAAATTAAACTTTTACTTTGACGTGGCAACTGTCAGGAAATAGCAACACGTAAAACAGCTCAAAACAAAATAAATAATAAAGTTACTGTTTAGGATTTAAGACATGGTGCACATGCAACATCAATCCAAAGCGTAGACAAAACAACACATTAAAATGTTAATATGTATGACATGCATGATAATATGATATCCACCTGTACCTGTGGAGGTTTCAGTGCAGCCAATCAGAACAGTTAGCAGGAGCCAGGCGTGACAGCAGAACGTGAAGCTGAGCATCTTCAGATGAAAACATCAAACTGCAGCCGCTGCTGATCTGACTGTGAGACACTTTTCCACTCATCCCTTCTTCCTCTTCCCTTCCTCCTTCAGTGACTGAAGAACTTAGCGTCACCATTCTGGAAAATGGATGGAAGGTTTTGTGTTTGCAGCTTTTAAATGATGCCTTCAATGACCTGGAAATCAATGACATTAATGCAACTGAAGTATGATGTGAGTATAAGAGTTTAAATTTCACATAACATCTTTAAACTGCTGCTTCCTTTTTTCTTGAACATTTAATGATTTCCTGATTATCCAGAATATGAAACTATAGTTCATTAACAACACTTCATTTTCCACTTCTTCCTAATTTTCACTAAAATGGTAAAAGTGTCCTCCAAAGTTGCTCAGGTGTCAATCAGGTGTAAAATGATGAATCTTTGTGTTTTATTATGTAATTTGACCAGAGCTTTCTGCCTCTTAAAGGAAGTTTTTCCTTGTTACTGTTGCCAAGTGTTTGCTCATGGTAAAGAGTCAGTCTAGATGTGCTCTATATGGAAAGTGTCATGAGAGAACTTCTGATAGGATTTGGTGCTATATAAATAAAACTGAAACAAAATTGTAATTATGGAGATTAGAAAATGTAATACCTGAATTTTTCTTGAATAACTTGTAAAATAAAAATAAACTCTAAACTGTCTAGATAAATGTAGAGTGTGTCTGACTGTGGCCCCGTCGCGCCCATACATTATTATTGACACTGCAGTAGCACAGAGACTTCAATAAAGTTAGTCAAAGGCAGGCTTGAGGTTGCCAAGCAACCAGGGTCAGCTGCAGGTCAGAGCAATTAACTGCAGCTGTGCTCTGTCTGTGTGTGAGTGACTGCTGAGAGACACAGAAAATCTCTAAATGAACCCCCTCCAACTAGTGGACACTAATGCCAAACGGTAGGTCGTATCAAAAAGCCCAAATGACCGTGAGCATCCTCATCTTGTCGACCATGTGAATGCCGAATTTCAGTGTCTAAAGTTAAAAAATGTGACCTGGGGAGAGAGAGAAAGAACAGGTGCCCCGTGCTCCTTTGGGAAATTTCTCCTCTCCAGGAGTAGATGGGGCTGTCGGTGGGTGATCCTGGCGCATCAGTGCGTCTCCCGCCAAAACTATAAGTCTGACAGCTTCAGCAGTGATATCGCTGCGTAGCCCACGAATTTTCCTACGTTTCTATGTAGAAATTATTTCTGTAGATGACATTTGTGGCCACGAGCCGTTTGCAAATTTATTTTTTCTGGAACATTCTACCAATACACACCCATTGTAAACTTTGGCGTGGTTTTTGGTGATTTTTGGTAAAACCGTTTGGTGAAACTCTTAGAAAAGTCACAGCACACCATTCCCAGCCAAGCCGTCGTTTGGATACTTTTTTTGTGTATGTGCGACCAGGCACACTCAATAAAACTCTGAACATGTGAGAATAGTAAAATAAAAGAACACTGATACGTTACGTTACATGTTTCTTTTTATTCTTGAATTAAGGTTGACTTATTGAATCGATGGCGTGTTAGCAGGCGGAAGTGATGACACGTTCTTTCTTTGGTCCTGAAGATTTTCTGTAAAATAAGACAAAAGTTAAATAAATGTTTTAAAATATGACACTTCATGTAACACAAGCCTGTAAACAGTTTTCATCTAAATATTGTAGAACTGATGGTGAACTAAGGTTTCTTACAGAAGTCATTATTTACCTGATAGAAGTTCATTATTCAGGTACAACTATGTGGAGTTATTCTTCCGTGTTATACCTGTAGAGAGAAAAATAAACTGATTAATCCAGAATTAAACCATTAACTAACTACAGTCACTCAAGTACTGAGTGTCTGGCTGATATATGACCTGTCCAGAGCACACTCGTAATGTGCATGCACACACGGTTATGTTGGAGCTTGTTTCAAGTTATGCAACCTCTTCCAGACCCGGGACCAAACACAACCTCTGAAGCCATTGTGTATTTTGGCTTCATTGTCTTGTTAAAAAATGCTTGTGTATACACATGCTGGTCTGTGAGTGAAGGCTGCCATGTTCTTGTATGTTTAACTCTTAATCCTTCAAGCTGTTAGCTGTTCATATGGTAATACTGATTGTAGTTGTAGTGCATTTTACAAGACTGAAGCTCAGTCTATCATTTCCCCCTCTTTAAGTGTGGTGCCCCCAAAAACTTTAATATTAAAGTTATTGTTTATTATCTTTGATTATGTTGATAACCAAAATGTATTGATTGCACCTGCATAGTTTGGGATCTTATTAAATGGTCCTTTCTGGCTCTAAAAAACTAAGATGGTCATGGCGGGTTCACACTTGGTTCTACTCAATGGAAAATTACACACGATGTGAAACTGTTAGCGTAGATCACACTTGTGCTGCTTTAGGTTGGACAGGATGTTGCGGTCGAGTATGAGCTGTCAACAAGAAGTGCAAAGAACGAAGAAGTCAGGCCGAGGTAGAGGACACAGACAGACCTGAGCACAGGCAGAATACAATGATGTTGACGACACAGAGGACGAATACAGCTGGAAGGACACAGATCCCTGTACTCCAACATGGCTGCCTGGCTGACTTCTTGTCATTACCTGGAAACACAAAATACAGGAAGTGATCAGGATTTTGACAATGCATGTGACAAACAGATTTTATTTTTCATTAAAGTAGTGTTAAAGTGTTGAAATCCAAAATCCCTATTAGCTACTTGCATCAACATCTCCAGATATGGAAGAGCAGACGGGGAAGTTTAATGTTTTTTTTTCAGTGCTAACAAAATGACTTCCAAGTAATTCTTATTTACTTATATTAGGATTATACTAAAGTGCCATTTGTACGCTTTTGAAGCATTTTATGTATTAATGTGTTTTGCCAATTTGTGAAAAGGAATGGTGTCTAAGGCGTACAGTGTCAACAGTGTGCAACACTAATGTTAAAGAAAACGACCAAAGTCACTGCAAAGCATGTGAAATATATTTTGATATTGTGGTTTCAGCTGGCTAATGTTAGCCTCCTTGCTAACACAGATGAATTGATAGCTGCTTAATGCAACAAAATACTATCTGAACTATCTTTCATCTTAAATTTGTTGGCCTGTGGTTTGCATCCTGTGCAGGACAACGGTTGAGAGCTAGTCGTTGACAAAACAACACGTTAAAAAAAACCTTATTCCTGCCAACCCCATGCCACTGAGCGTTTTGAACACCAGTCTCAAAGAAACCTTCACGAAACCACAGAAATGTCCCCATTAAAGAAATATCTCAGCTAGCAGCAGCAGACAGACAAAAAAAGCTGCAGTCTTCAGATGGTTTGCAGCTGGTTGTCAGCTGGTGGCTGGTCTTCAGCTGGTGTTCGGCTGGTCTTCAGCTTTGGCTGGTCTTCAGCTGGTCTTCAGCTGGTCAGCCTCAGCTGGTCCTCAGCTGGTCTTCAGCTGGTCTTCTTCTGGGCTGGTCTTCGGCTGGTCTTCGGCTGCTTTAGTTTGTTTCAGCATCAACCAACAATTCAGTAATGTTTCTTCAACCCGATAGAAGAGTTTGTCTCTGCATACATCAGGGTAAAATCTCCTACAGGTAATGGACTAGGCCTGCAGTGACGCAGGTCAGACATCAGGAGTCACCTGAAGTGGTTTGATTTAACAGGCGTCCATCATTACTTGAGGTGACGACCTCATGAAGCTCAATGCCAAGACTGTGCAAAACTATAGTCAAAGCAAAAGATGGCTACATAAATGACTCTTACCATCAATAACCAGATGAATTCCTCTGTTAACACAAACAGCTCCTGCACACCGCCCCGTGCAGAAATACAGCCCGGTGTCCTCCTCCTGCACCTCCTCGATCTCCAGACCAACCAAGCCATTTTTCAGATCCCCCACGTTGTTGATTCGACGGCTGTCTGCGGTGTGAAAGTTCACCGTATCTTCTCCAATTTTACTTGATCGAACGGTCAGCACAGGCAGCAGCTGATCCGAGCGCAGGAGGTACCAGGTGATTTCCAGTCTGGATGCCAGGTTACAGGCCAGCGAGACGTTCTGCCCAGCCTGGACCACCAGGGCGGAGCGGAGAACAGGTGAGGCTGAAGACAGGTGACCTCCTGCAGCACCTGAGGAGGGTGAGTCAAACATTGAGCTCTGTAATGATGTGAATAGGATTCAGATAGATGCACAGATTGATTACATAAGTTCGTACCTGCAGCGACATTACGGCCCAGAGCACAGACCAACAGGCAGATGATGTTCACTGTCATCCTGATGCAGTCTGCAATGCTTCAATTTAAGTGCGACGTTTGACCACATTTTCTGTGTGGCCTGAGAACAGGAAACAATAAAAACTTCTCTCTCTCTCTTTGTCAAGTACTACTACAGTTTCTGCATATCTGTACTTGGTGTTTCATGAATGTTTGTATCTGTGATGAAGCGACGTCTTTCAACTGTGACAAACTGAAAGTGTGTGAGCGCATTGTGTGTTTATCTGCATCAATAGAAAACTGAAGCTCAGTGATTGTGTCTATCATCTGATCTAAGAAGACAAAACTCAAGTTTTTCTTGTAAAATGAGAAACAAAGATGACTTTAAGGAAGCGCTCCACCAGGAAAGCTACTACTGGCATTTGCTAACAACTCGCCCTAAAAAACTTGAATGAATCGCATGTATGAACTACAAAGGAGACATAAGCTGTATCGTCTTCACGCCTGTCCAGTGTGAACATGTAATGTAGGGGTGCAGCTCCATCAGTCTGACTCAACAGGCTAAAAATGAAAGTATGAAGCAAAGAGGAAGTGAAGGTGAAGTTTAGCCGTGCGAGAATAAAACCACATCACAATGCTCATTCTGAAACATAAAACGGAGAGCAGAAGCTCAAATGTTCAGGTATTTTTTTATTAAAAGAAACTTACAAAAAACATTTAAACTCAGAGAACAAGGAAGGTTTGAATTCACTGATAAAACACAGGAAGAACATGATTTGTATATATCTTATTACAGAGAAATGATGTAGCTAATATTTACATTAAATATATAAATTGTTTTCATTCTTAAGAGAATGCAAGAGAAAGTTAATTTTACATCTTAAAATGTAGGTTTTTTCATAACTTCGAAGTTAAAAATCAAACTTAAGCTTTAACAAAAATTAAAATATTGTTAATAATCGTATATGCATCTTTTGCAGAAGTAAGGACAACATTCAGGTCAAACTACAGCTGTTGCTGCTCGTTGTTGTTTCAAGGTGTTTTGGGTGTCTGCAGTAAAAAATACGTGCTTCTGTCAGACGGCTGTGACGGACCTGAGAAGAAAATTACAGAATATTTGGCACATTAATTTGGATGAAGATGAATATTTTCTAACTTACAGTACACCTGCATGTATTTATAGAGTTCACATTTTATTCCATGCAAGCCAAAGTGTGCAGCTGATGATTAAAGTTACCTTTATTATTTCCACCAATAAAAGTGTCATCGATCACAGAATACGGGGACTCGGGTAGATGTGTGCCTGTGAAAAGAAATGAACATAATGAAGATAAACAGTGTGTAATGTCATAGAAGCACGTCACAAGAATATTTGATTGGATGTTAAAATGTGTGACAGTAAATGTTGAAGTCTTTACCGGTCCTCTTTTCCACTAGTGGAATATCGCAGATGGTGGAATACGTGTTGTCCTCGACGTTTGGTCGAGCTGTGAAGACAACAAGCGTCATTAACCAAAACCAACTTAGACTAACATTTGAAGGCTACGTTTACGTCACAGGTATGGACACAAGACTCAAGATGTTTCACTAAGTGCTGCATCTTCAGTTGGCCCTGGCCACCGCCATGTTGGCAGTCCTTCTTCCTGACTAATCTAACAATGGACAAAGACGTCAAGCCTCAAGTGGTCACTCAAGGTATGGCAGTTTTTGGCACTTCTGCATTGGCTTCATTTCCCAGCCACGGAGGTTGATGCTTGCGTAGGACATGGAATATTACGGAGAAATAGCCCTGTACCCTAGAAAATATGTTTATATACAACTCATTTACAAATCCATTTTGAGGGAAGTCATAAGTCATGTTAAGTTCTAACCGGATCAGGAAATGTACCTCATAGTCTTGCAGTACACTATCAAATGTTTAGTGACGACAGCATTACGTTTATCCGCAATCAATACCCGTCCCTAACCTTAACCACAGAGATCAACGTCAGCACCTCACTGTGGCACCATGGCATCACGTAAATGTAGTGTAATGCAGGCAGTGATTAACGTTCATTTGGTGACCTGCAAACATTATTATTCGTTGGGACAGATTTTCTAGCAAACAATGAGTCAGAATGCTTCTTCGAACTCTTGAAATACTCGCTGCAGGTGAATGAAAGCACAACTGCCAGCGTGTGTCACATCATTTCACATCGCTCTCCAACACGACAGAAAGAGGAAGTTTGAAGGATCACTTCTTATTTCTCACCGTTTGTTGGCTGATTCCCTGATTCATGCTGTATCTCGTCATAAATGTTGCACCCCTCTCCAGTTCCTGTGAAAAAGACGACGTCACATTATTAGTAATGACAAACAGGCCGCCTTAAATAAACATCAGAGTGCTTTTCTCTCGTTCCATCTTTAAATCAGTACGTTCAGATTCAGATATTAATTAACAGAATTAATTTAGAGATATTTAGAAATCTGTGTATGATTTTATGGCATCTAGTGCTGTACCTACTGAACCCCCTCGCCTCACTCTGTCCTTTAGTTAGCATTAAGGAGAATCTACGGTGGCCATAAAATATGCAAAAAACTGTCTTTATCTAGAGCCAGAGTTTAGTTTGTCCGCTCAGGGCTACTGTAGAAACTCTGAGAAGGCCCGTGGAATCAATTCACTTT
The DNA here is from genome assembly GCA_036365135.1 of Miichthys miiuy. Lineage (NCBI taxonomy): Eukaryota > Metazoa > Chordata > Actinopteri > Sciaenidae > Miichthys > Miichthys miiuy. The sequence goes on along the minus strand of CM071606.1, from coordinate 1,423,755 downwards.
TACCATTACCAGTAAAATTACTGTGATTGGTTGAGTCATGAACTTTCGTGTTGATTTCGACCTGCCGATTTGTGCCATTGACCAATGGCAAGCCATCTTGACAGAGCTCATTATTAACGGTGGTGGACGCTATTGTAGCCTCTTAGCTTCGTCATTTGTCAGAGTATAAACAAGCCATAAACTGTGTGGACGAAATGTCACGTTAGCAACTGAGCTAAGCTAACGAGCGCTGAGCTGGAGCGTACAGTGGTGAACGAAATGTCAGCAATTAGCTCACTTAGCACCAACTAGCCGTGCTGGTCACCAAGCTTTGCTTTCTTGGTGCCACTTCTTAGTGTGTTCACACGTATCCAATATTGAAATGCATAAAAATAAACGTATACATATTTTATTCACCTTGTCTTTTAAACCTGCATCTCAGAGTGACGGTGATGATGATGATGATGAGGAGGAGAAGCAACGGGACAGCTATTCCATACAACAAACCAAGAGCTGGGTCCTGCTGGTCTGGAAGACAAAGTAAGAATTAATAACTTGAATATGAATATACGATATATTATATATAACACTCAATATGTCTTTGTTCCCACCTGTTTTTGTCCCTGGTGTCGATGTTGTAGTTGTAGTTGAAGCAGCAGAGAAAACATATTATAGTACATGAATCCTTTTTAATATTTTAAAGACTGACAGGATTTACTTTACATATATCAACAATGCTTTTATGATTTCATGATGTCAAAATCTTCATTCAAGGCACCTCTGGTTTCATTCTGACTCACTGAAACTCATTAGAGATATCTGCAGTCACATTTTGACGATCTCTGTTTGAATTCTAGATATCTTCAAGCTGAGTAACAGAAACAGTTTATATTGTTCATAGTCATAACTCCAGTTGAGGAGTCAGATCTTAGAATTGATCATGACGACATTGAAGAAATGTTTGAATTCATTCATTTCAATGGAGATATCTGTAATTAGATTCTCTACATAATTCAGCAGTTCAAATCTTAAATCATGTCACTAAAGATATAAGATTGAAATATACTTTACTGGAGTACACACAGAGGAAGAACACCACGTTCATTTGGGTGGTGAGTTGCCTAGCAACAGTGCTCCCACAAAGGTGTTCGTTTGTGTGAGTTTATATTAATATTATTATAAATTAATTTGAACGCAGCTTTAAATCTGTTCTGAGCTCTGTCAGATCCATCACCCTGTCATCAGTTTGATCATTTAATATTAAAATCTCTTTCATCTTACTTTTTGCAGTCGTTGTTATTCTTGTTGGCGTTGTTGTTGTTGTTGTTGTTGTTGTTGTTGTTGTTGTTGTTGTTGTTGCTGCTGCTGCTGCTGGTGTTGTTGTTGTTGCTGTTGTTGTTGTTGCTGTTGCTGTTGCTGCTGCTGGTGGTGTTGTTGTTGTTGTTGCTGCTGCTGGTGTTGTTGTTGTCTTGGTACCTTCAGTGTGAGACAGAGGATACATATGATACAAAAATGTTCAGACATTCCTGAAATCATTTTGTGTATTCTCTGTTTAAAGAGTTTGACATGTTGGGAAAACACATTTGCTTTCTTGCTGAGAGGATTGACGCTGCTCTCATGTCTGTTCAGACACATGAAAGTATCAAAGTGAACTAAAAACTCTTTTTCCAAAATGTTTAATCATTACTTTAAATAACTGCTCATTCCTCTCTGACTTCCTGTCTCTCACCTCGCTCAGACACCTTCAGATAAACTGCTGCTTTTCCATCACAGTAGTAAAGTCCAGAGTCACCAGGCCGCACTTTTCTGATAGTCAACGTCTTGTTCACACGTGAAACACGTCTTTGATTAATTTCACCACCGTCTCTGCTCCATGATGGAACATCTGATCCTCCAACATCATGAGGGCATGTCAGGCGAGCAGAGGCCCTCTCTGAAACATTAAGACTGGTTGTTCCTGTACACAACAAACAGAACAACATTCATAATGTACCATCATTAACTTATCACATGTATGCAGATAAAGATAAACACCTGCATCAGGTTTCAGAGCGGAAGAAGAGATCCGAGGTCTGAGCAGCAGAGAGAGTTTTATAGATAAATATGATATTTAATGTTTCATATTTAGTAAAACAAAATGAATTAAAAACAGATTGACATGAATATAAATGAAGTAAACTCACATGAATGCAGAAGTAGACCAAAAGATTTCTTAACTACAGGAAGTAAATGTGAAAAGTGAACTACGTTCTGTCACTGCCACTCTACTGTGGCATGAAGTAAAAAGCTAGTAATGATCTTCTTTATTAAAGGTAAAAAATGTGTTATAAATATGTCAAAGTATTTCTGTTATTAAAGTTCAAGATGAATGAAACATTTAGCTCAGAGACAAACTTTGACATAAAACATAGTCTGATGTTACCTGATGGGATCACCGTCAGATCCACAGCTGGTTCATCATTACAGAAGTATCTTCCAGTGTCTGAGACGGTAACGCTGCGAATATAAAATGATTTATCTGCTGCTGAACTGAATCGTTTGAGTGGGTCATTGTATCTTTTGTCTCTGTCACCATCAATTTCAAGTAAATCAGCTTTATGTCCATTTGTCTCTCTGCTCCACGTCATTACACCCTCCACAGACGGAGGACAGGGTATAGTGACCGGCTTCTTCTCCTCCAACACTTGATGCAATATTTCTATAAAAGAAACACAGAATAATAAATAAGACAGTGAGCCATAACACAAAACATTTTACAGGAAACTCAAAAGGTTATCAGCGTCAGCTCATCACGTGACGTTGTTACATGAAGTTAAACTGGCTGTTCCTCCGTTATAACCAAAAACACACAGAGGAGATCAGTAAAGATCTGCACATCTGTACGCCACAAAGTTTTCAACTCAAACTTCAAAGGTTCAGACTGCAGTCACTAAACTGACGTGGTTTAAGATGCATATCTGACATTTTGACAGAACTGTCATGAAAGCAACAAGTGAGGCGACGAGGACGAGCTGAGGAATATCTCATACTCTGACATGAAGCTAATTTATTCAAGTTCAATGATGAAGCTGCTCAAAGCTGAATCTATTGAGACAAACACTTCCTGATGTGTTATGTCCGTGTGTTGGTACTTTTCAAACATCACACATTCATCAATAAATATAAATATTATTAACGACACTGATGAGAGAAACATTGTCAGACAAAATGAATTGTAGAAGTTCTTACCTGCCGTGACATCACAGCCCAGCACAAAGACGAAGAGGCAGCTGAAGATGTTCACCCTCATCTTCACACACACTGAACACACCACAGGTTCTATGTGAACTGAGAGCAGGAACTCGTTGTCTGGGTGTTACCTTGTGTTCCTATCACATAGAAAACCACACTGTCGACTCATATTTCTGTGCTCGTCTATTTCTTTCTGTGGTTAATGAACGATGACGCTTCCTCTTATTTACACACACAACGCTCATTAGAGTTTAGTCACAAAGAAAGCAGCTTGTTACCCACAGGTTATCTGTGAGTTATTTATTCAGGATAAATTGATGATGAATGGCTGTGCTCAACCTGGTCCGGTCCGGCTGCTGAGCCTGGTTCTGTTGCCTGCTAAGGGCAGATTCAGTTAGCAGCAGTTACTTATACAGTATATGGATCATAGATGGATGGTCATGGATGTGGGCCGTTAGCTGAGCAGCTGGAGGACATCAGAGGGAAAAGCAGCAAATATATTGTGAATAAAGTCTGACCCAGTCTGCATAAAGTTCACGGAGCGAGGACACGGCAGAGTGATGGACTCCTTCTCCTTTATTATCGCATGGTGTATTTCTGTGAAACAAAACACAGTTTGCAGTTAAACTGATATATCCAGACGATGAATATAACTAGAACATTTCTAAATAAATTTTGAGTGTGCCTGACTCTGGCCCCGTCGCACCCATACATTAAAGTAGCTGTCAGCGTGTGTGTGTGTGTGTGTGTGTGTGTCTGTTAATCACAGTAAGGCTTGTGAGTTGCAGGCTTGAGGTTGCCAAGCAACCAGGGTCACCTGCAGGCCAGAGCAATTAACTGCAGCTGTGCTCTGTGACCTTTAAACTGCTAAGAGAGAGAGAAAAAACGTTGAAAGTACCTCTTGAACAAGAAGGCTTTCTGGCCAAACCCTAGGTCGTATCACTGAACAGACTTCACTGTGAGCATCCTGAGCTCTTCCTGAACGCGTACATATATAGTTTATGTGACTAAAGTTAAGAAATGTGACCTTTAGAGCAATGGAAAGAAAGTGGTACGTCTGCTTTCCTCCAGAAATGTACTCTTTTTAACATGGCCGTCAATGAGGCTGCGGGTGAGTGATCCTGGTGCATCAGTGCGTCTCCCGCCAAAACTATAAGTCACTACGAGCTCCAGAAGTCTTACTAAATGGAGCTCGTAGTGAGGTTGTTTTTTGGAAGCTGGCACCTGTTATATATTTCAGTTATTCGGATGAGCAAGTTCACAATTAACTGTACTCTGAGTGGGCAGGGCTTAAACTGGATGTGTTTGTGAAATGGGAAGTTATTTATTAGTAAACTATTCACAGAACGGAGCTACAGGAAAATGTTTTGAACAACAGTGAGAGAAATATTTACAGAACAAGACTGTTAGTCGCACCTGTGTCTGGTTAAGCCCCGCCCACTCAGAGTACAGGTACACTCGCTCATCAGAATAAACGCCAGCATCCAAAACAAAAACAAAAACAATCTCACCATGAGATCATAAAACATTATAGACTTATGTGACATTAAATATTGAAGTTACAATTCATCGAGTCACATCTATTATGTTTCATGATACATCACAATGAATTAACTTTAATTTAATTGTTAATTTGTTTGCATGTATGTATCTATTTGTATTTGAACATTGTATGAATGTATGAACTGGTCCAGACTTTATATTTATAACTAATTCAACATTTATTACTAAATAGAAATGATTAACAACAGCCAAAGGAAGTTTTTTTTAGAAACTGGCAACCCAAAAACGTATTTATTAAACATACTATTCAACAAACTAGATTTATGACTGAGTATACGACTAAGTACACATAAATAAAACTCAATACAACTTAATATAAAGTCAGTACGAGAAGTGCTCAGCAGGGATTTTGTGATTGTAGTTCTTCATATACAAACATAGATGTGTACTGGATGAAATGTACCACTGGATAACTAAATTTAAAATCTATTAAAGTATGTAAAAATAAAAGAATAATATATAATAATATAAACAATGTAAACTTACCTGCGGTGACATTACAGCCCAGAACAAAGACCAACAGGCAGCTGAAGACGTTCCCCTCATCCAGTCCACAGCTTCTGTCCGAGCTTCTAGCAGAAACTCGGCTGTCTTGATCTATTTATGTGTTCCTCAAACACAAAACCACAATCTGAAAATATGTTTGTTTATAGTCAACAAAGCTGGTTTTTCTTTGAAAGTGTGAACATACGTCACTAACCATTACTGCGTTGGTGCTGGAAGGTGTTTTTCTAAATTAGTCAAGCGGTCAGTGATTAGCAGTCCATATCTTGACTATAGATTTTAAAAACTCCATCGACATTTGTAACAACTGAAAATTTGGCCTTGGAACGGAGCTTTTCTCAACGCAGTATCATGTAGCTCGCTTCATATGTTTAGATAAGGACTGTACTTTAGTCGAAAAAAGATCTACTCTGTATTTATGCTGTTTAACAAACACCATTTCCCATAAGCCCTAGACATTTGTAGGATGATCTGTAATAAGAGCAGGACAGTAAAACAGACCATTAGGGCCACGTTGAGAAAACAAAATCTGAGATTATTATTTTATTATTATTATTATTATTATTATTATTATTATTATTATTATTATTATTACTTTAAAACAATTAAAACAAGGAACCTTCAGAGTGACTCATTATGATTTATAATGAAAGGAAAAATGGCAAATACATTTATAAGAAAAACAATTCAACTACTGACGATTATTTCAACCACAGATGGTCTTCCTAATGTTACAGTGTCTTTAAACTTTAATCATTCCAGTATAGATGTCCCAAGTCCTAGGTCAGGTGTGAGCCCCCCACAACCAGGTTTCTCCAACCATATGAAGACAGTAACATTAGAGAATTGACTAAATCAGAAGACTAATAAAAAATAAAAAGAAAATGACCCAAAGAGACACAAAACAACTACAAAGAGACACAAAGAGACACAAAACAATTAACAAAGAGAAATAAAACTATAAAAGGGATTTTAAAATAACTTTTAAAATAACTCCTGCACAGGTCTGTTTTTACCTGACAGAAGTAGAAAAAAATCAGGTTAACCTTTTTTTTTATTGGTCACCGTTGTTTCTATGTGCTCTTGGATTACCCAGTAAAGCTCACGTGGAGTCAGTCGACTGTGACGAACCTGTTGATTGAAAACAGTCTCTTCACTCTGCTGGAAAATTACTGCTGTGTCTGGAAACAATCATTTCAAATTAGTCAAGTCATTTGTTGATTAATTTGTTAACATGTACTGTGATTGGATGTAAAGCTTCCTGCTTCAAATACAGACAATGCAGAGGCGATTTACTGAGATCCCTACAATTTTGATTTTGGAAATAAAAGTCCTCTTTGTCTGAGACTGAGACATACGGAAGAGGATTAGGGCTACATAAGCCAGTGGTGCCGGTGTCAGACACACAATCCGCCGCGGCATTACAGTAGCAGCTGCCCCGCACAGCAGCAGCAGTGGAGAGATTAATTAAGAAAACCTTTCAAATTAAAGCAGAAATCATGTAATGGAAATGCTACTTGCAGTGAATCAAATACCACACTGACGACAGTTGCCAGTCTCAGGCTGCCTCAGACACCGGCACCTGCCGTGGCAATGCTACTTCCATTGAATCAAATACAACACACTGACGACTGTTTTATAAAATAAAAACTACAAATGCCAAAACAGCAGCGGTGGCCGCTGCCACAGAAACTGGCAACTGGTTCCGACAATTCTGAGTTTAAAAGAAAACCTTTTTTTTATGTGGCCCTAATCCACTACTGTAGGAGACAAGACTATCTCGAGTAGTACAACACTAGCCCATAATAAAGCCTTTACCCTGTGGTACTAAATACTAAAAAAACACCCAAACAAGGACAGTTAAGTTTATCTGGGTTTCATTACAGCAGCTACAATGAACAATCAATGAATCATTTTGTGTTGATTCTGGCCGCTTATAAGTGTTTCCATCACCTCATTTTATCAGTTTCAATTGGAAATCGACCAAATACAACCCAATGACCATATAGTAACATATATATTATAACTCAGCCTAGTATATATATTTTTTACAGTATATATTCTAAGTAGTCTCAGTACTCGTACATGACAATGAAAATAAAGCTGAATCTAATCTAATCATTTAAAATGGCAGATGTATTTAATGTATCATTTACCTGCAAAAGTGGTCATGGCATGTGCAGCTGAGCTTTCTCCACCTGCTAAAAAAGAAGAGTTAACACTAAACTTAAAATCTGTACATGTCATACAAACTGAGCACATTTCTCTTCAGGCTGCCATCTTTGATTTGATTCTGAGTCAAAACAGGATTCATGTCATACACAACTTCTAAACGAAACCATTTCCTCATGCTGCCAACTGTAGCTGCTGTTAGCTCATGTTAGCTCAGTTTGTTAGCCAGGTTGTCCAGACTGTGAGCTCAGAGCACCGGGGGAGTGTTAGTGTTTGTGCAACAGGCGTTTTGGACCACTGGGAAGAAGAAGAGGAGGATGGGGAGCGGAGCCAGTGTCGTGCCAGAACCGGATCTGGGTGAGCAGGGAAATGTAACCAGACTCAGCAGCCTCTATGGACACTGACGGAGGAAGCTAAGAAGAGAAAAGGAGAGAGTGAGCAAAAAAAACTGAACTTTATACAAGTCTGATGTTACCTAATGAGATCACTGTCATCGTCGCAGCTGGTTCATTATTACAGAAGTATCTTCCAGTGTCTGAGAAAGCAGCCCTTTGGATGTGAAGTGATTTATTTGTCAGTAAGCTGTATCGTCCGTCTGGGTCATCGATAAGTGCTGTCTCTCCGTCATTGCGGGCTGTTAGTATCTCTACTTTTCTTCCATTATTGTCTCGCTCCACGCTCCACGTCACTTCATCTTTCACAGACAGTGACAGACATCTTCTCCCTTCTTATTTTCTGTTGTACTTCTGTAAAAGAAACATTTTCCAGCTCTGATCTGCACCCCGTCTTTCCAGATCAGAAAGACGGGGTGCAGATCCCATGTTTGTTGACATATACCACATTAAGATTCAAATTAAGCTTCTGTAATTAAATGATGACGCCATTTTGACAGCAGGAAATTATTAATATGACTATTTAGAGTACGTCTTACGCACTGAGCCGGTTCATTTTTAAACACATCTTTACATCCTGACTTACTGGAAGAGAGGTCAGTCATGTTTTCAGTGTTATCAAGTGTTCTTTGTGGTATCTTAGAGTTTGTCATTTCCTGATAAACCATAAAAAGTCATAAAAACTCAGGGTACGGCGTGTACTAATTTTACATCCAATCAAACGCTTTCTCTCTTCTGACGCCGCCGGATCCAGTCTATGAGTGATTGTGAGGGCTGCTACAGTCATCTATGTCCAGGCATCACTGATTACTGTACAGAAGCACAACTTTACAACTTGATGGAGACACTAATCTGCATTAGTACTATTTATAAACACAGGACATGCTACAATATATAAAATTAAATAAAAGAAATCAGAAGAAATGAAATCCACAGCTTGTTAACTGTGAGGAGAAACAGTCGATCAGATTTTAAAGGTTCTTACCTGCGCTGACGTTACAGAGCAGAACAGAGGCCTTCAGGCAGCTGTAGACGTTCACCCTCATCCTGTCACAGACTGAAATGACTGAATACATAAAAATTGTTAACTGAAAACAGGAACTCTGCAGCCTAAACTGATTACACTGATTGGATGATCCCATTTGAGTCATACCACCAATTTTTTATCATTGAAATGTTCCCTTTAATAAACGTATATTTTTTCCACGTCCCTCACGGCCATAAACCATTCTCGCCCCATATAAATAATAAAGTGATTCTTGTGTGACTGGAGCAACCGGATGTGACATTATACAGTCAAGTTACCACCTTATTTTATATATTTCAGTCATTTGCTGGCCTATGAACATGTTTTTCCCCCTCAAAGTTAAATAAGTGTGTTTAGGATTTAGTGGCATCTAGATGTGTTGTTGATTGCAACCCACTTGCCTCACCCTCTGCTTCCTAGCTTGAAGAAGAAACTGTGGTGGCTGTGAAAGGCATGAAACTACTTATCTAGAGTCAGCGTTTGGTTTGTCCATTCTGGGCTACTGTAGAAACATGAGGTTCAACATGGCGGACTCTGGAAGAGGACACACGGTGTCTGTAGGTATAAAAGTCTCATTCTAAGGTAACAACATTTGGTGATTAAACACTGATGAAAACATAGTTATGAAGATTATACTCTGTAAATAGAGCTTAAGTTTAAATCATACCAAATCATACAGAGCATGTAAAACTATAAGCTTTTGTAAAAGAGGTGTTTTAACTTTGTGTAGCTGTGTAGAAATACAGGGGTTGTTGTTGGTAACGAGTTATATGTGAAGAGTTTTGCTGTGTATCAGCAACTGAAATTGAAAATGGACGGAGGTCTGGTCTGATTGTTGTTGTGGTTGTAACGTGGGTGTTTTACCTCTTTTACCTGGTGGATGACATCTTTTATAGACTCTTGTAGAAACATGCAAAAACAGCGTTAAACAGATTTTAAAGAGTGATTTATTGTTTGTTAAACAGATTAAAAGATCTTTTGAGAGAGGAGAGATGACATCACAACATTTTATGACTTTAATGTGCTGCTGTGACGTTTACAGGAAAGAACGAGTCATTAATTATGTATCACACTGTTTGCATTTATGCTTTTGGTTTTCTGTCATCACCTCAGTGTTTTGTGCCCCCAAATAAGAAGATGTCATTGCTCGTAAAGCTGTGAGACATCAACACAAAGCAGAAATGAACTATTTTTATCTGTATGCTTCCCCAAACTAGATGGTAAGGAAGGATGGGGCGATCACTCGCTCAGTAGTAAGTTAAGAGCATTGCAAGAAGAGCGCTAGAGAAGCACAGAAAACATGAAAAGTACTCTGCAGAATCCATCCTCTGAATTTATTATTTTACAAGACGTGTGCAGGACGTCAACCAGACACCTGTGAGCAAACACAAGAGGACAGAGCAGCAAATATTACAAACAGACCAAATGTAAAGGCTCTCATGAACTAAGACTTTAAAATAAGCACCAACATTAAACTTTGAAGCTGAGGGTCAGGACTGTATGTAAGCGTACTGCTGCCAGTATCAGTATCACATTATAATTTCAAATATTCATTAACAACTTTTCTTGTTATTACGTAAAACCTTTAACACTCAAACAGCGGTTAACTTTAATTCATCTTAACTCGTTTACAGACCCCTGTCTGTAGATGCAATGAAAACAATTTATAGCAATTTATTGATATTAGAAAATGTAATTTTACTTTTGAATACTTAAGTAGAAAGGATGTATTGAATAATTTAAGTGATATGTGTACACATACAAGTCATGAGTGAAAACAGCGCTAAATTTAGCTGAATTATTAAAGGTATAAGTGGTAAAATGAAGAGCAGTTTGGGAGCCGAAAGAGCCGGCTCTTCCTGGTGAAGAGTCAAATGATCTGGATCCCTAAAAAGAACTGAACTTCCCATCACTAGAGTAGCTCAGCCTGTAGGGATATGGCTTGGGAACCAGAGGGTAGCCGGTTCAAGTCCTGGTTCCCAAAGTATGAAAGGTGGACTGGGCCCTCCTGAGGTGCCCTTGAGCAAGGTGATGCTACACTGACCTGTGATCAGGTGAATGGTGTCTCTGTCATTCGTACGTCTGTTCTCTTTACGGCACTATTCACACACCACCAACTATTTCATTGATTTTGGTGAAACTGGATCATATTTTATGGAGAAAATGTTTTCTGGTTTTCCCTCTGAGGCTGCTCCGCCTCATCAACCATCCACAACATGTGACCTGAACGACTCACAAGAGGGAGGGGTGAGACAACGACCCACAGGTGTCCTAACGACCCACAGGTGTCCTTAACGACCCACAGGTGTCCTAACGACCCACAGGTGTCCTAACGACCCACAGGTGTCCTTAACGACCAAGGATTCTGGACTTCAGGTGTCTGGAAAATGGATTTCCAGGATAACTCAAATAATGACGTGTCTGCACTGTTTAATCACAACACATCTGACATTTTCTGGTGTCCATCCTGTGCTCATTAGTTATTTGTCGCTTTGAAGTTTCAAGAGGCTAAAGGCTAAAGAGGCTAAAGGCTACAGGTCATGGTGACACTACAAACTATCCAATTCACTGGTTCTCAAACTATGGTACGTGATCTCCCTCTAGTGGTACTTGGAGGAATCTCTGAAATATTTTTTTATGTATTTCATATTTTATTATGAAACTACTCCAACATTTTGAATAAAAATAAAGTTTTGCATTTCCTGTAATATTTAGTTTCAATGTAATCCTGCTTTGTAGTCATGTTCAAGCACAATGAGAGCACATGCATCCATGATTAGTTAGGAGCTAAAATATGATGCAAGAGTAAGCAGAAGTGAAATGAGTTTAAAAACTCTATTGTGGCTCCAAATGGGAAATATTAGGGAGAGAGGAGTGGATCAGGAGTACCACTTTAACACCACAAAAACACATGTTTGTCTCACACATATCACAATACATGTTTTATCAATTTAAGTCAGGAAACTTTTATTTGATTTATTCATGGAATAGTTCAACATTTTGGAAAATGTGCTTAGATTAGCTTAGCTTAGCATGAAGACAGAAAGCAGGGGGAAACTGCTAGCCTGATTCAGTTCTTTGAATTTTTACCATGAACAGTGATGGAAATCATACACAGAGGACGGTCTATGATTTTTATTGTCTGTACCACATCTGATTTTAGAGGTGGTGCAAGGTGTAAACAGTTTGATCTAATTCTTGGTGTCCTGCAGATATTAAATATTAAAATTAAAGCTCCAGTGTGTAGAATGTAGTTGCATCTATTGGTCTAATCGCTGCATTGCAATCTCCTCACATCACCCTCACCTTCTTAGTGCAAAGGAGAAACAACCATTTTAAGGGCCCCGTCTAGAGTCAGTATTTAGTTTAGTCTGTAGAAACATGGCGTGTTGTTTTTTTAAGTAAAGTAATACGGTGTGCTACAGGTGCTTCATGCATGCAGTGACTGAATGTCACATGCGTGCTGTGCAACTAATCACGTGAGGATAGACAAGGATCATACCACCAAGCAGGGAGGGGAGGGGTGGGGGTCCGGCATTGTCATGTTCTATAAGCATTGCCTGTATTTGTATTCCCTTTCCTCCCCCTACTGGCGTTTAAGAGTAATGCATTATTTTCTTGTTTACCTCCGGCCTTTGTTCTGATAGGTAGATGAGGTCACATGACACTGCCAGATCATAGGGCAGAGAGTCTGATAAAAAAAATATTAGCTTCTACATGCCATGCGGTCAGCTTGTAGCTATCTTCATCATTTCCTCCCATTGTTTGTGCCGAGGAAAAGGATCGCTTGTGAGTTATATTCACGTTTTCAGTAAATTCTGTTGTTACACAGGTGTTCATGTAGTGCATTTTGATATGTTACATAAATGTTTAGTTTATTTGCATGTAACTATCGCTAATGCTTAATTTACAGTGAACTACAAGTATTTACATTATTTACAAGTTATGTACAGTTATTTACATTATCATGCTTGTGAATATATGATGTTATTTGAGCAACCATTCAGTATTTGATGCTCTATTTTTCTGTATCATTTCAGTTTTACAAGATTGTTTCATGAGAATGAAGACGACAGTAAAAACCATTCAACTTTACTCCAGCTTCTGAGTTTCTCTTGGAGCTTGTTCGCTATCTGTCAATTTGTGTACAGTCACACACAGTGAGGACAGAATAGGCATAGCAGCACTCATAGACGGGTGAGCTGAACAGGAGAGAGAGGAATGTGGTGTATTGCGAAGATGTGTGATAGTAGAAAAAGAAGCAGCATTTGGACGCATTTTAATAATTGTGAAAACACAAAGACAGAATGCAGAATTTGTGTGGATAGATAGATACTTCATTGATCCTGAGGGAAATTCAAGAACATACAACCAAGACATCAAACCGGGTCAACTGCTTGGAAGGCAGATATGCTAGCCACTGTACCGAAAATGTAATTTTTACTTTTGCATACTTCAGTACAAAGGATGTATTGAATAATTTAAGTGATATATGTGTACACATACAAATCATAAATCAAAACAGCGCTAAATTTGGCTGTATTACAAAAGGTATAAGTGGTAAAATGAAGAGCTGTTTGGGAGCTGAAAGAGCCGACTCTTCTTGGTGAGTCAAATGATCTGACTCCTAAAAGAACCGAACTTCCCATCATTAGTGAGCTGAGTCAAATGATCTGACTCCTAAAAGAACCGAACTTCCCATCACTACTGCACCATCCCAGAATTAGAGGCGCCATCTGCTGGCGGTGCTCCAGCCTGTCCTCATCCGCCCCTTCCCTGGAGTTATGTAATAACTCCACCCGGAGCGTTAAGATTAAGTATAACAGTTCTCACAAGCAGAGGAGTTTAATTTAATAACTTTTAACGTTCATGTGTGTAAACCTTCTTCTTTTATTGCTCCTCTAAACTCACAGAAGTCGATGTTATTCTCGTAACGCTTGAATCAACGTGACTTTCACCAGAACTGTTAAGGTTAAGCGTGATTGGCTAACGCGCTTGTCATTTTAACGAGAACCCGGAATTCTCTCATGATTATTGGTTGTTTCTTCCTGTCCATCAAAATGCGCTCTTTTGATTGGGCCAAATCACCTTTAAAAAACCCCTGTCTCTGCATCGCCCTCGGTGATAAATTGGCGAGTCCCCCTGCCCCCCTATCGTACTCTCTAACTCATCTGATTGGTTGCTTCTATCGTCAATCACATTGTTCCTTTCTGTGATTGGCTGCTTTGTCTAAAGTGGGCGGTGATTTTCTGGAAAGTGCGTTTCCTCGTCTGTCATATGCGAAGCGAAGAGAAGAACTGAACCGACCTACAGACCGTCCGGAGGTCCGAACAGAACCAGAATATCACTTTAACCACGGAGGAAACACCTCGTTACTTTTATCCATAAATTATATTAACGGCCAGCATCACGCGGGCACCTTAACGCGACGTTACCCGCCGTTTTCTGCCTCTGTTTGTGGAGCTAGCTGTTATCACGTCGCAGCCCCCCCCCTCCTCTGCTAGCTGTTATCACGTCGCCCCCCTCCTCTGCTCGCCTTTGTGGCGATGAGTACGGACTTATTATCTGACCTGGACAGCCGTTTCTTCGCTGATAACCTCCTGACAAGCGAAGACTGGGGTGAGTGAACGTTTAAATGCTCTTTAACGGCAAATAAACACGGAGCGAAGCTAGCCGGGGCGTGAGGAGGAGGATGCCCGCACAGCGGAGCAGCAGCCCCGGCAGCCGCAGCCTCCCTGCCTCGGTCCAGGCGAGGCTAAACCGAGTCAGACGGTCAAAATGTGTCTGTAAACGGGACGTGAAGCGCTTCATTTGATGAGGGAGGTGTTAGGTTGTGTGTGACATGGCCGTTACACGCGGTTACAGTGTGCATGTGTGTGTGTGTGTGTGTGCTTCCTCTATCAGCAGACCCGGATATGTCAGTTTATGTTTAACACGGTGGGTGGAAGCGTGATCACACATTAATACACACACACACACACAGCAAAGAGAGCAGCTTCTTCTCTGTGATGAGCATGAGCAGGCACATACATGTGGCTTTTAATCAGGTATGGACACACACACACACACACACACATGATCAGCCCTCTGTTCATCCGTCAGCACCAAAACAAACGACTTGAACAGCTGATTACATAAACATGAATACACATATTGTTGTTGTGAGCATTGGTACAGTTAGATGTGATGATAAAGGCTTCAAGAGTCTGGAAATGTTTGGTTTGGAATACCTTGAAAGTGCTTGAAAAAGTGACAACATTAAATTGACTTGAAGCTCCTTTAAAACCTGATCTGTCGTTAAACAAACGACGAATCAGTTGATGAATTATGCAGAATCGATCGTCATGTTTTGGTTTGTCATCTTGTTTCTCTGCACAAACATTCGGCTCCTCGGCTGTGGCGGTTTTCTCCTCTTAAATGACAGTAAACTGAATCATGTCAGGTTCAGACTGCAGGCGCTGCACACAGACGTTAAAGTGAGTGTGTATAAAATGTATTGGTATTGTATTATTTTTATAAAGTTATTATTATTTTTATTATTCTAGTAACTTCAGTCTGGCCTTTAAATTTATATTGATCCGTTGAACAGATGAGCACTAATGCCAGCATGTCGTGTCGTGATGTGACGTCTCTTCAACAACAAAATAAGAAGTCCAGATTGTTTCTGTCGCTCTCTGTTGAAGCGTGCAGCACTCAAATAAGACAGATTAAAGTAATATAAATAATAAAATGCTTCAGAGTCACATGAGAAGCTGACTCCAGCTCGACCTGAGGATCCTGATTCTGACGTCGCTGAAGCCGAACGCTTCATGTGTTTTTATATGTATGGACGTGAAAGAGGTCTAAAGTTCATTTTAACCCGACGCTGTGTGTGTCGTGTCTACAATCATCGAGCTGCAGGACTGAATACGTGAAACCAGAAGCAGCTGTGAAGCTTTCCCGTCTGTTCAGTGTTGATGATGGGAGGACTGATGGCACACAGTTTGTAATGAACTGGAGGCCGACTCGTGTTTAAATGTGTCTGTCTGTGTCCTCTGCAGATGCCTGCCTGTACCAGTGTGAGAGCATGGAGGAGGGCGAGGACGGAGACTTCAGCCGAGGGCTGAAATTCGAACCATCGGTGAGGAGACAAAGAAGACAGAATCTCTGCTCGCGGCTCAGGTTTCTGTCCCGGACAGAGAGCGTAACCGACGCTCGAAAACATTCACACAGGTCACAGTTTGATAAAGCTTCGAGTCAGCATGATTCACACGGCTGTGCAGAGCCTCTGTCTCTTGAGACTCAGTGAAATCATCACCCGTGAATCCACAAGAGTCTCAGGTTCAGTCAGACCCGCTTCATGAGACCCAGGATGCAGAAATATTCAAATGTTATACTGCATGTTTTTTTACCCAAAGCTGCGTGGGATTAGCATTAAAGAGGAGACTTCTTCTCTCTGAAACTGAAACAGCCTGTGTGATGAATATGAAGCTATCTTGTCGGTTGATGCAAAACAAAGTGAAGTAAGCAGAAACTTGCTGACGCTGCAGTCAGACTGGTCCTGTCCACACAGTTTAATACATTCTGATCAGATGGTTTTTCACAATAAAAGCATACACATAAACATGTATGGTTAACTCTCTCTCATACACACACACACAGGTTAACATACTGAGTTGTTTGGCCTAATTTCCCTCCCCTCTCTCTCTCCTCCCTCGTCTTCCTCTCGCAGTTTGACAACGACCTCGTGCTCACCCTCGATCCTGACAACCCCACATCGCCATGGCGACACCTGGATGACAACCTCCTCACAGGTAACAGATCGGGGCCGGCCGTGCGGTGGGGCGCTCACCGGGGAGGAACCTTAAACCTCCTTTAAGATCGGCGCGTTTGCTTTTCACGCCTCGAGAAACACGAGACGCTTCGTCGCGGCGGCTGGTGGAGCCTGACTGTGTTTACACAACCATAGAAGAAGTCAACGAGCGCTCCAGTTATAGATGTATCTGTGTTTATTTCTACATATTCTAGAATCTGCCAGGTTTCTACAGAAGCCCAGAGCAGACAAACTAAACTCTGGAGTCTGACAAACTCAAAACACATTTATTTTGACTCTGCACGGTCTTTAAAACTAAGAAGAGGAGGCAACTACACCGCTGGATCCCATCAGATCCTGCACACTGGACCTTTCAGTCCTTGTTTAATCCACAAGTCACCACAATGTTGTCCTGCTGTCGCGTCTGAAAGCTAAAGTCAGTGTTTTAAACCCAGCTGAAGCTCTGCGGGTTCTGTTCTATTTTGGACGGACGCTGCGAGCAGCCCGCGTCAATCCGCACAGAGCAGCGCGAGCTGACAGGAAGTCAGACTCAGAAACGGCATAGAGGATCTGGTTTTCAAAATAAAACACCTCGTGCAAAAATGATAAAATCTGAGCACGTTAAAGTCTGGAAGGATAAACGCTTCTGAAACGCTACTCATGGGATTTCTGTTACTGAGCTTCTTCCCAGCTGAGATAAAGGGCTTTTATTTTGACAGTTTCCAGTTTAAAGTCGACATCTTCAGAAGGAAACGTCTTTTTGAGCTGTTCATGAAGTTTGTTTCACGGAGAGCTGAAATAAAAACAGTGAGAGCAGATTCATCTCCGATTGTTTGATTTATTCGAGTTTTCCTGGGAAGTTCGAACATGAATGACATCGTACTTGGATCCGAAAACGATCATTTGTGTTTGATTTCCGCTCACGCCTCGTGGTGTTCTGTCTTTTCTCTTCAGGAGAAGCTCCAGTGATCAAAAATGAAATGACCATCACTCAGCCGCTACCGGTGGAAATGTGTAAGTTCTCCAGCTTCTTCTCCAATCAGACGTCACAGAAACATCTTCATCATCTTCACTGTGTGTGTGTGTGTGTGTGTGTGTGTGTGTGTGTGTCCAGTGTTTCAGGTGAAAGCTGAGCCTCCCTCTCCTGCATCCTCACTCGGGTCTGACTGCTCGGTCTCATCACCGGACCCTCAGGTGTGTTTTTGAAGGATGCTCGAGGAGAATGGAGGATCATTTGTTTTTCACAATAAAAGCCTGCATGTAAACTGAAGACCGTCAGACTTTTAATGTGAAGAAACTCTCTCCCGTCCAGATCTCAGTTAAAGGTGAAAACCCTCCGACTCCTCCCTACATGTACGGCGACGTGCTGTCTCCTCCGCTGGGATCCATGGAGATCACCGTGGCGACGACAGCCGTGCCTCCACCACAGACGCCGCTACAGACGCAGATCCCCGCAGTCATCAGCGGGATACAGACGCAGGCTGCAGGTCGGTCGGTCGCCAAAGGGCGGATGTTGAATTAACCAGTCAAATAACAACAAGACACGAGACAATCAGCACAGGCGGGTGTAGGGTTGGAAACTTTCCATGGTAATTAACGGGAGTTTACGCTAATAAACCGAAAATATGGAGGAATTTAACAAAGTTAAAAATATATGTTAGCATAATCTTGACTAAAACAGCCAGATTTCACGCACAGTGAAGCCAGACGTTTGAGCCGGTGGACATAAAGTGAAACCAGTTTAAGTTAAATTCTAAGAAGAAGCTGTAGTGAGGCTTATCATGATGTTAGCTTACCTCCAATTTCCAGTTAATTCCCATGGAAAGTTTCTGGAAATTTACCCAAAAATGGTCCTTTGCAACCATCGGCAGGTGAAGATCAGGGTCATATAAAAGTGTTAGAAACAATCCAGATTCAAAATATTGTCATTTAAACTTTTCTGATATCTAATTTATTATAAAAATAAATCCACGTCAGCGCTCTCACTCAAACTGACTTATGAAAGTCATATCTGTATTTGAAGCCAGCACTTTCAGTCTCAGTTTTCTGCTGTAGTTTGAACTCGACGTAGGCCGAGCTGATCGCCTGCAGCTTTTCTTCACTGTAAGCTCTGTGCGCCGTAGCCGCTCCACTCTAACTACAGCTCGGTGGTTTGGACGCGCCATGTCGTGGGTTTTTTCAGACATTTTCGAGGAAATAAAGAAAATTGTGGTTGCTGTCGATTTTAAAAACGTGCGGTTTGTGCAGGATGTCACATGATCAGCGGTCTGCAGTGTTTTCACGTCACCTTTCAGCATCTATAATATCGTGTGTGTGTGTGTGTGTACTTAAAGACTTAACGGTGTGTGAGTTCATGTGAAGGTAGAGATGACGGCGCTGCAGCAGAGCGTGACAGCCTGAAGGGAAAACTCTTGACTTACCAGTTTTCTGCACGACAACAAACACACAACACAACGCAGGGATCGTGTAGATGAGCCATTTAGTGTGCAAGGCATGTCTGTTCTGGAGAAGTACTCAAAGTACAAATACAACAGTCTGACTCAAGTTGAAGTACAGAAGTATAAATCTTTTTTGTCAGTGTCACTCACAATAAATAACATTTTATTACTGATGCCGTGTTAGAGCAGCGTCGTCCTGTTGGAGCTGCTTTCCAACCGGAGGAAAGAAGAAGAAACAAAGTCCTGCTGCACAAATTTGTATTCTTGTCTTTGCTTTTTGTAAAATTTGGAGCCAGAAAAACTTTTTGGTAGAACTCATACAACAACATGTGAGACACGACGAGGAGCCAAAAGTAGACATGATTTATTGTGAGGTCAAGAACGTCGAGGAAACGCTGGTTTAATCTGGAAAGAGTCAAACATTTGACTCTGACTCTGAACATACTTCAGTAGAGTCCAAGCACCACATGACTGATCTGATGTGAGTACAGTATTTGAGTAAAAGTACTTGGCTGCATGTCGGCAGCAGCTCCTCCAAACAACACGTCTGTTAGTGTGTCTGTGCATGCAAATGATTCAGTGAAAAAAACCTCACATGTGAACTGAAAGGACGCGAGTGTGAACGCGACGGAGAGAAAGTTGATTTGCGTAACAAATACGTGCGTTTGTCCTGCGAGCTTCACACCGAGCTCTGACTCGTGTGAGTGACCGAAGCAGTCAGCATAAATAAAAGATCTCTGAAGTGTGTGTGCGTTTGTTTTTCTCACCCTGCAGTTCTGCCGAGTTCGGCCACGTTAAAGGCCAGCACCATCCTGAGCACCAAGCCCCCCATCCAGCCCAGACCGGTGTGTGTCACCACCCTCCCCGTCCCGCAGACACCGGCGCCGGCCAAGACCCTCATACTGCAGGGCCTCCCCCCCATGGACCAGACCAGACCCGGTAAGTTCACGTCCATCCAGACTTGATACGTAAACTCTGTGCTTGTTTTTAATAATCCATCAGCTCTCTCAGTTCTGTCTGTTGGTTCAGTTCATGTCATGTTCGTAGTTTTCTGCTTTGTGTCTTGTATTTTGTCCATTTTTCTTCATGTTGAGCTTCTTCCTCTCAGACGATGTTATTTTGTCCGTGATATAGTTTTCCTCCACGTTAGGAGGCTCTGTGTTCCCTCATCGCCTGTTTTTACACGATTCTGTTAAGATCTGTCTCTTCTTTGTAAACAGTACCATGCAGTTCAATAAATATCATATCCTAGTATCTTCTGCACCATTTTCAAGAATATATGAGAGTGATCCGCCCTGTGAACTCCACGTTCTCTCCAGCATGGTGGAGTTTTATTCGTTCATTTACTCTTGACCTTTGGTGTGATTTAAAACAAAAAAAAACAGAATAAGAGTAAGTTGGAAAAAGTTTTGGATGAATTTCTCTGAAATTTGGTTCAGACGTTCCCAGAAGACGACTAATCTAGTAGATAAAGTGTCAGAGTGTGTGTGTGTGTGTGTGAAGTGTCTTCTCGTCCTCCCTCCAGTCGTCTTGTCTCAGTCCGTCTGCCTCGGTTCTGCTCCGGCCATCGTCAAAATGGAGCCCGTCTCTCCGAGCATCCCCCAGCACTGCTCCAGCCCGACAGCTCCGCCCACCAGCAAACCCATCGTCCCGGCGACGACGACGTTACCCGGCAACAACTCCAACGACATCGACGTGAGTAGTGGGAACTTTAAATCTCGAGTTCATCGTGATAAATCAGGATCAGTCTTCAGTGAGACTCGTTTGGTGGCCTCAGGTGAAGCTCAGTGTGTCACCTGATGCCTCTTACATAATGGCAGTGTTGGATTACATCACACTGCTCTCCATCTTTCTTCTGCTTTTGTTGTTCCTCCTCCATTTCCTCATTCCTTTGTATCCTTGACTTTCACTCCTCCTCGTGCAGATGAAGGTGCTGAAGCGGCAGCAGAGGATGATAAAGAACCGGGAGTCGGCCTGCCAGTCGAGGAAGAAGAAGAAGGAGTACCTGCAGAACCTGGAGGCCCAGCTCAGGGAGGCCCAGCAGGAGAACGAACGTCTCCGGAGAGAGAACCAGGCGCTGAGGGAGAGACTGGCCGGGAAAGAGGTGAGGGGAGAGGAGAGAGAGGGAGGCAGAGACGGGTTCATGTTAAAGTCACGTCGCTGTTCATGCTTCATCTTATTGTTACAGCACGTATCGCCGTCATGACTAGAGAAGAACAACAACAATTTAAGATTTGTTCAGCATTAGCGGAGTGAATTATCATGACAACCATCTGTAAATATTAGTAATCACACATATTTGTAGGAGATTAATCATTTTCTTGCCGGGAAACTGCCTCCAGTTTATTCCCAAGAATTTCTCTCTGAGGGTCTTTCATCACCTCGACATGTCGTACTTCGTTCTGCAGAATCTGAGTGGAGTTATATTTCCATCAGCCTCTTGGCCTTCTGTAACAAAGACTCCCATCCTCCACCTCACACCTCTGCGCTCATTTGTTTCTGGAGGCTGAAACTGAAGCTGTTGAACTGAAGAAGAATCCTGTTGAACCTGATGATGGAAGTGAGCGAGGAAGGCGAGCGCTGCACGCCGGCCTGCAAAGATTATTTACTGAAACGACACAATCAGTCTGTGTTCTCGTATTTCTGTGTGTGTGTGTGCGCAGTTTCAGTTTACATGCATCTTTTGGTGTGTTTCAGGGCAGTGACTCGGCGAGCAACAAGCGAGCCGTGTGCGTCATGGCCGTCCTGCTGTTCATGACCTTCAGCTTCGGACCCGTCAGGTACGCTGCACGCTTTGAATGGGACCGTCTGCCGCTTTTAATAAACATCTTTTAACAATGAAAGCTGAGTTTCCTGCCTTTTGTTTTGTGTTTCTGCAGCATCACAGACAGGAAGTTGTCAGGCCTACAGGAAGGCGTGGTGTCGTACACGGGACGGCGTCTGCTGGAGATCGAACAACAACAACAGCGACAGTATCGGCAGCAGCAGGAGGCAGCAGCCGCTCATCCTCCAAGCAGGGTGGAGGACAAGACGGAGACAGAGGAGGAAGGAGGAGACGACGCTCCGGAGTCGTATCAGTTCAGGTGAGACTGATCGAGTGTCGCAGCCTGGACCTGTCAGGACGTTCACGCTCTGCTGCCGAGCTTCAGATTATGAGCTGATTCAGTGAGCACGACGTTAAATGTCGCTCGCAGCTCAGCTCAGAGCTTCGTGAATGATTCATAAAGAGACAGCCGTCTCTCTCTGGTCGAACGTGTTTCACTGCACTGACAAAGAAAACAGACAGTTTGACTCTTCATCTGCTCTTCAGCCGACAGACATGTTTTTAGCCGGTTCTCCGACACGTCTGTAGCGTCTCCGTGAAGGAACAAAGTTTCATTTTCTGCAGGACATTCAACAGAAACCTTCAAATGCTGACATGACATGACGACATTCACCGCCACTAGATGTCGCACTGGAGCAGCAAAACACAACCGACACACAAAGGATCCGACAGAGATCAAAACAGCTGACCTTCATCCACACTGGACAAACTAAATAAAACTCATCACTGTCCCAGCGGCTCTGGATTGGTCAAAATGAATTCTTAATTTACAGTTTGACGAGAAAAAGAGTCGATTCAGTCGCTCACAGTGACTGACACCGTGCAGGAGACGTAAACAATATCAGTTGAGACATATCAGGTATCTGTTGGCTGCTATATTAATGTTAAATATTAAATATGTGTCTGTGTGTGTTTGCAGGAACTTGAGTGACGTCTTCAGTGACATGAAGGATCTGGTTCTGCAGGACATCGATCGGTACTTCACCTCTTCAGACTGCAGACAGTTCAACCGCTCCGAGTCTCTCAGGTCGGTGAGAAACTCTCTCAGGTGATCTGTTGTCAGAATCTTTGTGTCGGTCCTCCGAGCTGAAACTCTTTCTGTCTTTTTGTTTGCAGGCTGGCCGACGAGCTCAGAGGTTGGGTTCATCGACATCAGATCGACAGGAAGAAATCTGGAGGGAAACCAAAGATCGCCAAGAAGGCGAAGATCGCCCAGGTTCAGTTCCCGACGTCTGCCATTAAACGCGTTAATTACAGTTTATTTTGTGTCTCTTTTATAAATTAAAGTTCATAATAATAATAATCGTGTTTCTGTGTCACCTTCTTGCAGAAAGCTCAGCTGAGGAAGACGAACTTCTCCAGATATCTGCCCATCCAGACGCACCGCTCCATAGAAAGGTTCAGAGAACAGCTCGTCAAGTTTAGACTGCGTGTTCTGTTCTTAATCAGCTTGTTGAGTCATCAGAGGAGTTTCAGGTTGACTGCTGTGAGGCTGAAAACATCCGAACAGACCGCAGAAAGAAGCCCAGATATCGACATGAGTCATGTTTCACTCTGCGGCTTGTCGTGAATTTTAATAACCTCAAACTTCTCGTGTGTCCGCAGTCAGCTGCAGGTGCTTCCCGGTCCTGAGGTCACGTACAGCGACTTCCTGGACGCCATCGACCGCAGAGAGGACACCTTCTACGTGGTCTCTTTCAGACGGGTACGAGGACACGAGGAGGCGCTCCACAGCTGATGAAACTGACTAAACATGAAGTCACTCTGTAGATAATAAACCAGACCTCTGTCTCTCCACAGGATCACCTGCTGTTACCGGCCATCAGCCACAATAAAACCAGCAGACCCAAAATGTCTCTGGTGATGCCGGCCATGTCCGTGAACGGTGAGTTTGAAACCGAGGCTCATGGGTAGTGTAGTGTTTAGAACAGACAAGCAGACGTTTAAATACTTTAAATTCAGAATATGAAAAAAGTCTGGTTCAGTTTCAGAACACTGAACTATGACCTTTTTTCTCTCCTTCCTCTTCTTCCTCCTTCCTTTCCTCCTTCCTTTCCTCCTCTCCTCAGAGAGCCTCTATAACTCCTCTCAGGGTTACGAGATGATGATGCAGGTCGACTGTGAGGTCATGGACACGCGCATCGTCCCCATCAAGTCGTCCGCTGTCCCGTCTCTCCGCGACCCGCCCCGCCTCCCCCTCCTCCCACCATAACCCCACCACCACCATCACCACGGCAACCACACCTCGCTGCGAGGACGCCACCATCCTCACCCCTCCTCCTCGTCCTCCTCGCCGTCATCGCAGAGGCAACCTTTACCTGCCCGGCGACGGACAGCGAAATATTTAATCAGCCAATCAGAAGGAGTCTGATGAGGAAAGATAAGTTGACAGGTAGCAAAAACCTCCACGAAACATCAGAAAAACCGGCAGTTACCGCCGTCACCATAACGACGGGGCTGGGATTGAAGATAATGTCCTAATATATAAAAATCTTCACAGCAGCACACCGCACTTAGAACCCGTGCTGCGTTTTAATATTTAATGTTGACCATGTACAGTTTGAGAGTTTCACAGGCGGCGCTGCAGAGCTGCACGGTCACGACCGACGCCAACACGACGATCTTTTCCTCAGCAATAAAAAACCCCCGAAAGAAACTAAAATCATCGCTCGTCACCGCGCAGCTCCGCGATCACGTCGCCGACACTGTCCGACAGGTCTGTCGAGTTTGTTTTGTATATTTGTGTCATCGTGGTGATGAAGCTGCACGTAGAGGATAAAAACATCAGGACGGAGGCCGCCGCGGGAAGCCGGACCGTAAAGATCGCACACGAAGTTCGTCGTTACTCCGAGCTCGCAGTGATCCGTCTGTGATCAGCTTTATTAAAGAAACGTCTCTTCAGTCCTGACTGCAGCTCGAGCAGCTGAAACTTTTTGGTTCATTAAGTTCTCAGACGAGCTCGACGTTGGAACAGATTGTAGTTTTGGTTTTGGTAACAAGAATTAACTCAAAATACTCAAAACCATTAAATGAATTCATCAGTTTATCGACAGAAAAATAACCTGAAAATGACATTTAACGTCTCTGCAGAGACAAATATGAAAAATACTTTATTTTAATACAAAGTTACACATTTAAAGTTTAATTAAAGTTTAACTTTGTCTCTCTAATCTCCAGATTTGGTGGATTTCGACAGATTTCCTCGACTTCTTCATGAGTCGAATCTGACTGAGAATCTTCACATTATGAACTTTTCTTATAAAGTAAAAATAATAATAATAATAATAATAATAATAATAATAATAATAATAATAATACTAAAAATGCTGATATCTGTCCGTTCATTCACGAGTATGCTGCGAACAGCTGATTCACCGTCGCGTTTGCAGCTCACAAACACGTCGGCGATCTCCTGAGATCTGACTTCCCGCGGCCTCCGTCACGGCGGCCTCCGTCACGGTTGTTCGCTTTTGTTTGTCTGAATGGAGGGATTATTTAATAGTTGTAAATATCAGCGTCTGCTCTGTAGATAGACTGTTTGTTTGTTTTTGTCACTTTTTATAATTTTTTTATTTCTTTGTCTTTTGAAAACAATGTAAAAATAATAAAAAATAATTATAAATATTTGTTGACTGATGAAGACTTGCAGTTAAAAAAAAAAAAACGACAATGACTGAACTGAATTTTTATATTTTTTTTATTCTCGTTTTTTTTGTTCTTTGGACCAATCAGCTTCGCTCAGTCTGTCCTGATTTAAATATTTACGGAGAAATATTAAACAGGTTTTTGTTTGTTTTTTTATTGTACAGAATAAATTAAAGAGGACGTCTCCATCTGTAACCGATCGCTCAGTTTGTCACAGAAAACATCAAATCTGCCAAAAACAACAATCGACACAAAAATTTAGTTTTTACTGTAAAATTTTGTAATATTTTTTTTTCTTTGTTTTCTGACAAAAAACTTTAAGATTTTGTTTCTCGTCTTTGTGTTTTTGTCTCTCTGCGAGTCTAAAAAAACGCTTTGGAAGTAGAAAAAGACGCTGAGTTGCATCATGGGAAATGTAGTATCCAGTGGCTTCGTCTTTACTTCACACTAAAACTCAGAATATCTCTGTCTGCAGCGCCGACGAGTCGTTCTGTTTCTAATGTTTCTCTTTGAGTCTGTAAAACTATAAAACACAAAGATTTATAATCAAACGACTAAACTCCATTTTCCACACGCAGCAGATCGACCTGAATATTTAGTTTCTGCTAATAAAAAGTGACGAAAAAGATTCAAAACGTTTTAACGGTGCGGTGAAAGAAACAGTCTGACACCCGTTAAACGGTAAATTGCTGTGAATCAGCGTTGTTGTTAGCCTTGACAGAGCTAGGCTAGCTATTTCCCCCTGTTTCCAGTCTTTATGCTAAGCTAACAGGCTGCAGCTTAATATTTAGCAAAAAAAGCACACTTTTCTAAAACTTTTGTAGACGAACAGACTTTTTCTCGTCCTGACGAAGGCTCCGTTCCATTCAGGGTGCTGCTGTTAGCTCACTTGAAAGTCTCTGCTGCTCTGAATGGAACTGAACCTTCATTAGTCTCACTGGAAACAGCTGACTTTACTGTTTCCTGTCAAAAGGCGGCCATGATGATGATGATGATGATGGCCATCTCTCACTTTTCATTTTTGTCTCCAGTTTCTGTTTGTCTCTTTGTTTGTGACGCTCTTCGTCGTCTTCAGCCTGCTGGACTGCTCGTCATCCTCACGTCTGCACAAAACAAGAAAACAAAAATATGAACATTGTTTTTTTTTATACTGATTGAATTTGTTACTTTTTGTGTAAAGAAATGCAAAGATGAAAAATAAAAAGGTCGCGAGTGAGTCGACTGAAACGATGCCGTTTGTTCTCGATGACGGAATAATGGAAACATTTCTCTCGTCAGGTCGGCACTTTCTGTTTGGTTTGTGACGTTTGAGCCACCAGATCATTCAAAAAGACGAAAAATATTTATTTGATATATTCTTTAATATTTCTTCATTTAACTCAGTTTAACTTTGTTTTTTTTGTGTTAAAGACAAAAAACAAAAACGTTAAATCAACCCAATAATAACGTGATGGTAACGTTTGAGAAGCACCGACCTGATCAGAGTTCAGATATGTTCAGCTCGTTTCGTGTCCGTCGACACACTAAAGGTCACGATGTAAATATGACATTCAGCCTTTTGTCTTCTTGTTTTTTATTTAAATGTAAATAAATAAATGAATCTTTGTAATTGATCCACTCAGATGAACTGCTGCCTTTTCTGTTTGTAACGTTGAATTTTAAATAAAGATGATAAAGTAAAGCTCGTCGTCGTCTTCTTCTTCTCTGACTCGTTCTCGTTGATCTTTGAACGTTCCTCCTGCAGGACGAGGCTGCTGATCAGAGGCTGAAGCTCTGTGAGTATGTTAACATTTATTTAACGTTACCTGAAGCCTTCAGCGCTCAGCTGGACCTCGTCACTGTGGAGACAGAAAAGTTTAAAGTTTTACAGCCGAACAATGAAGTCATAAAAGAGATAATGATGGTGGTGGAGGGCAGGGGCGGATCTACAGGTGTCCTCACCTTTACCTGAGGAACAACAGGCCGTCATGCAGCAGCGTGCATATTTATATTTCAAAACATAAAAAATATAAATTAAAATTCATTTTCAGTCTGGTTGAATGCAGCGACAGGAGTAATTCTGCTTTTAGATGAAAGTATAAAAGTAATCTGAGTATATTTTGTCTGATCTTTAATATTTGATAAGAGAATCACGAACACGTGTTCGTTCATCTGACGCTTCTTGTTGCTGATGTTTGTTTCAGCAGCTGGAGGGCGACGTGGCGCTGCAGAGGACGAACCAAACGCACTCATGAAGTTTGTCAGGAGAGGAAGCAGAGGTGAGCTGAGGTCACCGATCTGATTCTGTACTGTTGTTATTATTATTATCATTATTATTATTATTATTATTATTATTAACCCTCACAAACTGTCCGTTTAGACGTTTGACAGCAGTATAAATACTCTACATGTCATCACTTTAACCTGAAATTTGATGACTTTTCCTAAAGTGACCCAAAATGTGCAAAAATGAAAATATTTTAAAATGTTATACTTGAACAGGTGCTACAAATCTTTGTACACCAATTTGACCTGGATCTATTGACCTGGATCTATTGACCTGGGTTTTAGAGCCACCAGTGTGGGTCAAATGAAGGGGATCCTCGAAACAGTGACAGTTAAACAGCACAGACCATATGTGTGTGTGTGTGTGTGTGTGTGTGTGTGAACCTAAATACACTCTCATGCTATCTAAATCATAAATAAAGGAATAATAATGTGTTATTAATGTCAGATTGGCTGTTTATATTTTCTAAATAGATCTGGAGTCCAAAATTATGTATAGTTTGTACAGTTTGTAAGGGTTATATTACTGAAGTAATCAGAGTACTTGAGTATCTTGTACTGAAAAGTAGCAGCACCACAGTGTCGACGTCCTGCGATCAGTATTTCAGTTAAAGGTCTCTCTTCTGGGGGAAAATGGCGCCACCTAACGTTTGTTTTCTTTTGAGGAATTCCTCAAAATTTGCGACATATTTAAATAAAAACACGTCAATAAAACATCTGAAGACAAAATAATTAACTTCATAAATTATAAATGAACTGCAGATGGAGGAAAAACACAGTTAACTGTCTGCCAGGGAAACTTCAAATCCTCAACATGATATCATATCCTAACTGTGTGTGTGTGTGTGTGTGTGTGTGATGGATGAAGTCATGGTGTGTACTTCACTGTCTGGTTTTATTGCTCTGTATTAATAATCCTTTTCCTGCTCGGCAGCCTTTAAATCTTCAGCTGCTCCTGGCTCTTCATGGAAGATCATCAAAATACAAAACCATCGAGCTGACGGTCTTCTTTTTACTTTTTAGATTTACTTCATAATTTACTCTGAGAGTCGATGAAAGTTGTAAATCAGACGTAAATGTGAAGACGGAGTAGAGAAACAAAGACGAATCAGCAGAAGTTATCTGTAAATCCAGATTCCAGGTGGATAGACTCTGCTTACGTGCGATGACGCATGAAAAAGGGATTGAACACGTTATCTGAAATTCATTTAATCGGTGGAAAAGATTTTTGGTTGGCTTTAAGACGCTTTGAGCACAAAGAAACTCTCACAGTCTTCAGGTGATGAATCTTGATCTTCAGTTCTTTCCACAAATTGACAGTCTGAGTCTGGTTTGACCGGACCGGTCCAAAACCTTTATTTTCCTGCTCCTGGAACCAGCTGACAGTACGTATTGGATCTCAGTCGTCCTGTTGGACGGAAACAGTTTGAAGGATTTCCCGGTACATGGCTGCATTCATCTTCGTTTCGATTATTTGGATTCTGTGAGAGGAGAAACAGCCTCATACCACGACGCTCCCTTGATGCCTCCGCTCCTGAACTCTGTGGGTATTTATTCTGGTCACATGCAGAAACATTTCACCTTTAAACATGGCGCGTTGTGTTGCGTAGCAAATTTCAAAAAGCTTTTCTCTTCATTAATGGAGTCATCACGTTTGGATACCGTGGCGGTTACGTGTTCTCCATGATGCATCTGCTGCTTTCAGGTCTTTCTGGATCTCGACTCTTGGGTTCCTCTTCTGACTGATTACCTGGTCGCAAATCTTGCCAGGAGCTCCTTTGTGCGGTTGGTTGATGATTGAAGAGTGATGTTGCTTCCACTCGTGAGAGAGATGTCAGTAATAATCCCTCATTGTTCAGGACTACAGCACAGTTATTGTGTTTCTCACTGTTGTTAGCTCATATTTGTTTAGATTTTGTCAATTTGGCGCCATTAATCTTGGCGATTCGAGGCGATTTTTAAGCAGCTATATGGACGTTTGGATACAAGAACATCCGGATGCCATTGTTGTCTCTTTGATTCTTCTACACTCTTTGATTGACAGGTGAATTCTGGGAATCGGAGTACCTGTCTGTCTCTTGACGTCTCTTTCCAGTCATTATCTTACATCAGACGCTTTGATCACACAAACTACACACACACACACACACTATAAGTCTGTGAAGTGACATTTATGTGAAAACACACAGAAGAGATCCAGACACGCTCTTCATCCTTCAGATGTCACATTTTTCCAGACTGGTTTTCTTTCCGTTCACACCATCGAATTAAAGCTGATGATTCGAAACGAGCAGAATCATCCGGAATCTCTCAGGATGCTCGAATGTATTTATTTTATCTTCATATTTTTTATCATTTACAGTTCTCTGAAGTGTCTTAAACCTGCAGCAGGGGGCGACCCCACTGGCTGCAACAAAAGGTCTGATTGTATAGAGTTTTATGGAGAAATGAGGTGAATTCTCAGTTGATTTATTGTCTCAGGAAAGTTTCCTCGTGAGTTTCTGGTCTCAGTCTCTAGTTTCAAGTCTTCTCCTACACAGGATGATGTTCATTTAGTAAATGATAAATAGACGATAAAGCAGGGGATTCTTTGGGGCAATGGGCTCACAAAACTCAGATCAAACCGTCAAATTGTCAATATTTGAAACTTGAGTTTGAGTTCCTGTTGTGAACTTGAGAAGTGCTTCACATATGATTGAAAAATACAAGACTTAGAGAAATCTTCAAATGTTTTTGGATACCAGATTTCTGTGGTGTTCCTCGAGGTCTTAATGCGGTAGGTCTAAATCTGAGTAACAACTAGTATCAACCCAAAAAGCTGCCGCAACAACTTAAGAGACATAACAGATCATGAGAATGAGTATCATATTTCAATATTTGAATACAAGCTGCATCTCAAATTGATCTTTTCCAGCTTTCAGGTGATGTGTAACAAACATTTTGCAGAGATCTCATTTTTCTAACTCACGATGGAAGTCATGGCAGCTTTAACGTCTCTCTCGACCTCCTCAAAGCTTGTAAGTCCACGGTCTGCATCCCGGAGGAGCAACACGGGTCTAGATTTACACCAGCGTGTCTCAGTTACAGCGTCAGATTTAAGACTTTTGTTCAACGGCCAAAAAAGCTCCTCAAAGTTCAGAGAGAAGAACACACAGAAGCACAGTCGGACTCTGGTTTGGGAGATTTAAAGCTGCACTTGTTAATGACTCAGAAAGCTGAACATGACTTTTACAGAAACATCTCGTGGATGAGTGAACGTCAAACAACAGAAACTCAAACTGCTGCGCCGTCAACCAACAGCCGACATGTTCGAGATTAAAGAGGCAGCCGAGTCCTGACCACAAACTGCTTTATTTACCACGCTGGTAATTAGGACAATTATCTATTTATGAGCAGACATACGTCAGCTCTGAGCTTTAATAAGGCGACAGCAGTTTCAGCTCATAACAAACTGTATGTGGATTATATATATGTGTGTATATAATGTGTACATTTTGTGTATG
Organism: Miichthys miiuy; assembly: GCA_036365135.1. Lineage (NCBI taxonomy): Eukaryota > Metazoa > Chordata > Actinopteri > Sciaenidae > Miichthys > Miichthys miiuy. Next base: position 1,392,420 of record CM071606.1, on the reverse strand, counting down.
TGGAGATTTTTTCCATTATGAACCATCTGCAGTCTAAACGACCAAATAAACATCCAGGCTTTGACGGTGTGCCAGTGGCAGAGTCATGGGAGCTGTAATTAACAGATTATAACAAACTTCTTTTGAGTCCATAAGTGTGTTCACACTGTCTAAAGTCAGTACTGGACATGCTGGAGCTGAAGAGGTTGCGGTGTTGTTGCCGAAGTTCAACAACAGTCAAACGTTGGTGCAATCGTCATTTCTGGTACGTTCACAATGGTCGTACTTGAATCGAAGCAACACCAGAAAGTACACAGAGTACTATGTAGAAGAGTAACTAACAGAAGTATTCTTCAATATGTGATGAGGTCTTCCTGACAGACTGTTGTGGATGTAAAGAGCAGATGATGATCTGTGTTGTTTATTTGTGCATCCTTCTGTTTATTCCTTCATCGTTTCATCGCTCTCTGGCCTTCGCTTCGTTCCGGTCTTCACATTACAACTTGTTGGAAACGTCGAGGAAGCGACTCGGAAAAAACTGCCGAATCGACGTTGACTGATGACTTTTTCATGTGAGGCCGCTGGGAGACAAAGATGTCAAACGCAAACATGGACGTCCTCAGAGTGTCTATAAAAGAAAGACAAACTGTCCTCACTGGTGTATAACACAGACTGTAATCCATCGCTTTCCATTTCAAACCATGTGAGCTCCTCCAGCAGACTGGAGATACATCACATCTGATTTAAAGACTGGAGACGACTTCTTCACCATCCAAGACCGCCAGTTAACGTCTGTGTTATTTAAAAGTGTTTGTAGTTGTGATTTCAGGGACATGAATGTCATCTGCAGCATCTGTTAGTCCCTCTAACGGATGCTGCAGATGACAGAGGGTCTATAGTGAAATATCTTTACAATTATTCTCATGAAATCTGGTAGAGATGTTCATGATCCCCTGAGGATGAATCTCTAGCTCTAAAATTTCTGTCACCTCCAGCTGCTTTTGGTTCAGGAGCAGTTTTTGGGTCGATACAGGGCCGTTTCTTGCTATTTGTGGACTATGGGGATGCATAGGGCCCCGCAGCCATCAGGGGGGCCCCCAAGCTGCAAGTTTATTGCCCCCGAATAGCATTGCAAGATGCTATTCGGGGCCTTAAAATAGCATCTTGCATAGGGACAATTTTGACCCCTTAAAAATGATTTTAAAAAATCCCACATTGACACACGAGACCTCGAGGAACACCACAGAAAAAAATCAGTATTTTACTTCATCCTCTGAACGCCCTCTGACCATTTTTACAGGAAACATGAGGAAGCAGAGAGAACTCTACTTCCTGTTTCATGAGCTCTACTTCCTGTTTCATGGGGACCTGGTTGAACATTAACACCAGATTTCGTCTCCATCTGGACAGTAGACGTGAATCCCTCTACACCAAAGTGTTGACTGGTCAGACCAGCTGACGTCACCGTCCCTTTAGGCTCCACCACTTGTGTGGTAAAAGTCAAATAATATATGGACGCTGCCGCCGAGCAGCCAAAGTAAATTTCAGCCCTGCAGCGATGACAGGCCTTTTCTTTGTGCCAGCAGCAACACTGAGATCAGTCAAAACAAATGAGAAGCTCCACATGTCGGTCGTATAACTCGTTCTCGCTCTCCCTTTACGGCTTTTCACAGTTCACATGGAGTCAGAGAGAAATCTGTCTTCATGGAGTGAAGGAAACATCAGGAGTGATGAAGGTAGATCGCTTCATTTAAAATCATCCCTGTTTATTCACAAATGACTGAAAAACATCTCGGTTCATCTGTCTGCTAAAAAGACACACAGAGTAGCTGTGCCACCTGTTTGAAACATAGAAATACGAACAGTTTGTGTCTTTACACACTTAAACTTGCTATGCTCAGTCCATAAGTGCGTTCACACGGTCACTTCTGTCTACGCAGTGGAAGAGGAGGGACGACCAGCATCGTGATGGCGGCTGAGGAAGCTGCTGGAGCTGAAGAGGTCGCGGTGAATACCTCAATATACAAACGTAAGCTGGACATTTATATTTCTATTCTATTTATATTTTGGTAGTTACACACACTCTGCATGGTTGCAACATATGAAGCTCTGTTATAGATTAAACTACCAAGTATAGCTGAAATGATTTGTTGATTAATCACTGAAAATTTGCAATTTCTTAATCATTTTTAAAAAATTAACAATTTTTGGTTCCTGCTGCATTCTCTTCTTTATACACAACTTTACTTAAAGGTACAGTGTGCAGGATTTAGTGACATCTTGTGGTGAAATTTCAGATTGTAACCAACTGAATATCGCTCGCCTCACCCCAGTTCCAAGCATGTAAGGCAGTAGTAGTCAGTTCTGATTTCAGGAGGTTCGGATAGAGAAAAATTCTCACGTTTAAGCTGCATTATAATTTAGTTATACGTTACAGTTATTTTATATATATTGAAGCAGCATTGTCATTGTATCAACATCTGCACTGTGTGAAGTCAACGACTCAAATCAATGTCATGTCAACAATATATTGACAGGAAATAATCTGCTCCAAACTTCCTGCAGTTATTGTTTTACCGTTTGGTTCAATGTTCAGTTTATCAGCTGTTCTCTCTTATTTTATGCAAAGAATATAAAATGAATTATCCATTAAATATGTCACTCAGTGATGGAAAAGCTCCCTGAAGGACCAAAGTTGTCTTAAATCATCCTGCAGATCTCGAACAGCTGAAATGTGAGTTTTCTTCGCAGCGTGACTCAAACAGTTTGATCCTCAGACCTGCTGACAATCGGACGTGAAATCTGATGCTGGCAGCGGTGAACGGATCAGACTGATTCACGGTGTGGAAACGTGTCGATGTCTACGAACGGCAGGAGGCTGTTTAATCTGAGACAAAGACGACATTCTGTGTCTTGGCTGACGTGGAATATTATTGTCACAGCAATAAAAAACTGGATCTGATGAGAGAGCAAGAGAAAGTGGAAAAGGAGGCAGTGAATGTCTGGCAGCGTGAGCGTGTAAATCAGTGTTAATTTGTTCCTGAGGCTTTTAAAAAAGGAAATTAAGTCTGATTCTTCCTGCCCAGAAGAAAAAAATCATCCCAGTTCATCTGCACGAGATTGAACCTGCATGCAGACTACATTAATCCAGAACAGGTCTTCAATCTGTGGTAAGAAGTATTCATTTATGAGTGTGGTTTAATTTTGTAACGAACAAACAAACTGTGGTGTTTCTCAAAAACAGATCCATGAAGGGAAAAGCTGTCGTCTCTCTTCAAAAGTTCACTTCATGCAATCAGGAGCAAACAGGTGCACCTTGTTGGAGTTTGAGGAGCTCTGCACAGCTGCAGATTGTAGTGATGCAGCTCAAGGAAGATGGATCACAAGAACCACAGCAACATCTAACCAGATCCTCAGGTATGTTTACCAGCAGAGTATCCAACGTCATTTTCATCATGTCATGTTTACATCTGAAGCTTGTATTGCAGTTTAAAGGTCTGTCATCATATTTTATGATGCCGTCGCCCTTAAAAAACAAGCAAACTGAAGCAGAATATTTTGTTGATGATGTTATGATTACATCTGTCATTGTTCAATACATGTTGACTTTTGGACTTTACAACCACAGACTGTCTAAAACCTGGATGTAGTCTCCGTGACGTCCCCCACAGGTTTCTTTAGAGCCATTGTGAAGCTCCGTATGGTGGCTCTGCTCGTCTCCATCTTGGCAGTCTTGCCTCTGCCGGCTCCGGGTTAATCCAAAAATGGTGAAAGAAGTGGAGCATAGGTGGAGCTGAGACGGGCTGAATGACGTCTGGGTCCTCGAATAAGCCACATGTAACGACACCCACCTGTCAATCAAAATGTCCACACTCTTACAGGTGAGTTGTATATAAATTCACCCTCAGTACAGTTGTCATGAACGGGGAAATTAGCTACAGAGACCAAAACTGTTTTTTGTACCAGGCTGTAAACATGTTTATTTCTGCTGTGAAGTTGGACATTTGAACATGGGGACTTATGGAGACTGACTCACTTCTGGAGCCAGCCTCAAGTGGAAGGAAGTCAGATACAGAAAAGACATAGAGGATCCAGTCAATTTTCAAAATAAAACACCCTGCGCAGACTCCACATCATGGTAGAAGCACCTAAACCAAGAAATGAGGTAGCCAAGCCAAGGCTTTGTGTACAAACAGACGTCATCCACGTCGGCGGCTTCACGATGGAACAGTCCTCTTCATTTCATGGCACCGGTCCCTCACTAAATTGGATCCATCCCATTACTGACCCATTCGAAGCTCATTCCGCCCTTTCAACTGCTTTTTATGATTTGCTCTGATCACCATCAATGCTCTCCCCATCTCACGCATCATTACCAGAATTGAGAGGACAATTCCAAACGATGTGCATACGCCTCCGCTCCATTACTGTCCATCAAATGAAACTCACTGCACCGCAGCCACCTCACTTGTATCCACATCCTTTTATTTTCCACTGCAGCTCCAACCGCTGTGACCGCTTCTCCCAGAAAACCATTTCATCTCATCGCAGAGCTCCTCCATCGTGCTCAATTATCTGAAAACCAAACGACCTATTGGCCTGTTAATCATTATAGTAACTCAAGTTACCTCAACATCGAATAAACAGGGTGACCCAAATACTCCAAAGTGTTTCATAGACCGAAGTACTGACCTATAAATGTAGCAGAGGTGGTTGACTTCACTGTTAAAACATCTGTAGCAAGGAAAAATAAAAATACAATGGAGGTTTGGAGAAATGAAGTCCTGAGCAGCTCTGTTCCAGCCCAGACGGTGGTGGTAACCTGCCTTTTACAGTTTTTATGGTACATCCTGGCAATGTGCTCACCCAGCTCAGGTTCTAGCACGACACTGGCCTAACATGAATTGTTTTCATATGTTATCATGTTGCTGCCGCTATTAGTTACCTTATCTGCTTCACCTCGTCTCAATCAAACATGCTGTCTGCACACCTCCACCCTCTGCTGGTCACCTTCAAACACAGCTTCAGCTTTGTAACATGGTGATGAGTTTTTTTACTAAAAGATAATGTCCGATAGAGAGACAAAGGTGAACAGGGAGACAGAGGGGAACCGTTCACCTGGGAACCATTAACGTCTGTGTTTCCAGGGGGGCGTTCAGAGGGGCTTTCAGGGGTGTGCGATGCAGTCATGCGTCTCCAATAAATGTGTTTCCCCTCTCGGCCAGATGTTCAGGTTTGCACTGATGGTTTTAACAGCTGCGAGTGAAATATGCATCGCTAATGTAACACAGGAACCTGCAGACTGCAAACAGTGTGTGTGTGTTCAGTCCTCAATCATATCACACAGGTGTGTGCACATTATCTTTGTGTTAATATAAATAGTTAGAAATGACCTCATTTATATTTATAGTTACAACAATATGTGAGTAATTTAAACTATCGAAGAATGAGGAAACACTTTCTGGCTTTGCCGAGAAAAGTAATCTGAAGACGTCACTTTGGGTTTTAGGACATTATTAAACATAACTGAACATCAACATATTGTACGTGGAAGCAGCAGCTAATCATCTGGTCAACAGACAGATGACCAGAGAGACCCTTGAAAAACTAAAACTGTGTGAAAAGCTCCGACTCGCTGCAATTCTGCAATGCAACGAATAATAACAATATAATAAAATCATCTTTCCCATCAGAAATACTCGCCTAATTATGACTTTCATTATTACAAGATCTGTATACAGGAATGGAAGTTATAATTACTGGACCCTAAAATGGTTCTTTGGAGTGATGCCATAGAGGAACCATTTTTGCACCTTTCATCAAGAAGTTCTACAACCAGTTTCCCACCTCTGTTTTCACACCATCACAGACTATTTAAACGGAACAAGTAGAAGAATTTCTCACATCATAAATCCATGTTTTGATATTCTCCAGACGGGCGGAGCGCCAGTTGGCCGACAGTCGACATGTTTGAAAACAGGAAGCAGATTTTGATGGAGATGCAGCTGCAGTCAAACACCTGATTCACTCCCCGCTGGGTCGGTATCAGAGGGCTTACACTTTTGTTGGGGTGCTCAGCTGTTTTCCAGACCTGTACATAGTCCAGAATCTGGTCTGAAAGACACTAAGTATCAGCCCCCAAACTGAACTTTTAACAGTGGTTTCCAGCACGAGGGTCAGGAACCCACCAAGAAAGTCAGTGTGAGGATTAGATCAGATTAATACAGTGTCCCCATGGATCCTTGGAAGTTTAACCACAATCTGTGTCGCAGACTATGAAGTGTTGGGCCTGGAAAGCCCTTGAAATTTATGCTAACGATGTGGGAACCATGTTAATAGTCTGAGAAAAACAAAGAAAGCATTAGCTAATAAGTGGAAATTCAAACATCGACATTTGCAGCATGAATGAAAAACGTCTTGAACCAAATAACTGTTTAGTTTCTCTCGGTTGGACTGTTTCCTTCACACAGGTTGTTTAAGGTTGTCCTGTGTGTGTGTACAACAGAGATTTTGCCGTGCATCAAGCTGCCCTGCAGATAAAGTAAATATTAGTCATGAGTCTGCTTCCTTTCCTTTTTCCAGGTTTATGCAAACAACTTAAAATTCACTCCCATTTAAACTCAGCAGGGTCGGTGCTTTAAGTTCTGTAGTTTAGTGTCTTTCTGTCAAATGTGGATCAGCTGCAGGTATCTGAACACAGAGCTAATTGTTGTGTTCACTGGACAAACAGGCTTGTAGGTTTGGTTTAGACTTTGCTGACTTCCAGTGTGAGACAAATTGAACAAGGCTTGGAGTCCCACAGAAGTCCGAAACGATACTAAAGGACAGTCTGGATGGTTAGTTCTGATGAAACTGGAGGTGAACGCGGTGGCGCTGAAAGGGCAACAGCTGAGGTGTCATATAAATAACACGCCTATGTGTTATGTCATTTTGTGTTTTGTCATGACACATTTTTTGCTTTTCGTGTGTCATTTCGTGTCAGATATATTGGGTCGTTTTCCATGTAAATTTCATAGAAAAAAAGAAACCTGCATTGTATAAAGTGACACAATATAAAGAGCAAGAAAGTTCATGTCTGGAAACACTTTCACCCACGATGCTGCTGTTCAGGTCCGTGTGAAACCAACATTTTCCTAATTATTCCACGTAACTTAACTTACGTAACGTAACAAACATAACATGGTGTTTTCCTAAACCTAACCAAACTGCAACAGTTTCACAACATTTATAGAAACCAAAAGTCAACTGTAACTTATGTATTGTATTTAACTTATGCAACGTATGTCACATGATGTTTTCCTAATCGTTTCACAACGTTAAACCAAAAGTTAATGTTGACTTATTTCCCATTATGCACATAACTTGCATAACATATTGTACCGTATGAATCTGCGTCACCTTCAGAGCTACCATAAACTCAACACACTGGATGAAAAGCTGCTGTAATGCCAATATTCCAGTCCTGATTCAAATAAGTGGCTGCACTGTACTTTAATTTACTTATTTAAGCAGGAAATTCTTTGCTCCCACTTGCGCGTAAATGAATGAAAAATATTTACGATGTAAATCAGCTTTCTTACTTTGGGTATAAAAGACGTTCTGTGGGCTGAGAGAGAGGCTGTAACCTCAAACAAACACACCTTCAATGGCAGTTTCTCTGTGGAAGGAAAAAGGTTGGTTTCTCTGTTTACACTTGTGTTTTTGATATTAAACGCCAAAATGAAAAAGTAAAGAATAAATCATTATATCGAGTATCAGCTGGCAGAAAGAGCACATGTAAGAACGGGATAGAGAACAGGAGCTGCTGAGTTAAAAAAAAAAAAACTCTCTGAAGCCGTCTGGCGTGTCAGATGATATTTAAGCTCCATGAAGTCGGACCACATGGATCTCACTCTGTTAAGAGGGCAGTGAAAGGGCAGAGAAACTATGATCTGACTGTGTCTGGGTTAGTTTTCCTACTTTATGGTTGCAGTTTGTTTTGGGCGCTCGGTGCTGTGTTATTGAAGACAGAAGGTGTTAGAAAATGATTATTAATGAGGATTATTGAAGTATTTAATCATAGAAGTGTTCAACAAGTTCATTATTGGAAATTCATCATGTGGACACCAACACGACAGGATTATCGTGTCGCTCGGTGTCTGTCCAATATTGAATCTCCTTTAGCTCTGCTTTTGGTCTCCAACAAAAATCTGCCTCGTGCACTGAAAATCCTTCTTTAATGGAGCTGTAATGAATCGTTGGACATTTTGGGAAACACTGATTCCCTTCCGGCGTTACAGGAAATTACTGGTCCCAGCCAAGAGAGGCAGTTTGCCAAAGAGTTGCTAGGGAGTACTGACTTGGTTGCATCGACTTTTACACCTAAAATCTACCTACGACCACATCGTTGTTTTATATCACAATGTGGGTTGCTCGAAGAAAGCCACCCATGCATCATGGACCTTGTTGCACAGATCAAGGCAGCAACAATTGGAAACAATGTGGCTGAAACTGTCAAGAGGAAGGTCCAAAACAAACTTCAAGGCCTTTTTATTGAAGTTCTTAACAAGAGCAGAGGTCAGTTGTGATCCTGAATGGCAAAGTTTGTCCAGAAGGTCCATTGATCATCATTGAAACTGATTTCTTTGCATGCTGCAAACAACATCTTGCACATTTTCCAGCAGGATATCACAGAGGAGAAAGATCCAAACCTGTGTCTTTGTAGACGGAGTACGTAGGCGATTTTATCTCTGTAACAGAGTTTGTCCGACAGAAGCCCAACAGAAGCTGTGAAGATGATGAGGATGAAGACAAGATCATGCCTTTGGAGAGTTTCCTGTTGGACCTGCATGACATCACCGTTGCTCTTTTTCCAGCAGCACTTACCTTCACATATTTAGTTCCCCCGTTCCCCTGAGTATAAAAAATAAACTCACATTACAGATGTGACTTCAGAATCTTGTTGATCTGGAGCTGCTCCTGTTGGCTCGGACAAACAGAACTACTGTTGTGTCTTTAACGAGCGACGTCTCGGATGACGAGACTGTGTTTCACGTTTGGATCTCAGACCGGAACCGTTTATTGACTCCAGATTCACGTCGGTCAGTCCGACTCAGAACAGAACGTTGTGTTTTGAAGGCAGGTGAAACATTCATTTCTTTTTATCTACATTTCTACTTTACATATGTGATGTGATTATTGATAGAGGCTCCAAAAAACCTTCAAATCGACAGGATTATATAATTTGTTGTGCCAGAATTGGAGCTGGAGTACAGTTGCTGCAGTGTTTCTTTGGGCAATAGTTGTTTTGTCTCATATCTGTTGCTGCTTGGATCAAACTTATTTTAAAGTAATACTTGTATAGCCATTACTGGTAACTGCACTTTAGTTTAGTTGTAGATGACATTAAGGCTGCTGTGCATGTTTGCAGTGGAGATAGTTTCTTTGCTGTGGTCGTGCACCAATGCAAATAAAAATTTCAGCAGCTTGAGGAGAAAAACTTAATTCTGCCGTCAATCCGTCTGTTTCTGTTTCTATCAGATAAAAACGACATTTTTCTTTCAGTTGTGAAAGTTGCTCATGATGATTGCGTTGCTTATTTTTCCTTTTTTCTTCTGATATTTGTCTAACATCTCCCACTCCTCTGAGTCCCACTCTTTGTGACTCTCTGCATAACTCAGATTCTCCTGCTCAGTTTGTAATTGAATAGTTTGAATTTCACAGAGGAAAATCCTCTTCCTCCTCTCCACCCTTACAATGGATCCTTTCAGCTTCATGGGAACCGAGAACGACTTCTGTTCTGAGCCTCTGATCCACTTCGAGAACTGAATATTTGATATGTCATTTTTCTTTATCAACCTACAGTTGTCTTCTACTAAATAAACTAATTAACTAATTAATTTTGTATGAATCAGTTCTGTGGGATTTAATTAAAGGTGTTTCAGTTTTCGGAATAATTGATTTCTCCTACCAAGGAGGTATATTTTATGTTTTCTGTGGAGTCTGTCAGCAGGATTGTGTAAAAACCAAGCGGCAGCCTTCGTGGTTGTTAAGTGAAGCCAACGCAGGAAGTACCAAAAAAAGTAGTAGTTCCTCTTCTCATCCACTTGAGGCTGGTTCCAGAAGTGAGTCAGTCTCCATAAGTCCCCATGTTCAAATGTCCAACTTCACAGCAGAAATAAACATGTTTACAGCCTGGTACAAAAAACAGTTTTGGTCTCTGTAGCTAATTTCCCCGTTCATGACAACTGTACTGAGGGTGAATTTATATACAACTCACCTGTTCAGGTTATATTAAGGCTTAAAGTTATGCAGGATTAAGAGCGTGGACGCTTTGATTGACAGGTGGGTCTGGTCACAGGTGGCTTGTTTGAGCAACCAGGCGTCATTCAGCCCACCTCAGGTCCAACAATGCTGATATTTCATCCAATTTTGGAGTGGCTCTGAATCACGCGATGTGTACACAGATTAATTTTCACCTTCGTTGACATTGTGAGGTCAATACCAACATGGTGGCTGATTTGCATATTATAGAAGGCCGAACTTTTGGCCTTGATGGAGGTCTGTGCTCAGTCAGCGGCCTTCTTGTTCCAAGTGAGATCAGAAATACCGATACGTTTATCTACTGTGCTGCAAAACGTACAAAAAATGCTGAAAATCACACGGGGGCCGAAAACCTCTTCACGCTGCCGACTCCTGACAACAGTCTGTGTTTCGGTGACATATGAGTAACTTCACAAGCATCCCCGTGTCGGCCCACAGGAAGTCTTTTCTCAGAGCGATGCTCGGCCAAAACAAAGGCTGCCCCCGTCGCTGGCGTCCGTCCATCTCCACAGCTCCAACCGTCACATCGCTGAGAAACATTTAACCTTTAAGACTGCAAATGAAATATGTCCACGACAGACAGACGGACAGACTGATTTCTGTTTTAGAAATACAAAGATAACAATGTGTTATTCTTGACAGATAATCATATATATACATAAAAGTTACTACATTTCCATGAATGAATGAAACTGTTTTGGTATTTTCTTCGTCCCTTTCCCTCCGTCTGCTCCAGGTTTCTGTCCTTCAGCCTTTTATGAGATGAGAGGTTAGAGGCCTCATATGGTGAAGGAATGGGGACGAGGAGGAAAAGAAAAGGGAGGCAGAAATTTTTGTCCATCTTGTAAAATCTGCCCCCACATCCCTCTTTTTACCTCCGTCCCTCTCAGAGGGGTGATCGCTGTGTTGTTTCTTGATGTTCTTCCAGTCAGTCGCTCTCTGAGATGGACAAAGCAGAGTTTCAAGGCCGCTCAGTGGCTAACGTACGGGGTAACTACCAAAACGAAGAAAACACAACAGAGGAGATACTGTCGGATACGTACAGTGATCAGAGAAATAAATCAGGATTAAAGCTGTCATAGATTTCTAAACTAAATGAGACTAAGACCAGCACCTCCATGTTCTCCACTGTCAGCGTTCACCTCATTCCTTCACCTGAAACGGTCCAACCACTTTCCTTCTACTTCTTTCTTGCTTTGTTTGCTAGTTTGGACTGCTGCTAAGACGTGTTATTAATTAGACACCAATAAACCATGTGTTAATTTAATTTAGCACCCAAGAGCCAATTTTCTGAAACCACAAGAGTCTAAAAAATTAGTCCTTTTGTTTTTCTAGTATAAATATACAGAATATATTCATCAAATTGTTTAAATGAATAATTAGGATTTGCTGTAGACTTCTATAAGAGTACAAACCTCTGTTGTATCAAAGCTTTTCTAATTTAAAGGATTTACGTACCTGATAGAACGAACGTGCTTATTTTAAGATGATGATCTTTACCTTAAACTTAATTAAACTGCGACCGTTTCACATTAACCACATGTTTAATGTTGTTACCATGACGATGAAGGTCACCTGACTTCATCCTTTATCCTCCATATTAGGAGGGGTGTGTATCTCCATAAAGAAGGACCTTTGGTCCAATCGGACATTCTTTGGACTGTTGGGGGTTTTGGGCAGGTTCCTGTGATCAGGGTTAGATTAATCAGTGAGAGTTAACTGATAACAGTTACCTGCAGTTTCACATTTCATTGCTAATGTAATACAATCTCATGTAAACTAAACTGAGAATGGCAATTGTTGACTATGTTTGAGATCTCTCCCATGTCAGATCGTTAAGCTGATGAAAATGAGACTTTACTGCGATCATAAAACGTTCAGACTCTGCAAAGGCCGATAGATTGATCGTATTGAAGTTCCTTTCCATGATAAGGGAAGTGTATATGATGTTCTGCTCGAGGTTTCTGCTCATGGTGGCTGTTGGTCTCTGCAAATAATATTGTAAGGAGTACAGTCTAGACCTGCTCTATATGGAAAGTGTCATGATAATAACCTGAATTGAATTTAATATATACACACACTGAACTAAACTATACCTCAGGTCGAAGACCAGGTCTAACAATCTGAATTATCCGTCTAAGGCTGCCATGAATGTGAAAGAGCTCTGTGTCTCCACATCTGCCCAGTCTGGCAGCCAGCTGATTGGTGGAGAGATTCCCTCACTGCACTCTGTGGGTTTTATATGGCTCCATCTGTACTGTGTGTGTGTTGTATGTACACATCTGCAGTAGGACCAAGGTGAGGATATCCTTCACGTCCAGCTAACGCTCACTGTGTTTCAGTGGAAACTGTGAGTCAGAGGAAACAGTGGTCAGACTGACTCCATGTGTGGCCAACATGTGTCCGTCACATACCAAATGTATGTTACCCGACATTAAAGCCCCATAGTTTAACTTCTGTACCATCAAACAACAGAGTTTGATGCTGTTGATGCAGTCACATCTCCCTTTACTGAAAACGCTCTCTCTCTCTCCATCTGTAAACATACATGTCTCATTAATGCATGTTAATGCATGTTAATGCATGTTACTAACTAAACTTCTTCCCTGGAGTTTCTCCCTGTACAGATTGTAAAGCCCTCAGAGGAAAATGAACTTTGTGACTTTGGGCTTTACAAATAAAATCTGATTTGATTTGATCTGATACACTGACCTGTGATCAGGTGAACGGTGTCTCTGTCATTCGTACGTCTGTTCTCACACTATGTAACTTTGGGCTCCGGGTCGGGAGAAGTACGTAACGCTTTACGGCACTAAGTCACACACCACCAACTATTTCACTGATTCTGGTGAAACTGGATCATATTTTATGGAGAAAATGTTTTCTGGTTTTCCCTCTGATGTCCTCCGGCTGCTCCGCCTCAACTCTCTGTGATTTACAGAGTTTATGATGGACAGTGAAGTAAACTGCTGACAGCTGTAGCTGCTGTTAGCTCATGTTAGCTCAGTTTGTTAGCTGCTGTTAGCTAATGGTAGTTCAGTTCGTTAGCTCATGTTAGCTCAGTTTGTTAGCTGGACTGCGAGCTCAGAGCACTGGGGGAGTTTTAGTGTTTGTACCAGAGGCATTTTGGACCACCGTGAAGAAGAAGAGGAGGCTTAGAGGCCCAGGGCGCGGGGGAACGCTGATGAGGAGCAGAGCCAGTGTTGTGCCAGAACAGGAGCTGGGTGAACAGGGAAATGTAACCAGGCTCAGCAGTCTCTATGGACATAATGGCAGAGGAGAAGAGAGTGAAGAGGACGTTGACGGAGGAAGCTAAGAAGAGAAAAGGAGAGAGTGAGCGAGCAAGAAGCCGCCGGACAAGAGTAAATCTGGGACTGACTTTTAGTGGTTGGTGAGAGCTTGGTGAAATAAAAGGCTGAAAGACAGACGCCGGACCGCGGCCTCATACATGGAGGTGCTGACTTTCGTCTTGACTGCTTTTACAGGCGACTGCTAAAGGTCATTAGTATGTGGTTTATTTTCAGGCAGATGTCCTGTAAAGAAAGCAGGTTAAAGTAGCTGCTTTAAATTTACTTTAATTTAGATATTTCACATCACAGCACAGACGTCAGTGTGGAAACTTTATTAAACAGTGAGAAAGAAAACAGTTCTGACTAAATGTTCTTGCTGTTGCCTCACACACACACACACACACACACACACACACACACGTATGTCGGTTTATTTTGGAAAGATGTTGAAGCTGTTACATCTCATGTCCCATAAAGCTGACACAGGATTCAGTCAGTTTTACGGTCAGACGACGGTGACCCGTTATATTGAGACGAATTCCTTCCAGGAGCACTGAAGCTTCTCGCAGTCGGTCAGCACCTGGAAGGCAGCGAGACTCGTATAGGATATTCTAGACTGCACACATGACGACAGACTTCATATGTAATCGGTATGTTTGGGTGGTTTTTTTGGAGTTTTTAGAGAAGAAAATATGTTTTGATTGGACCTGAATGAGGATTTTTACCATGATGTGTCAGTCCTGAAGAACATGACAACGTTTTTGCATTGATGTGAGAGTGTTGGGTTGCACTTTTTGGGCAGTATTAAGCTAAAACCAACAATGAATCAATGAAACACATTGGTGAGGTCCAGTTCATAGTACAACCCTGGGAAACCCTTAATCTGTAACCATCCATCCATTTTCTGCTACCTATGCAGGGTCAGGTAACGGCGGCTTTAGGTTACATAAGGTAGTCCAGTCGTTCCTCTCTTCAGCTCCTCCTTTAGGAACACGAGATGTTGGATGTACCCTGAACCACCGGCCTTTCTGGGCTCAGCTTCAGAGACAGTCACCTGACTTCAACGGCACATTGAAACATTACGCCAGGCGTGTGCATCTAGACACGATGCTAGAGGAGTACCTACAGCATCATATTTAAAGCGTAGAGCGAGATACTTCTTCTTCACTTGGGCAGCAACATGTCCAACCTAAAGGGAACAATCCACCATTTTCTGGCAGATAACCACAGCCTCAGACTCTGAGGTGCCGACCTTCATCCCAACGTCTTTACATTCGACTGAAAACTGCCTCAGTGTGTGCTGAAGGTTATGTTCAAAGTTTTAAGGAGTGCAGGATTTATCTCTTCATGAACTGCTCAGAAAGTCGTCGGTTCATTGCTGTAGATATTCGGGTTGGTTCACAAACATCGCCTTGTGTCCTTTAAAATCTCGAGTGTCGGTCAGCAGTTTAACACACCATTAGGTAAGAGGTGGTTGGCAGGTAGAAGACATGAGTTATACGTGTTTCTGAGAGCTGGTTTTCCCCGTGCGTGTCTTTTTCTGTATTACGTTGGGCGGAGGAGAGAGCAGGCGTGAAGCCAGACAGACAGACAGACAGACGACAGGTCCTGACGGGCCTGTTGTACATGAGCTGCACACACTAATGAAAACCTGATCCCTCCTGAGGTAATGCTGCAGTCTCTTAGTGTTGGAGGCGTACAGAGAACGGGGAGCGAGCTGGATCCCCTCGTCTCTAATAGATTCCCAGTCTGTGTTTCACAGCAGCCGGTAGTCTGAGGAACACAAGGACCCTCACACACATGCACAGACAGATGTACATGAAATATGTGTGTGTATAAGAGGGCATTCAATGTTTCACAAGGAATTCAATTCACTTTGGACATTTCTACTTCTAGCAGTGGTGAAGTATCCGGATCCTTTACTTAAAGTCTCCATGAAGTCCAACTTTACACAGTTTCCCGCTGGTCCTGCTTTAGCGTAACCGCTTGCTAAAGTAGCTAACCACTAATTAGCTGCTGCTAACTGAATCCAAAGTTAGCATGCAACAGAACCGGACCGGGTTGGAGCACAGCCTCTGAGACCAACAGGGAATAACGTTACACTACCGACGTGATACAGAGAGAAGTAGTGGCTCGGTCAGCCGTGTAGCTAACTGAACTGACTCAGCCCCGGGAGGCCGGGAGCCAGACCCGGCAACGAAAAACCGCCTCGGTAGGCTGCTGTTGTTGTTTCCAGATGGTTCTGTGTAACAAACCACCTGGTGCAGTCTAAAGCAGTTTAAAATTTCCTTTCAGCTTCTGTGCATTCGTAATATAACATAATACCTTCACTGTAACCTGAGGGGTGTGTGTGTGTGTGTGTGTGTGGCATTAAGTATTAAATGAACTGTTGATTTAAAAAGTTCTTTTAGGTTTGAAACATGTTTTAATAAACCTCAAACTTTTCCCTAAATCAACAATTTGTGAATGAACTCATTTTGCACGCTGTAAAAAGGCACTAAAGGACGACTGTGACTCACTCACCTCCACATAACTCAGTCCGCCATGGACACACAAGACTACAAGACTAAGACGAGACTGCTGACCGGGCTGACGGGCTGCGGCACAAGAGCCTCTGAACTATGAATGAATACATTTTTATTAGTGTGTCATGCTTAGACTCATCCCACGTGGTCTTACAGACACCATCAATTCATACGAGGAGCAGATTTCATCAAACAACAAAGAGAGTCCAGAATAAAAGTCTTAAGAGCCGCGTTCATAAATCACTGTGTGAAGCGCTGCAGCCAACTCAGTGTTGTTTCTCTCATCTGTCTTTCTGAAACGTGCTCCTCGTGTTTTCTGTGCACGTCGTATGATCGATGAATGAATTTCAACAGTTTGTTACAGCCACAAAGCTGCTCGCGCCTCTCAGGGGCTGTAAAACTACAAAACAATGAAGTCCAGCTCAGCCGTGCATCATTTTCACCTTTGAACATGGGCCGGAGGAAACCCAGCGTCCTGTGTGACAAAATGATCTCAACTCAAAGGCTCACTTACTCATTTTTATGAGCTTTCAGTTGTGAAATGTTGGTTGTGTAATTAATGGTCATCTATGGGAAGTGAAGGGATCGTGACTTCTGTCTCAGTACGACTTTGGCCAGAATTAAAGTTCCTGAACGTGACGAGGTGACAGTGATGTGTGGCGTTGCAGAAACACTGATTGAAATAACAGGAAGGAAGTTGAACTGCGTGGTTCTGATTGCTGAACGTTTGTCTGTTGCTTGATTCGAGCTCTCTATTCTGGGTTATCATCAGTATCATTAAGTTCTGGTACATCAGTAGGTGGCCTGTCCCTGCTGAGACAGCAGACAGAAGTCGTAGTGATCGCGGCGGTTCTGAGGCTTCATACGAAACTGAAAAGCCGCTCTGTGGCCGGCGGTTTGAGCGTGAGGTATCGTTTGTCGACTTCCTGTGCGCTGTACAGGCCTCGCTCTGTGTTTGACTCCGTCATCTTAACCACCGGCGGTTAAATGACTTACAGCCTCTTCTCACTTCAACCACAAAAACCACATCAAGAGGCGGCAGCGAGGGAACGAATGTTTGTGTGAACAGATGCAGACGTGACTTTACTGCTGTTTCCTCTGTGAGTGTGAGAGAGAACCTGAATCAGTTTTAACATGATCGATGTATTAAACACGATCTGTAATAAGACACATATGAGATAACATAGCTATACAGCTGTTGTTTTAATCGTGGAGGCTTTGATTGACTTGCAGTAAAAGCGCCCGTTAGCTAGGCTTCCATGCCATCGACAGGTAAGAATCCCCACAGGAAAGTCCGGTGTGTCATCGGTGATACAAACTGCACTTACACAAATGTAACATTGACATGACATATTGTGGTTTGTTGACATCACATTTTATCTCAGGTTGTACAAATTTTTAGAGGATTTTAGGATACTTCAAGAAATGACATCACAATGACATCGGGAGCGGAAGATTCTGGTAATTTTATGTCCTAATCAAACGTTTTCAGCTTCATGTCTCACTGAGTCCCGGCCTGTCCACTTCTCTTCATACATCCACGGATGGTAACAGTATCTAATAAGTTGGCTGGCTTGTCAGTACACAAGTGGAGACTCTATATTTTCCTCCCTAGAAACAACCACACCAATCTATCTGAAGTAACGTTGAGGGAAGGGAAGGGAAGGAGTGAGGAAGTCGTCTGAATCGGAAAAGACTGGACAGAAGAAGTGAAGTCATGATGACAACAGAGGAAACAGGTCATTAGGAGAGAGGAGATGTCGTAACAACAGCCAAGTCATTAGGAGAAGGAGAGGATGATAGGAAGAGAGAAATGACTCGAACAGCTGAGAGAACCCAAATAAAAGAAGTCGTTAAAAGAGGAAAGTAAAGGCTTGTAAAGTCTTTGTGTGTCTTGGCGAGCGTCCGTTAACGTGCCTGGCTCTGCTGAGCGTCCTTCATTTTTCATTAGACGTCCATTAAAGGCAACTGAATTATGTTCTTTGAGTGAAGAAGTCTGTGCTGGATGTTAACGTTGATATTCTGCAGCATTAGAATATGTTGCCGGATGGTTCCTCCATCCTTCATGGAGAAATTCACGAGTTTCCTCAGGTCCACCTGAACGGAGACGTCTACGACCTGGACATAGTCTTTGTGACGTCCCCACAGACTGTCTAAAACCTGGACGTAGTCTCTGTGACGTCCTGCAGACTGTCTAAAACCTGGACGTAGTCTCTGTGACGTCCTACAGACTGTCTAAAACCTGGACATAGTCTCTGTGACGTCCCCGCAGACTGTCTAAAACCTGGACGTAGTCTCCGTGACGTCCCCGCAGACTGTCTAAAACCTGGACGTAGTCTCTGTGACGTCCTGCAGACTGTCTAAAACCTGGACGTAGTCTCCGTGACGTCCCCGCAGACTGTCTAAAACCTGGACGTAGTCTCCGTGACGTCCCCGCAGACTGTCTAAAACCTGGACGTAGTCTCTGTGACGCCCCGCAGACTGTCTAAAACCTGGGCGTAGTCTCCGTGACGCCCCGCAGACTGTCTAAAACCCAGACGTAGTCTCCGTGACGTCCCCGCAGACTGTCTAAAACCTGGACGTAGTCTCCGTGACGTCCCGCAGACTGTCTAAAACCTGGACGTAGTCTCTGTGACGCCCCGCAGACTGTCTAAAACCTGGACGTAGTCTCCGTGGACGCCCCGCAGACTGTCTAAAACCTGGACGTAGTCTCCGTGGACGCCCCGCAGACTGTCTAAAACCTGGCGTAGTCTCCGTGACGCCCCGCAGACTGTCTAAAACCTGGACGTAGTCTCCGTGACGTCCCCGCAGACTGTCTAAAACCTGGACGTAGTCTCCGTGACGTCCCCGCAGACTGTCTAAAACCTGGACGTAGTCTCTGTGACGTCCTGCAGACTGTCTAAAACCTGGACGTAGTCTCTGTGACGTCCTGCAGACTGTCTAAAACCTGGACGTAGTCTCTGTGACGTCCCCACAGACTTCCTGTGATGGCTTCACTTTGTGATGGTTGCTGCTTGCTGTCGACTTTCCTGAATGTTTTAATTGATTTTATTTTCCTTTCACTTATCTGTTTGTCCTTCGGGATCTTTTCCTCTCTTTCAGTCAGCTTCAGTCAGCTAAAGAAACAAATGTACGGTGGCCTGTACAGTCTCTGTGAGACCTCCAACCTGCTCAGCATCGAGCACACAGAAGGACATATGGGAAATACTTTGATAGTCCGTTTAATGTGCATAGCGTGGCCCCGCAGGACAAAGAAAGAGCTGTTAATAATGTGTGTGAACACACACCTGTACAGTCACACACACACACTCAGGTCCTGATTGCTAAATCTGGCTGCTCTGCAGCATTCGCCTGTGCTTTTGGCTGAAAATGAAACGAGTCTAACAGATTTTTCCTTCCTCGTCGTCTTCATCCCTTCATCTCCCTGCTCTCTGACAAAGTCAACACATCTGACGGGTCTGAAGAGGGTTTGACTTCGCCTCTAAGAGGACTCTGGGGATCAGGTCTGGGGTTGAAACAAGCTTTAGAAATCAGTCATTAAGTGGTGAAGAGGAGAAGGAAAAGAATAACGAGAGTGCTCTTCTAAAAATACTCCACTCTCGGGTTCAACATCTCCGAGGAAACAAATTAGATCAGCTGGATTTAATGCAAAAAATATTAAATAAGACTGACTAGTCCAACAGCAGTCAGCCCAGCTCGGCGTCTGTCGCCTTTCTTTTTGCTACTTTGCTGCAGCTGGTCTGTTTACATCTGTACATGTGTCTGCCATGTCTGTTTACATACATGTGTGTGTACATAATGTTTGGGTTAGTGTGTGTGTGTTCCTGTGGTATGTGTGTGTGTATGAATCATGCCAGCGTGTGTGTTTGTATGTCTCGTGGTGAGTCCTGGAAACCCTCAACACCACCTCTGTTTCCTCACATTAGGATTATTGTGCTGTGTGTGACAGCAGCAGCACTTTGAACGCCACTCTGTGGAGAGAAACAGATATTTAGCTTGTCAGACGCCTGGAATTTAACCAGCAACCTCTCAGGAAATGTAACAAGCTAACTTACGGCTTTCTGCAGAGGCAGCACAGCGACTTCAGCTCAGTTTGATAAAATATTAAAATTTGTATTCAGTTTTGTTTTTTCAAATTGAATTGTTTCCGTAACGTATAATTTCAGTGTTGTTTACAAACCAATACCAAGAGTTTTAGCTCAACACCTGAATCACAAGGATGTTGGCAGTCACCATTATTGCTCTTCACCTCTGCCATTATGTACATAAGCTGCTGAGCTCGGTTACATCGTCCAGCCTCCCGCCCCGATCTGTCCCGAGCCTGAAAATCTCTTCACAGCTCACAGTCCTGTGCAGTAACGTTACGGCTAACTGAGCTAACTAATATTAGCTAACAGCAGCTACAGTTGGCAGGAGTTTACTTCACTGTCCATCAGGAAAAGTCAGTCCCAGATTTACTCTTGTCCGGCGGCTTCTTGCTTGCTGACTCTCTCCTTTTCTCTTCTTAGCTTCCTCCATCAACGTCCTCTTCGCTCTCTTCTCCTCTGCCATTATGTCCAAAGAGGCTGCTGAGCCCGGTTACATTGCTAACGCTTGCCCAGCTCCGGTTCTGGCACGACACTGGCTACGCTCTCCGTCAGCATTCCCCCGTGACTGCAACACTTCCACGGTGGTCTGATCCACCGTCACTGGTCAAGTAGATATCCGTTTAATTACTATTAAAGAAATCTGCATTTTAACTTTGCACTGACGTCCACACTTGAAGTTTGAGTGAACCCAAAGAGGCTCGTGGTCTCACACTGACTCAATCCACAGCTGAAAAAATAAATAAATGACACACGTTGGAAATGGTTGCTTGTCACACACGAACTACATACGTCTGTCAGAGTTATTGACAGAACAATCAAGATGTAGGTGTCAACGTCCATTAGCATTTTCCAGCTTTACGAGATCCATGCTCTCGTTATTTTCTGGCTGAGCGCTCGCTCTGTTCTTTAGGCTCCTGTGGACTCAACTTGGCGCGGTTCAACATATGAACATATGGTGTAATTAGCCTCCGCTTCATCTTGCATGTGTTCCTGGTTTCTAAGGCATTTCAGGACTCCTTTAGAGACCATGAAGGGCCTGTTGATGAGTCTACAGGGGCAGACTAAAGCTTGGTAGTTAAAGTTGGTAGTTAAGTAGCTTTCTACTGTCTGAAAAAAAAAAAACACGAGGCCAAAAGAGAATATATAAATCCTCCCAAAAATTACGTGTCCATAAAAACGCACCACTCTAGAAACGTCCACAGTCTGACTGTCAATTCAGCATCAGTATAATACATAAAGATGAACAGTTTATCTACAAACTTAATGTTTTGGATTTAAAAAGTCTCTACAAGCGTTATTTTAATGTTAGAACAGCGTTATTTTATCGTTAGACGAGCGTAGGAATGAGGAAAAAAAATATTTCTCGTTAAAATAAGAGCTACTTGGTGGATGAGATAGACGCCGAATTAAACAGACTTAAAAAATTGCAAGCAAAGAAATATGAAGCACAAGAATCATAATGTTTTTAGCAGATCTGATTTTTTTTTTTAAAACAGTGAATTCGGTACTCGAGTTTCGAAGACTTAGAAAAATAAAGAGAAAAAGAAACGTTACCTAATCTGAGCTCTCTGGCTGGACACCGAAGTTTTGGCTGGTTCTTATATTTCCATGTGGCAGGACGGTTACACAAGCAGCTCAACTTGAATATATTTTACCAATCACCTGGGAACACATGAGCGGCTTTCCGTGTGCGTTATAAAAAAGGTTTGAGCAGTTGGTGCGACTGTTTCATAACTAGAAAGGTGAATGTTTCAATCCTGTTGACGTGTTACTTCAAATACTTTTTGATAACAGAAAATCAAAATGAGACTCATTTCTCATGATTTAAATTAACTGTATATAATATATATATTATATTTTTAGCTGGGAAAAAAAAATCTGAAACTGTCAACAAACGTTTGAGTGCAGAAAGTAAAAACTTCAAAAACCTACCGGACACGTCTCTGTCATGTTGCGGCCGTGATGCTGTTTTGTTCCGTCCTTCACGCGACTTCAAACCCCAACAGAAACGTTACAGAAGAGTTTTTCCCTCCAGACTTTAACTTGATCAGATTTTGTAATTTTTCTGGTTTTCTAAATGTGTAAAAATGCTACGTAGATAAATTGTTGGCAGTGTTTTATTTTGAAAATTGAGCAGATTCTCTAAGTCGTTTGTTTCTCTGTTCTCTGACTTCCTGTCAGCTCGAGCTGATCGCGGCGTCCATTAAAAATATGAAGCAGAACATGGAGACCTACTCCTGTGATGCTTCTGGAACATTGACTAAGAACGGCTGCGTTAGCTCGGGTGGCCGCGACGGACACGGAAAACGTTGCATCCGTGCAGGGTGCAATTTAGCCTTTACACACCTGGTCACGTCCCCATCCGACCTCCCGCCATTAACCGAATAACCGATAGCAATCAATGTTTGACTGACTGGTTTGTTGAATATCTGGAGGGTTTATTGTTTCACGCTCATTCGCTCTGCTCTTCCCGCGGTCCATACGTGACGCTCTGCTCCAGACGTTACCTCAGTTCATCAGATCGTATCAAACCTGCTGGACATTTTCACACTTTTCTCATTCAATTAATTTCTTACACTTTTTAAAATTGGTGTTTCATGATTGTGGTTTCCCAAAATCCCCAAATTTTAATTTTAAAGGACAGGAATGTAGGATTTCTGTATAACAAACTAAAATGTTGTCATTTAATCTGAGATTTCTGAAAAGTTCTTGTAGCATAACATGTAGCATTATTTTACGTTTAAGTTGAAAAAGCAAAACACTCACGGCAGATGTCGTGATCCAGGTTCTGCCTTGTAAAGGTTTTTGTTCTTCCGCTCTGTATGGAAAGACATGAGATAATTCTGTTATGATTTGGCGCTTTATAAATAAAACTGAATCAAACATCTGGACTGACACTGGACCAAAAACACTTTTAAATTTTTATTGACATTAATATCTTTGCTGAAAAGCTTCATACAGAATGAATATGATGGAATATTTGGACTATATATAAGAAAACTTGGACTATGGGTGGACTGAAATGTTTCAAATTTTACAAATCCTCTCAGAGATGATTAAAGTTTTCAAATTAGCAAAGTGCAAACTGACGATATAAAAGTCAGTGAAAGTAAATAAATCTGCAGTGAGTGAAGTATGCAGCGTGGCGTGCCAGCTTCTGTCTTATGAGCAGCCCAGGGGAGCCGTGAGTCACCGCGGAGGTCCGTCGGGCTTCAGGGCTCGGCTGTAAACTTGACAGTAAAGTTGATTGGCCTTCGACCTCCGGTTAGTGAGCCTGAAACCACCACCACAGTCTGTATGTCACACTGCAGCATGAGAGCTGATTTAACCCGTTTTAACCAGTCTAATATGCACTAATAATACACATAATAAATAATCAACTTGTCAGTGTAATGTGAAGATATATTTTAAAGTAAAGATGATTCAAACCACAACAGGAGGGAGTTTTATGTGGCCGAGGTCAGTCAGAGTTTAAATGCGGGTAATAAAAGTTGATGGTTAATAAACTTTATTGTCTTCAGCCCAAAACTAACAGGTCTGAAGTCCAACATGTCATCTTCATGTGGATCCTCCGAGCTTCATCAACATAGAAGAAGTACTCAGATCCTTTACTTCAGTAAAAGTAGAAATACCATAGTCTGGAATACTTTATTAGTAAAAGGGCTGAATTCAAAATGTTACTGAAGTAAAAATATAGAAGCATTATAAGCAAAATATACTTCAAAGTAATCAGAGTAAAAGTACTCCTTTTGTAGTGTTATATGATGATAGAACTGTCATGACTAAGAAAGCTGGTTATGTTTAAGTTGTCCTGTGGTTTCCTGTTTTATTTTGAAATTTTCCCCTCCTCTCGTTCCAGATAACTCGCCCCTTCCCCTGGTGTGTTTCCCACCTGCCTGACTGTCCTCCCCGCCCTGATTGTTTCCACCTGTTCCCCATTACCATGTGTATATATTGTCTGCGTCTGCCTTTGTCTGTTGCCAGTTCGTCTTGTCCCTCGTACCTGTGAACCAGCGCCTCGCCATAGTCAGGTCAAGCTCTTTTCTACTTTTGCTCCGTGCTCGTGCCTTGTCAGGTTTTTGTATATTTCTTTGCTACTTTGTCAAGCCTTTGTTCTTAATAGATTTTTCCCTCTTAAGAGTGTTTTTTTTGTTCTTTAGATTATATAGCCTTTTCGTCCCAGTGAGTGATTTTTCTGTTGTACCTTCATAATAAAAGATTTTGGGGTTTTTCACACTTTGTCTCCTGAGTTGTGCGTTTGGGTTCAAGCCATAGTTCAAGCCGTGACAAGAACATTATATTCTGTTTTTATCACTAACAAATAAACGTAAGAGTAGCAGTCTGTCAAACACTTTGTAGACTATGTATAGTATGTTGATTAATAATATAGTGCTGCATCATAGCATAAATGTATCATGTTTGTCTTTATGTAAAAACTTGCGCTGTCAAATGTAAAAAGTTCAATATATGCCTGATGTCCTGTTGGACCTTGTTAATAACGTTCAACATTTTGAGTTTAAATGTTTGGGTTCAGGAACAAGAACTACTTAGATTTAAGAAATGATTATGTTTGGGTTAAAATAAGTACTTGCTTGAATTTCCTTTGGGTTTCTTTCTGGTTCTTTATACTCCATCAGCTGACTTCAACAGCACATTGAAATATTACGTGGAGATGAATGCACCCAGAAACGACAGTAGATGAGTACCTGCATAGTTTGAAGTGTCGGACCACTGGCCAAGCTGCTTTATTTGACGACTTCAGAGCGATAACAGACAGTCACAGCTTAGCAAATAATGTGCATTACATTACAAAGACAAATCATGGATATCAGTATGAAGAACTTCTAATCTGACCGTGACCGTCACTCCCAGAATGTTATTTACAATCTACTTTTCCATGATTAAAGAATCCAAACCTTAAACTGCATCAACCAGAAGGTGTAATAAACCTACCTGGTGGAGGAACATAATTCAAGTCCACAGTCTTTAATTGTTTTTACATTCTTAGAATCCTTTGGATGACGTGGACCGCCTGAATCCTTTGCCCTGACCCAGGTTCAGAGCCTTTCTACTTGACCTCTGACCTCTGGCCTTTAGATCAACAGACAGCGTTCAGTCGGCCTCGGTCACTTTCAACGAGACAGGATTTACTCGAAAGCTTCAACCTGTGAAGAAACGAGAATAACTCGGACGTTCCCGTTGATTCACGCAGATGTTTGACATCACGCAGTTCAACACCTCAGGATAATTATTTATGTGTTATCCACTGTAGCAAAGTGAAAGCAGTGGAGCTAACCTGATGGGTGTGACCTTGTGTCAGACGTACACAGATGGTTTGCACTAGCATCCTGGATGCCATAAAGAAGGTCAAAGACATGAGTTAGAGGGGAGATGTGATGCAAACATAAACATGAGTAAATGTTTTATCCACCACTGTAAAAAAAACTCAATCAAATGATCATTTGTTTCTCATTTGTTAAGCCCAGTTACATTGCCTGTTCGCCCAGCTCCTGTTCTGGCATGACATTTGGCAGCAGTTTACTTCACTGTCCATCATAAACTCTGTAAATCACAGAGAGTTGAGGCGGAGCAGCCGGAGGACATCAGAGGGAAAACCAGAAAACATTTTCTCCATAAAATATGATCCAGTTTCACCAAAATCAGTGAAATAGTTGGTGGTGTGTGACTTAGTGCCCCTAAACGTTTGCTTTTATTATCGAGGTGTAGTTTGAAACAGTGACTCTAAAAGCATCACGTCTTTCTGCACCTGCAGCCGGTGCCTTTTTATTATTTTCACCCCTCGTCGCCTCGTCCACCTCCAGATGCGTCCCACACTGGAGATTTGTTGAACTTCCACTTCTCCCCTGAACAAAACAAAAAGTGAAGGCAGCAGCCAAGTGTCTGTTTGTGATGTGAGATCGTGGAGCTGCTTCACTGACGCTGAATGAAGAGCAGGTTTATCAGCATCAAACTCTGAGTCAGAGAGACGAACAAGAGTGGATGGTCTGCTGGACTCTCCGTGACGTTAGACAGAGGACAGGGACCGCTTCAAAAACAGATTTTAGGCCCCCACGTTCCCTTAAAAACATCTAAAAATTCAGATGTTTTCCATTGCAGATCCTCCGCCCAAGAGGGACCCGTAAAGCACATAGAATTACATCAGAGAGAAGGAGAGGAGGAGAGAGAGAGAGGAGAGGAGAGGGAGGAAAAATTCTTCAAGTATGAGAAAATTTTACAGCTCTCCTCCCCTCTCTCTCTCTTTCTTTCTTTTCCCTTCTCTCTCTCTCTCTCGTTCTCTCTGTCCATCCCCCGTCCTGCTGGTCCTGCTGGTCAGTCAATGATAGTTTGAGCTGAGAGAGGTCGTCACCAGAGAACGCTCAGAGCAGGTAAGATGCTTCACCTTTGATTCATTTCATCAAGAGATTTTCTGATAGTTTTATTGATATTTTTTATGTTGCATCAATATGCATGAACTAAATTTATAAATTCATCAATTAGAGCTGAAACGAGTCAAAAAAATGTATTTTCCACAGTCCAACTCCTCTGATGAGTTACATTATCATGAACATTTTTCAGTTAATCTAGAAAATAAATAGTCTAAATACTGAATATTTTCAACAGTAAATGGAAAAATAGAAACTGCAAAAAAAAAGAGAAAATCAAAAGTTATTTTGTTCAGTGTTGGCACCTTTTGTCTTTTATTGAGTCACAAAAAGTTAAGTTTTTTGTGCAATGCAATACTCAAATAAAACTCTGTTTCATTCATGAGTTAATTTGCCTGATATTAATCCAAACAGAAATATGATGGCAGATTGTTGCAGGAATATTAAAGAAATAAAAGAAAATTTGTTCTGGAAAGTGAAAACTAGATTTAGTATGATGAGGAAAAGCTCCACAGAGTTTTTATTTATGTCAGAGGTGGAAACAGAAAACGTATTTGTTTAATATCAGGTTAAACGTCGGGGTTAAAGCTCTTTTTATTGAAATTAAACTTGTATATAATCTTGATGTTTGACTCGCTGACATGAAGCCGTGCTTGTGCGTAAATGTTGAAGTGTCGGCGCTGCAGTGTTGATCGTGTCGGCAGCACATGATGTGAAAATTGTTGTAAATTTCTATGAAAACTTTGTGAGTGACGGAGATTTTCTCCAGATGATTTCACAGTTTTGTATTTTGTCCATGTGACCTCGACCTGTAAAAGTGCGTCACCGATACTCGTTAACAAAGTTAATGAAGGTTAATGCTGTCAATCATTACGTCGCTAAGAGCCAATCAAAGCTTTTTAACACGACATAAAAACTGCATTTATTTACTTTAAACTCCACTGACTGGGTTTTTTCTGAAATTTACAGTAGCAGTTTTCACTGTCTTCCTCAGGTGATTCAGTTTGCTGCAACAGAGTTCAAAGTTGCTTGAGTTGAGATTTACAGGGGATCTTTTTCAGAGGTCAAAAATCAACTTTAACACTAAACACCTAAAATTACCATTGTTGAAGGAGATCTCTACAGATCTTCCAGGTGTTGAGGAGTACGACTGGAAAGTAATTTAAAGCCTTTAGTGTCTCCAGAGGGGGATAAACATCCACGCTCTTAATCCTGCATAACTTTAAGCCTTAATATAACCTGAACAGGTGAGTTGTATATAAATTCACCCTCAGTACAGTTGTCATGAACGGGGAAATTAGCTACAGAGACCAAAACTGTTTTTGTACCAGGCTGTAAACATGTTTATTTCTGCTGTGAAGTTGGACATTTGAACATGGGGACTTATGGAGACTGACTCACTTCTGGAGCCAGCCTCAAGTTTTTTTTTACAATGTTGTTATAATTGTGATAATTGTGAAATTTTAAGGGCATCAAATCCTGATTGATCAAAGTTGATCCTCGTGCAATGCGGACATGTGCAGGATGAGTTTAAAAAGTCAGATACGATCAGATGTCCGACACGTGCAGGATGACTGATGAGCTGAGAAGTTTGGTCTGTTTTTGATTTTTGTAAATTATTACATGTGGAAATGAAATCAAAGAGCGCTCTGAGGTTTGTGATGCAACTCTGAAAGTGATTTAATTGTTGTCCTGCCAAGACGTAAACTGCAGTTAAACTTCTTCAAATAAAAAGTCTCTTCATAATTAGTAAATCCACGTCAGGTCTGAAGGCCTCATGGTATCTCGCCGTCTGATCGCAGTGTTAAACGGGAGCCAAGTTTGGGTATCGAGTGCCAAGCTTGTGTTTAAACAAGCCGCTCAGAAGGAGTTTGTTTTGGCTTCTGAACGCTGGAGGAAAAAGACTCCGACTGACAGATGAAAACCAGCAGCAGCAACACAAAGTAAAGGTGAAGAGTCTTTATGGTGCGTTTAGGGAGCTTCTATTGCCCTCCTGTGTTTTCTCCAACCACAGCATCTGGAGCAGCTGTCCCGGCCTGGTATTTACAAGCTAATTGAAGTCACTAGAACAGGCTCGCTGACTGACTGGTCTAGACAAAGATGTAAATGAAACTGCAGGTGCTGAACCCAGTTTGTGTCGGGTCGAGTCAAATTAGAGACTAATTAGAAAAAGGAAATGAAAGTGGGCAGAAGGCGTGGTGCGTTCGGACAAGTCGGGTTCACATACGAGGCGTTCAGAGTATTTGTAACAACGCCACAGTGAGAAAGTACTCAAGTAAAAGTGCCACTGATGTGGGAAAATGGGAAGACTCAAGTGAAGTAAAAGTACCTCAAAATTGTACTTAAGTGCAGAGTAAATGTACTTAGTTACTTTCCAGTGTTGTGAGAATGGATTGTGGGACACGTCTTGCGTTTTACAATGAAAGAAGATGTAATTTTATGAATGTTTAACGAGGTAATTGAACAGTAAAAGTAGAGTATTTTGAAACCACGTTTTATTTATAAAGTGCAGCCTCGCAGTAAAACCTGCTGAGTTTATGACGTCTTTCCCTCCTCCTGATCTCCTCTTTTCATCGTCCTTTGTCAGATCGACAGCAGAGCGTAAACGTGAAAGAAAAGGACATAAATGAACAAATCATGATCTGCTGTCACCGCCCAGATAGCAGACCAACGTCGAATCGGTGTTGATGCATCAACGAAACTGTCATTGAATCAACGTTGCTCAACATTGAAATATAACAATGATTTTTCATCAGGTTTGCACCAAACCAGTCCCTAGATAGCAGGCCAACATTGAATCAACATTAAATCAGCATTGAATTAACATTGAATCAATGTTGCCATGCTATCAGGGTGATTACTGTTAACTACTGTTGTAGGACTGTTGTATAAAAGCAATATCACACTCGAGGCCGTGCTGTTATTCTGAATCAGCACGCTGTGATTCGTTCGTAGGCTGCAGGCTGAAAATAATTACAGAACCTCAAAGAGGAAAACAGAAAACGAAACCACTCAAAGTGAAAGACGTTGACAGACCGGCTCTTTTGTAATTCAGAGACTTTTATGAATTCACATTTTAGTTTTCAAAACGAATAAATTGTTCTTTACGTGTCTCCGTGACTCGCTCGTTCGCTGGATGACGTGATGCAGTGGGTGTGGACTCAACCCAGCAGCTGGTTTCTACATACGGACCTGCTGTTGAACGTGAGTTTGAGCTGGATGGAGGACAAATAGGAGGAGCTTTAACCAGATTTATTTTTTGAAGCTCTCAGGGGAGACGCAGCGGTTTGGTTATTCAGGGTTTGACTCATTTGTGGATTCTCTCAGCTACTGTGTGTGTTGGAGGAAATGTCGGAGAAAGTTTGTGACTCAAGTCTGGTAATATCTTAAAAACAGAAATAATGTAGGTTCAATACAGAATACAGCAATGACCCTGTGCTGGTTTGAGTTGGATGTTGGCACTCACCATTATTGCTCTTCACCTCTGCCATTATGTACATAGAGACTGCTGAGCCCGGTTACATTGTTAACGCTTGCCCAGCTCCCGTTCTGGCATGACATTCAGCCATGCCCTGGGCCTGTAAACTCCCCCGGTGCTCTGAGCTTTCAAACATTTTGTTGATGCTTTTTTAAATCTGATCTTCAGATTATGGAATGGAAGAGGACCTACAGTGTCTGTAGATATAAGTCTCAGTCTCTCAGTTATGAAGGCTAAATTCTTTAAATAGAGCCACCTTAATCTGACAGTGGACGTTTAAGTCAAAGCTCTTCTTCTACTGTTTGATTCCTGACATTGTTTCTCAAGACAAAGATGAAGCTGTTCAGACTCATTCCAGTTTTCAGGATTAGTCTTGGAAACTCTGAGGATCCATTAACCAATAAACTAAATGATCCACTATCCTGTGAGACGTTAGTAAACTGGCTGCAGGGTAACTAATTACTCCTTCAGACCAAGTTACTTTTTCCATTGTGGTTTATTGGCTGACACGCTACACTGACGAGCCTATAAACAGCTAATGGGCCTTATTTCTGCTAACTGGGACCAAAGTGGAGTCTGCTGAGCTGACATGAAACTTTACGGGAGTGTTTGTGTCTTTTGTTTCAGGGAGGAGAGGTGGAAGGAAAAACCACCATCACCTGCCATCAGCTCCGTGATTGAAACAAGGCGACAGGACAGCAGCTGACGGAGATCTCTTTGACCTGCAGTTCAAGTGCTGCTGATCTGTTCGTCAGCGTTGACTCAAACAAACTGCTTCAATCTGCTCAGATTTCCTGAGTCTGAGCGGTTCGCCGTCTTTCCCTTCCCTCTTTTTCCTCAACAACCCCAAGGGAGAACATTCCCAGTCCGACCCCCAGCAATGTTTCCCTTCGTTCCCTCCTTCCTCCTCGTCCTCCTCCTGGCTGCTCCAGCCCTCCTGACCCCGTCGACCTCGCAGGAGTTAGAGGTCAGAGGTCAAAGGACGCCGAGGGACACCAAGGAGGACTCCATCAAGGTGAGTCGTTGGGTCGGGGTGCAGACTTAGAAATGACTGACAGGTTACTTAAAGAATACTGAGGTTGTCAGTGTTACAGGTGGTGATCACCGAGGCTGCGCCACTCAGGGGGATTCATCCAACGTCAACCAGGGAGGTAAAAACCTCTCGAGTAAATGTACTTGATTACATTCCACAGCTGAGTCCTGGTCTGATCTGAACAGTGTCCTTCTCCGCCCTCTGCTGTTGTGTTCCTCAGGTAAAGAAATCGACCTGAGTCCGGGTTCGCCTCTGGTCCTGACCCATAAGATCAAATTCGTTCCGTCAGGTTCGGGTTCAGGATCCGGGCCTTGCAGTTGCGAGAAGGACTTCGCCGCCCTGCGGGAGCGTCTGGAGAGGCTGGAGAGGGAGGTGTCGGCCCTCAGGGAGAAATGTGGAGGAGCTGAGGGCGGCTGCTGCACCTCCAAGGAGAGCAAAGGTAAAACATCGATCGATGACCTCTCTGACGTTATTTAAAGGACGAAGAGGCTGGTTAAATCAGACATGTTTGATTTTATCAGAACGTCAAGACGAGAAAAAGATTTCCACCAAAACGACCGTCAACAGACTTTCAACAGAGCGTACGGCTGCATGTGGAATATTTTCATTAACCGTGCATGTTATATGTTGACAAATGGAGGATCACACTTATTATTTAGCACAAGAAAAACTGTCACTAAACACACCAACACAATGCAGAACAAGTAACATTTGCTATAACCTACAAATGTACGCAATATCTAACTAAATACAATGTCTAAATATATGTAAAGGAACCTCAGTAGACTCAACATGCTGCCCATGCGGTTGTAACAATGACCTCTTCAGGCCACCGTAGCTTCTCCTGCAGAGTTGATTGCAATCTGCAATCTCAGCACTAGATGGCGCTAAATCCTACACACTGTACCTTTAAGTTTTAAGGATTTTCCATCATATCAACTCAAAGTGAAGTCCTTTAATATAAAGATAATCATGAAGGCTTTCCAGTCTAAACAAATAAAATTTATGAATCAACCCTAAAAGCACTTAAAGTCTTGATAATGGAAATAAAATAAAACAGAACAAAATATAAAAACAAGTGAGTGTCGAATGAAGTTCATCTCCATGTTTTTGTGTCTGCTGACCTGATGTCGGTGCAGCCGAAGGGACAAACAAACATCTTCATCCTGAACCCGGATCTGACTCGTCCATTTTTAAATGTGCCGCACCATGACAACAAATACAAACACACGTCTTCTCACATGAACTAATGTGATTCTTTTGGTATTAATAACAGCGAACCAGAGGAGCTCTGAAGTCTAGACTCTAACTCTTATAAAGTTTTTAGCTCATTTACAGTCGTTACAGTCTGAGATGACACATCTGGAGTTTTGTTGTTGTTACTTTGCAGCTCAGCGTGTTCATAGCAACATGTGTTGTGTTATAAACACGACACTGAACCGTCTTTGTTGAAAAATCCCCTTTCTGCTCCTCGAGTTTGTCTCAACTGGATTCTCAGAATCAGAACATCCCAAACGTCAACATGTCATCAGCTGATCAGACACATAAAAGTTTCTGGTTCAGATCGTCGTCGTCAGAAATCTGAGAGAGGAAATTAAAAACATTTAGAATTTGGTTTTTCTTCGTTAAGGTCACACGAGGTCGGTCCAGATTGAGGGCACTGCAGTTTGTAGCACTTTCACATTGGCTTCATTTACCAGCCACAGAGGTTGCTGCTTGGTCAGCGTGAGTTTGCAGTTGTGTTTTCTCGTCCCTTCAAAATCGTTTTTACGTCATCTACGAAGATTTTAGCCAAAACTTGAGGCTCATAAATTCTGATTTAATTCCAAACAACACAGAAAACAACAATATAGATTTTAAACCAGTAAAAGAGAAATTAAAAATCCATCCAAAGATCTTTTCTGCAATTTTTGGCTGAATGAGGAAAAATCCCAGGTTATTAAAATAAATCAGAATCAGCTTTTGGTGCAAAACGATAAACACAGTGAACATGAAATATGAAGAAATATAAAAAAACAAGTCGAGAAGCATGAATAGAAAATGAATGATGACATAATATTTTAAAACATACAGATTTGTGCATGAAAGTGTCATAATCATATTTCATATTGCGATGAAAGCTCTGGTGACTGATTTAAAACAAAGACATGAACAAACTTTTGCCGAGTAACTCTTGAGCAAAGCAGAAACACACTCCGCGCTAACGTGACGCCGTGATATTTCTTCAGATTCATAATAAATCAGCAGATGTTGGGTCTGACTCCAGTTCGCAGCTCGTTTATTTCTCCTCACTTCTCGTCGTCGTTCATCTCTTCTCCGTTACAGCTGCAGATTCAGTCACAAGCGGCCAATCAGAGTTCATATTACTTCACTGTTCTGCCTGTGGCTGCCAGTTAGCTGACAGATGACAAATTTATCAAGAATTTAGATTCTTTTAACAATTATATTTTATTCTTTTTGCCTCCGCAAACATGACAACATGAAACAGAGTGGTTAGTTTGGTAAAAATCCCGTCACACACACGACAGATGGTGAATTATCAGTGTTTAGAGTGTGTGTTGATACCTGATCAGGTTTATTATCAGCTGATCGTAACAGCAGGAAATATTTGATCCTTTTCAGAGGCTTTAACACGCAGTTGTACTTGTAGTTGAGTAGTATTTCAGTACCGTGACAATACTTCTACTACTACTCATTTTAATTATGTCTGACAGATTTATGTGAGGCCATCACTCACTGAGTGGAGCTGAACTCAGGCCTGATCACATTATAAACTGGCAGAGCTTAAAGCATGAGCTAATGTGTGTGTGTGTGTTTGTGTGTGTGTCCTTAGCTCTTTGCCCAGTGTGATCTCAGTCTAGACCTCCTCCCAGTCAGCTGCAGCTTCCCTCCACCCTCCAGCACACACACACACACACACACAGGGGGATAATTAGTGCGTTACACTCTAATTAGAGCGGATTAGACATCCACCTCCCACCGACCATACCCACCCCCCCAAATACTAAAGCAGGGCGATGAATGAACAGTAACTCATTCAAGACATAAACCTTCTTCAAAGTGCAGCAGAACAAACCCAGGTGGAGCTCAGTTATCATTATGATTTGATGATGAACCACTTTAACTTTCTGTGTCCTGACTATGAATGACCAGGATGTTGTTTGTTCTGGTAACCCTGTAGTCTCCAGCACTCATCATGTTAAAATCATTCCCAGTGAAATTAAAAGTCCTGATCTTTGTATTGAATAAATATACACATCCACAGAGTGTTCACTCTCTAAAAGATAAATAATAAAGACAGAAAATTGTATCAAAAGTTCCTAAAAATGTCAGAAAACTCATCTGTGATGAAATATGAATGCTCCAAATTCATCCAAACCTCCTGCAGTTATTGTTTCACTGTTTGGGTTCATTGTTCAGTTCATCAGCTGTTTGTTCTCTTACTGTTACGCATTGAGTATAAAATATAAAATGAAATATACATAAAATATGAGGTCATATGAGGTCCTTGAAGGAAAAAGATGCTAGCAGGGATTAGGGTTGCAAAAAGGTGGTAAATTTCCAGTAAATTTCAATGGGAAGTTGAGCTAGGGAATTTTGGAAATATTCCAAATTGGCAACTCCATGGGAATTATGGAAATTTATGGGAATTAAAGGGAGTTGCATGAGGTCATGTCATATGTACGTGGTTAAAATCAATCTGTTGTCCAATTACTAAAAGAGCAGAACCAAACAAATGCTAACACGGAAAATTAAAGGGTAAGATTCATGAAGAACAAAAGGTTGAAGGGTTTTAGCTGATCTCTCCGTCGTCCATTAAAAATGGTTTAATCAATCTGTCTGTTCCACTCTTTCCCTGTCCCTGTGTTTCAGGTGCAGGTTGCTCCATCAAACCAGAGATCGACGAGTGTCCCAACGAGTGCAGTGATCAAGGTCGCTGCGTGGAGGGCAAGTGTGTCTGCTTCCCTGGTTTTAGTGGGCCGGACTGCGGCGAGTCCAACTGTCCCGGAAACTGCAACGACAAAGGGAGGTGCGTGAACGGACAGTGCGTATGCGATCCTGGTTTCACCGGCCCCGACTGTTCGCAGGGAAGCTGCCCCAATAATTGCAACAACCGGGGCAGGTGTGTGAATGGTAGGTGTGTGTGTGACAGCGGCTTCACTGGTCCCAGTTGCTCAGATGAATCCTGTCCTGGAAATTGCAACAACAAGGGCCGCTGCGTCAACAGACAATGTGTGTGCAATCCTGGGTTCACTGGCCCAGACTGCTCCAAGAAGGCATGTCCTAACAACTGCAATGACCGTGGAAGGTGTGTAAACGGTAAATGCGTTTGCGACAGCGGCTTCGCTGGTGCTGACTGCTCTGAGAAGTCCTGCCCTGGAAACTGCAACAACAGGGGGCGCTGCATCAACGGACAGTGTGTCTGTAAGCCTGCATTCACAGGACCAGATTGCTCCAAAAGGGCCTGTCCTAATAACTGCAACAACCGTGGAAGGTGTGTGAACGGTAACTGTGTATGCCACAGCGGCTTTACTGGTGCAGACTGCTCTGAGATTGCCTGCCCGGGCAACTGCAACGGCAGAGGGCGCTGTATAGATGGAGAGTGCGTTTGCAATGATGGATTCAGCGGTCCGGATTGCTTGGAAAAAACATGCCCCAATGACTGCTACGACCGCGGAAGGTGTGTAGATGGAAAATGTGTGTGCGATAGTGGCTTCACTGGTGATGACTGCTCTGAGAAGTCCTGCCCTGGAAACTGCAACAACAGGGGGCGCTGCGTCAATGGACAGTGCGTTTGCAATGATGGATTCACCGGTGCGGACTGCTCCGAGAGGTCCTGTCCGGGAAACTGCAACAACAGGGGGCGCTGTGTTAATGGACAGTGCGTTTGCAATGATGGATTCACCAGTGCGGACTGCTCCGAGAAGTCCTGTCCGGGAAACTGCAACAACAGGGGGCGCTGCGTCAATGGACAGTGCGTTTGCAATGATGGATTCACCGGTGATGACTGCTCCGAGAAGTCCTGTCCGGGAAACTGCAACAACAGGGGGCGCTGCGTCAGTGGACAGTGCGTTTGCGATGATGGATTCACCGGTGCGGACTGCTCCGAGAGGTCCTGTCCGGGAAACTGCAACAACAGGGGGCGCTGTGTTAATGGACAGTGCGTTTGCAATGATGGATTCACCGGTGATGACTGCTCCGAGAAGTCCTGTCCGGGAAACTGCAACAACAGGGGGCGCTGCGTCAATGGACAGTGCGTTTGCAATGATGGATTCACCGGTGATGACTGCTCTGAGAAAGCTTGTCCCAACAACTGCAACAACCACGGGAAATGTGTGAATGGGGTGTGTGTTTGTGACGTGGGCTTCGCCGGGCCGGACTGCACCGCCAAAAGCTGTCCCAATAACTGCAGCAACAAAGGACGGTGCATCAAAGGGAGGTGTGTCTGCCGCCGTGGGTTTTTTGGACCAGACTGCAGCCAGTGTGAGGAGGGGAAGACCGGACCCAACTGTGATACCGGTGAGTCAAACTGAGCAACCTACAGAATCCTTAATTAAAACAGGTCTTTAAAGAGGACCTGTGTCATCGAAAGGTAGCATGCGATCTGCATGCAGAGTCTTTGCATTTATACCTGGTTTTAAGAAGAGTTCTTGTTATGTCCGTTGTGCCTGCATTCTGATCGGACCTCAATATACAAACTTGTTAGGCAGGGCTGGGGGACTTGTCACAAGACACAGAGATAGGTGACCTTTCAATTTGCTGGGCACAAATATATTCTTGAGAATGTGGTCACCAAATGTGGTCTTGCTGATCAAATTCCCAATGCGTCTAGTCCAAATTTTGTAACACAATGCTGTCAGTGGTGTGCCACAAGGTTCTATTCTGGGCCCTATTTTGTATATCTAGTATGTACTTACCGGTGGGCAGATAATATTAAGCTTTATAAGTGTATCTATAAGACAAAAACACGACAAACAGATTCATCTGGTAACGTCACTGACTTGTGATGTACTACCAGGTTCTACTCTTGGTCCTCTTCTGTTTGACTTGTATAGGCCTCATCATGGCTACATAAGTGTTTTACAGCCTAACGTATCACTTCTATGCTGATGATGTGCAATTATACATCTCAAGTCAAAGAGATTTAAATAACTGCCTCAAATCTAAAACAAGTTAAATAAGGCCATGCAATTTAATGCTAACAAAAGTGAAGTTTGTATTTGTCTGCTGATTATCCTCGTCCTCATGGTGAAGGAAAGGAATGTTTACTTTTACTGTCCATCAGGGCAGAGTTGAGGCGGAGCAGCCGGAGGACATCAGAGGGGAAAAAAAACATTTTCTCCATAAAATTTGATCCAGTTTCACCAAAATCAGTCATGATTAGCTTCACATCAAATCCAATCCAAGATTTACGTGATCACTTTTGGAGCTCTGTGTGCTCAGACACCCACATACATCAGTGAGCCCCTGCAGGGACTTAAGGGCTTTTTGGTTGTACCTTATCCAAGCCATAAACTAAAAGCGATTATGAACCTCAAAGCGTAAGTTTAGGCACTACTTTTTATTGCAAACCTCGTAGTGATGCCTGCTCTAGAGAAGTGCTATATGTCTCTCTTATCTAGTGTTTACTTACCTATATTTTGACTTCCTAACTTCTGCTGCATCATTCTAGGTTGCAGGGGAACTATATGTTTGCAGCAATAAAGCTGCAAAAAGCTTGTAAAATCACACATTTCCTCTCTCTCTTCTCCACCGTCACTTTGGCTGTGTTTTTCCCCATGTGGGTTAGTGGTTTAAAACATCAGGGAGAACACTTTACATGTTTGGTATGTAAGCAGAACTTAGATATCCCAGATGCTTTGCTTCAGCGTAATATCTTTTCACATAATGACTTAATGGGCCTCACACACGAGAGCAGACAGTTTGTCATTTCTTGGAGGATGTAGTTGTGGATGTAGAAATGTTTTTTGGAAGTGTTCTACAGTTTGTCGGGTCAGTCATGCTGTATGTTTGTCGTGATTCATTCAACACCTGCATTAAAATCTTAATTATCTGATCATTTATTCCCTGACAGATACTTATAATAATAATAATAATAATAATAATAATAATAATAATAATGATAATAATTTGATGCTGAGTGAGTGGCGTTTCTTTCCATTTTGTTTCGTTGTTGTTTTTTGTTGCTGTCATTGGTGTCACCAGGCTACGTTAGCGTATTAGCTCGTCTGGAGCCGGTTCAAGCCGCAGTGATTCGACTGATGGAACTGTTTTGTTAACGCAACAGCTGAATCCAGAACTGTTGCCCATAAAACTCCCTCTGAATGCCGTGTAATGGCTTTCTGTGCAGCTCTAGGCTGAAACAGGACGAACTGAACACGTGTGTGAGTGTTAAGTGTTTTCCCAAATGTAACTGACGTCTAATTGGAGGGAAACCACAAAATCTGAAGCTTCATATGAGAGGAAGTGAGATAAATGGGCAGCAGCAACTGTTGAGTGTGTTTCCATTCACCTGTTTCTATGCATGAATTTTAAATATCTGAATGGAGACACCAGAAATTCAACCAGGTAATGGCAACTAGGATATCCAAGGTCCCCCAATGCACCTCACTTCTTGCATTTTTCAGATTTTATGCAAACATCTATTTCGATTTTCTATTTTATGTGTTTCAATGGTAGCAGAATCTTTTTATTACAGACATCCTCGCTCAGTGATCTCTGCTTGAACTGGAAGTCAATCTGGTCCGCCATCTTGTTGGCTCAAAAGGTCACAAAAGTCTTTGGGACGAGTAGGAATCTATTAATTGTAGCTCAGATCACAAACATTTGGCATTTATTAAAATTCTTTCTTTTCATGGACTCTTATTTCCCACATTAACTTTTATTATATTAAAGTCAGAGTCTGTCACATTCAGTCACGTGACGCTGATAATTCCTGATCATTGGGTTTTATGTGAGCTGCATCATTTCAATTTTCCCTGAAACATTTCTCCAAATTAATAATTTACAATGTTCAAAGGTCACCATGATCGTATTCTTAGTTATTCAACAATGCATTCGTACAGTTGACACAGTATAAATACTTCATTTCTAAGTGTTACACTGAAAACTGTGTATAAACTCTGCAGCTGTTTAAGCCGTCTGACAGCTGATCCAGCTGCCGCCGTCATCAGAAACAGGCGTCGCATCACGTGATGCTGCAGAGGAAAGAACGTCTGGTTTCTCTAAAAACACGTTTCCTCGTTTTGTTTTTCCTCGCCTGGTTTCCTTGCATCTCACCATGCATCCTCAGTGGGCGGAACTATGCAAGAAAAGACGGTTGAAAAAGTGATTGTCACAGTTTTGCCTGCAGCCTCCAGAAAACTAAAGAAAAGATGGTTATAAATCCTGTTTCAGGTGACACTGCAGTGAAATGCCTCGATGATTCGCTGCTGATTCCATTTATTCTTCATCTTCTTGCACCTTCATTTGAGGAATTTGCATTAAATGTCTCTGAATGCACGCGTGAGCATGTTTGGTAACCGGCCAGTTCAGCACGTATACGTGACGTGCATGTTGGCTTTGGGGGTAATTTTTACCATTACGTCAGGCTCTCAGTGACCCGCTGAGTAGTGAAGTTTTCAGCACTAATTTTATGAGAAACTCGTGCAGTAAAACAAATCTGTGAATTATTATCGCGTGTGCCTTCACTGCTGTTATACACCAGCGTCATGTTGGCAGCTTCACAGAGTGCCACATGTTTCAGCATCTGCAGCTCGCGTACAAGGCTGGTGTGTGAATGTAGATGGAACATGGCAGAAAATGAATGATCCTCATGGTGAACATACTTCATAAAAAGTCATAAAACTGTCTGATAAACTTGTTTCTAGAAAGGAAAACAACTTTGAAAATACTTTTTTGCCCATTTTCTACATTGCAGATGAACACTGAAGACATAAACAAAGCAAAATATGTTTTATATTTTGGATTCTTCTCCACCTTTTTGCTTTGGTGACAGCTTTGCACACTCTTGGCATTCATGAGGTAAAATCATAAAAACCCACTGAATGAGAAGTTGCGTCCAAACTCGGTTGGTTTTGTTGAGATTACTCAGTAAAATGAAAAGTCCGTCTGCCAGGATATTTCATCATCATTCATCAGACAAAAATGTCAAAATATTTTCAGTTTCCAGCTTCTCAGATGAGAATATTTGTTTCTCTGTTTCTGTTCTTGGTTGTAAACTGAATATTTTGACTGTTAGTCAGACGAAACGCGATATTTGAGACTCTCTGAAGGTTTTTTATGCTTGGGGGCTGAAGCAAAATAATCAGTGGTGGAGTGTAATTGATTACATTTACTCAGGTAATTTAATTAAAGGGTAACTTAAGTATTTTTCAATCAGTGAGGTAAAATTACTGTTTTTGTCAATGGAGTCTGGTGGTTTTGAACACATATCTGCTCAAACTCAGACATTCAGACTCTTTTAAACTTCTTCCAGTCTTGTCTTTTTATTGAGATCTCATCTGACATTCCTTAATCTGAACCGGGGCCTCCGTGGCTTCCAAATCACGAACCTGGACATAACCATTAATGGCAAAACCATCTTCTCCGTCTAAAGTGTTTCATTTTCAAGCAGCAGATCAGATAAAGCAGATTTGTTTTATTGTTTTTGGTGCCACTGGGCAACGGCTTGATCGAGGCTGATGCCAAACGCTGATCCATACATCACTCTGTTTTCATGAGGTGGACGTCTCAATTTCAGCAGCACAGATGGAAGCCTGCTGGATCATTTGTTCCACAGTATCAATCACCTGAAACAGAAAAACAGACACAAGGGAGAAAATCGGCGTGTTTGTCTTTTTCTGGGCCGTGGTTACGGCTGCATATCTCTATATACGATCCGATTAACGCAAATATTATTGCATTATGTGAATATTTCTGCTTTTAGACGAGCGAATGAGTGAGCTAACTATGTTTCACAGTGGCTGCTTCAACCATATTCCCCGATCTCGGTGTAGCCACGATCAATGAGAACCTGCAAGACGAAAAAGCAGAAAAACTCCGGGGAAGAAGCGAAGTTAGTGAAATGCATTAATGGGACATGAATGTGCTCAGATGGAGAGAAGAGCTCAGTGCATCATGGGTCCAGGCCTATAGCAGCATAACTAAGGGATAGTTCAGGACTCACTTGAGCCAGCCCCTATCTATAACTATATGAACCCCCAA
The DNA here is from genome assembly GCA_036365135.1 of Miichthys miiuy. NCBI lineage: Eukaryota > Metazoa > Chordata > Actinopteri > Sciaenidae > Miichthys > Miichthys miiuy. Next base: position 1,351,136 of record CM071606.1, on the reverse strand, counting down.
AGGTGTAGACATGGTGCACCATCAAAAACACCTTAAATGGCGCTCAAAGAACTCTCAGAATAAATAGTTCTTCGAGCTTTTTAAAAAGAATTATTTTGGGTAGGTTGAAAATCAAGAACATGAACTCAGTTGTTGGACATTTAGGTAGGTATTAAGGTTCCTTTAAGACCTGTAAAGCTCTGAGGCCTTTTTGAAGATCACCAAATCTACCAACTAAAATCTACCATCAACCTTTGTGCTTTTGAAAGAACAAACCAATAAGTTGTTTTTGCCCACCACCAAATAATAACAACAATACAACAATAACTATGAAGAACCTTTAAACTTTTAAAGAAGAATCATCCCTGAAATAAAGAGGTTCTTCAATTGATGATGGTTCTTTGTAGAACCAGGGAGCCTTATGAAGAACAATTTAAGAACCTTTATTTTTCTGTGTACTGTGAGCTCTTTTAGATAAGATGGTGCCAGACCATGAAGAGTCTTATAGGTGACGAGAAGAACTTTAAACTCTGGATTTTACAGAAAAGATCAGAGAAACATGAAGGTTCCTGTCAGTACCAGAACCACATCATTCTCGATCAACTGTTTCTTTTTCTGAACATGCCGTCATGGAAGGTCCAAGATCTCCTGATTCACCTCGCTCCTCCTCAGGAGATCCTGTTTTTTTTATCTATTCTATCGGAATATTGGCACCACAACGACCTGCTGCTCGAAAATGAAACACTTCAGATGTGAAGATGGTTTTGTCATTAAGAGCTCTGGGACTTTGGGAGTCACAGGGGGTCGAGGCTCAGATTATGGAAAAGCAGCTGTCTTTAAGATGATGAAGAATCAAACTTTATTATTTATTATTAATCAGGTGGACTCTGTGTCACTGTCACTGTAACTGCTGGATGTAAAAGGACGTTTACGATATATCAGTCAGAATATTACCTGAACCTCTGGTTATGCTTTTGTGAACTCTGTCTTTCTGTCTCTTTGCAGTCATGTTGGGTGTTTCTCAACTGAGTACTCGGGACATCACAGAGACGTCCGTCACTCTCGTCTGGACTCCACCTCCTGTCCAGTATGACAGCTACCACATCACCTTCACCAGCCAGGTACAGACATGATTGATCCTGATAATATGGAGATGTGATCGAGTCTCTATACCTCGTGACATTATTGAGGTGGAGTCATGTGGCCACAAGGCTCAGGGACCTTGTCTTTCTGTCATTATAAGGTTGTTTTGATGTGTTTTAAACAGTTATATATGAAGTATACTGCTATTAGATGTTGCACTACAGCCCAGCAGATGTTATGTTGTGATATTCACCTAAAGACAGATCAAATTCAAAGCAGAAAAATAAATTCATATTTCTAGGCTTAATTCAGACAGCAGATGTGTTTGTCGACAGTCATGGCTCTGCACCAAAACAACCGAAGGTTTTCTCCCTCTGGGTCCTCGCTGTCTGAATATTCAGGATTCAGCTGCTCAGGGGGTCGAAATCTTCATATGTTCAGTCATGACACGGAAGAATGCATTACCCAAGATCCTCTGGGAGTTTTCAGAAATGGCGATGAGGTCTGCAGACCGTCACCTTAAACAACCTCGTACTGCTGAGAAGATTAAAAACAAACTGACCTTTGACCTTCAGAGAAAAACACCAGCGCTCTTCATGTTGGGCCTTCTACATTAAAGCTCTGTACTTTAGTTTGAAGGTGAGACGGTAACAGGACCTGAGAACTGCTCAAGCCCAATCACAGATGGCATGAAGTCCCATTCAAAGAAAAGAATTAGTTTGAGCAGCAGATCATGTTGAAAAGACATTTATTTGTTTGTTTTCCATGACAACAAGAGTGAAAACGTCCAGAAATTTCCACAAAAACTTGAAAAGATGACAAACAATAAATTCAACAAAGATTCAGCAGCTTCAGGATGAATTCCCACCATGAACATTGATAAAAGAAAATGTCCAGATGTCCATAGGATTTACAGTACAGATGGTGTCCAATGAATTAACAGAGCCAAAACTCAACTCATCAAGTCTCACACTCTAAGTGTTGCTTTTATTTTAAAGCACACTACATCTAGCTGGTATCGCTTCATGTCCTGCATGAGCTCCGGACATTCAACGTCTGCGATGCCGCCCGGCTGGCAAAGCACCCGACTATGGTTTGGGCATCTGATCAGGATCCTCCTGGGCGCCTTTCTTTGGAGGTTTTCCAGGCACATCCAGCTGCTACAGTAGGAGACCCCAGGCCGGCCCAAAACCCGCTGGAGAGACTACATAGCCCATCTGGCCTGGGAATGCCCCGGGATCCTCCAAGAGGAGCTGGAATGCATTGCTGGGGAGAAGGACGTCTGGAACGATCTGCTAAACCTGCTGCCATCACAGCATGACCCTGGATAAGAGGAAGAAAATGGATAGATGAGAAAAGTTCTTTATTTGATTCCTCTCCAAGCATTTGATAAGTTGAAACTTTATTAATCACGTTCAAACACATAAATTACTCCTCTGCATTTAACCCATCCAGGCACCTGTTGGAACACACACATGCACAGGGTCACACACTCATAGAGACAGATGCCACATTCACTGGAGTGGTGGGCATCAATTCACAGCACCTGGGGGGCAGATGTTGGGGGGTACGCCGCACCTCGGCCGTGGCAAGGACCAGTTCACCAAATCTTCAAGCAGTGAGAGCAGGGATCAAACCCCCGGGGTATTGGATGACTCACTCTACCACTGAGCCACGGCCGCCCGCTGGCAGCTTGATGGACACCAGCTGCATAGTCTGACTCCATGGATGTAGGCTGTGGGTATAAGCCTGCCAGTTGCAGCTACAGGAAACTACAACAACAACCTCCGAGCTAGCAGTCTACATGCTGAAATTACACTGGTTGCATGGATTTAGCCATTTAAAGCCAATGCTCACCTCCCCATTTGTAAATGTTCCACCAAAACAAGTCCCAGAAGGATGAAGCCATGGCGTAACGACTGGACAGTGAGTTTGGCTTTTTATTTGGTTGGAGCCACAGCAGCTTATGTTGAGGAGTCATTTCCATGACAGACATCAGAAAAAATTATCTGTGAAGTGAAAGTCTCAGAGGAGATCTCCGGGCACCGTAAACAGTGCATTTTATGACAATACAGTTCACTGACTCTAAACTGGATGATGGTTTGAGAGCAAAGTGTCGCTTTCATGTTTCCATGACAGAAACTGAAGCTGAAAGTCTCTCAACGGGTTCAAACACTGAGTTTATAAGATTAAAGTAAACTAACATAAAAGTGTACATATGTCCTTTCTAGCATCATTTTTAACTTCTAAAGATTATTTAACATTTACGTCTAACAAATCAAATCAGGATCCTGGTCCATGTCTGATCAGTACAGACTTTAAAATCTGCCAGTAGTCCTCAGGGAGTCTCAGGATGGCAACAACAAACCCTTCTCCTCCAAAGAAAAGAACATCGACTCTTTTTTGGGGATGTTTGGATAAAAACTCACTAACTGTTCCAACCCTGACCTCACCACGTGTGTGCTTCCAGCTTCCCATCGTTATCTAAACCTAATTAATCAGAAGCTCGAGAGGTTTTCTTCTGCTTCATGGAAGCATCAAATGTTTATGAGAAACATCCTAAATGTTACACAGATACAGAGGTCACTGACTGCAGCTGAGTGTACACAAACCTCATTCACATCACTGCTCTGCAAGACGGCCAGCTAACCACGTCTTGTCCTACACCTAACACAATGCTAGCACTCCCCCGCTGCTCTGAGCTCTGCTCTGACAGTCCGGGCGGCAAACTGAGCTAACATTAGCTAACAGCAGCTACAGTTGGCAGCAGTTTACTTCACTGCCCATCAGGAAACTCTGTAAATCACAGAGAGTTGAGATTCAGGATACACGAAGGGAAGCTGCCTCTGTTCAAGTCGTGCCGCTCTTCATCAACATCCAGACAACATGTCCTGCAAACATCTTCCTGTTTGAGCTGTTGAGCATGAACTGTCCTCACAGTGTCTTCACAAATGGATCAAATTCAATGCAATGATGAAATGGAATAAAAAACTTTAAAGAGACGTTCAGGTTGAAGATCAGTGACAGTAAACATCAACATGATCCATCTGATTTAGAGTCTAATCTGTTTGAAATAATCCACAAAATAAACGTTCATGAAGCGAATCTGTAACAGACATCCTGATGTTCATAATATTTCATGTTGGTTTATCTAAACATGAAACTGATGTGTTCACACACGATGATGCTGCAAACAGCTTAACTAAATCAAGCTGTTCCTGGAGCAGACGGAAACATTCACGATGCAGCGAGATTCACTTTGTGTCTCTGAATCTTCTTTTTAATGAACTGAATACCAAAAAACGAGCTGTAGGTTTGAGCACTAAAAGAGACTGAAGATGTGTTTTCTCAGTTGGATGAACTTGTGTGGATCTCCGCGTGGAGGAAAGAAACACTTCATCTTCTCCTTTTTAAAAAACGTGTCGCGTTTCCTGGATTATTCCTCTCCAACCAGATCTTTTTACTCTCACAGGAACCTTCAAGAATCATCGAACAGTCAGAGAGGGTGTGTCGTTGGTGACAGCGTTAGCAACACAAACAGCATCAGATCAGCAGTCACAAAGCAACTGGACAAACACGAACTGCATCGTAGCAACAAAGTCTGTTTTAGAGGATTCGGCCCAGCCAGGTGCCGGATTAATAACTCCTGTGAGTTTGTGACGAACGAGACCAACTTCGATCTGCTCCTCACGTCTGTTAGCAACATTACAGCCTCTGGCTTTGGCCCTTTTGACTTGTTTGGCCTGCAGGGATGAAGCTTGATCTTTGGTTCTTACATCGTGGAGAAATTCAGTTCGCTCGGGTGCCTCATCTGTGCAGCGGCTGCAGGCGTTGTGATTCATGACTGATGTGTCTGTTAGAGATAAAGTCGTACAGAGTGCTGCTGAAGCAACGTTATATAAAACTGATTTACAAATATGATTGGTAGGAGACGTAACACACATCATGTGGAAACCCTTTAGATCCCATAGTGCCCGTCAAAACCCGTAAAATAGTTAGTAATAAGTCCTGATCTTTGGATTGTACAGAGGGACTTACCCGGACTTCATCTGGACGACAAACTGTTGTTTGTTATAAAGAAAAATATTTATTGACACCAGTTTTAGTGCTGTAAGTGTTGAATCACACTCAGTTGTGTCAGTTTCTTTCTGTTTGTTGACTGAGGAGGAAAAAATGTCCGTTTTGTTCATTTGCACTTTGCTACAAAAACAATATGGTTTTGGTTTAATTTAGAAGTCTGTGATGACTTTAGACACAAAGTATTTAGCCGAAACCTTGATTCTCCTCTAACCTTATAAATGTGTTTTTTATTGCATAAAACTAACCAGAACTCAACATGTGATCCTCCATCTTCATCTCCAGTGTCCTGAACTTTGTACGCCCAACTACAACCGCCCACCTCGCCTATTTAGTCAAACAAACGCTGCCTCCAACCACAAAGCAGACAGTGATTATGTTTGGCTGGCACAATATCTGCACAGTACACAACATAAACTATTAGAAGACCCTTTAATCCAGTTGCTGGATTATTGTTATCACTGTATTACTGTGATACGATAAAACTAAAAAATACAGTTGAAAAGTCTTTTTTCTATGACTTCTAAGCGTTTATTTGATGTTAATATCTAATATTTTCCCAGAGAGTTTGCTGAATCTAAAAATATGTTTCCTATGTTCGTGTTTCCAGATTTAATTCCACAAAGGTACAAAAGATTCAGGTGGCAAGTGTTTCAATGACTTAATGAGTTAATGTGGATTAACTTTGCTTGTGTTTTATAACATTGTTTATTTAGTTGAACTAAATGAACGTCATCGATCTCTCCGACACACCTTCTGTTCATTCACTGCGATGACCGCTGTTTCTCCTTCAGCTGCGTGAACCTCTGCTTCGTCTTCACTCGTTGGTCAGGACTGTCCGTGCTCTAACATGTGTGATCAATCAGCAGCAGAAGGCATTAAAGAAGTGGAAAATTACTAATTGCGTTGGTATTTGTGAGCATGGGCCGCCGAACAAAGAAAACACTCTCAACTTTAAAAAAATCAGGCCAAATTAAAACTGTCACTGAGATGAAAAGAAGATTACAGCACACACACACACACACACACACACACACACACTGATCACTTCGTACTGTGATTTCTTCGACACGACAGGCGAGTGATCTCCTCGCAGTGACATCATCGAGGGTTTAAGCCTCCAGTAATGACTCTGAGAGACGTTTGGACCAGGAAATATCCACAACCAACCCTCAACTGGAGAGAGATGGATGGACGGATGGACATGGAGGAAGTGATGGAGATAAACCTGCAGAGGGAATAAGACTGAAACTGATGAGAGGATGTGACGAAAACAACAACTCATCAGATTTATTTTATGGAGCCACAGAGACTGAGAGAGAAACACTGAAGTGGAATGAAAGAAACAAGTCTGATCCAGAATATTCTGCTCCTGAAAGAGGAGAAGTGTTGGTCCACAGCTGCAGCCATTTTTAGACAATGATCCCAATGGTCACGTAGGGCACATTAACAAAAGCAGAGTTTGTTTCCTCCGATAGTCCCGCTCGTTTGGGCAGGTGTGAAAGCTCATCCGAACTCTGGTCCGCCTGAAAACGTGGGTCTCGGTCCGCTTTGCAAGTGAACCTTGGTGCGGTTTGTTTACAGTGGGAAAGCAAACGGACTATCCAGAGAACCAAAGATCAGAAAGATCTTTCTTCAAAATAAGACACCATGTTCAGACTCCAGATCGTACTCAGCGTAGAAACAAGAAAAGTTAACAAAGTCTGAAGGACAAAATGCCCCTGGTGGAGTTTGAAGCCGCTGAGGATGAAAACAGCAATATTACAGAGCCATGTAGTAATGCGTTCAAAAGATCTGGTGGTGTTTCATTGATGGCCACAAGGTTGAGCTGTTGGTGCCATGCTTCAATATGTTGTGGACATGCTCATGGAGAATCAAAGAGGACTGGATGCTGTGCTCAAAGACGATGCCCCTCCGCTAGATTCCTTCTCCAGCCGAGCTGGAGGGGCGCGTTGCTCAGTAACCTCCTCGGGCTGACTGGCTGATTTCCTGTTGGCTCCTCGCTCACATGAATGGGATAAAATAACTTAATAATACGTCCTCTTCTCACTCTACCCCTGGGTCTGCTTCCAATTGGATGTGCCAGTTGGAAACCCTCCAAAGGAAGGCACCCCGGAGGATCCTGATCACATGTTGAACCACTTCAACTCCTTTCAATGTGAAAGAGCAGCAGATCTTCTCCCAGCTCCCTCTGGATGTCTGAGCAGTTTCCAATGATTGTGTGCGTGTCGGTTCCAGTTCCAGGGGGGACGGATGTATCTGTGACGTTGGTCACTACTTAAAGCTCGTGAAAATAAAGGAGGATTGGTACGTGGAGGTAGATCAGCTGGTAAATGCAGAGCTTCGCTCTCAGGCTCAGCTCCCTCTTCTCCAGGACAGTCTGGCACAAGATCTGATGCCAGCCGGCTCCACCTGTTGACCTCAGACTCCATCTTACCCTCAAACATGAACTCCATTTACCCGAGGCACATCCACCATTTTCACAGCAGACTTTATTTATCGATGACTCAGAGTTCTGAAAATCATTGCTGTTTTTTATTCACTGTTCTGGATCAGGGTGGTATGATGATAAACTTTATTCAGCACTTTTCTTAGAGAAAATAGAAATAGAAACAGAAAACATTAAGGAGTTAAATAAAAAACAAAGACTTCCTCGCGTTTCTCTCACGATTGTCAGCTTTCGTGTCAAACTGTCCAAAAACTGCAGCGTGTGAAATCAGAGGAGAGAACAGAAGACAAAAGAACCTACAGGACAGAAGAAAGAGTCGAAACGGGTCAGAATGAAAACAGAAGAGCGGAGAATGAACAGAGCGCTTGTCGGCGGAGAGGAAAAGATGCAGATGTGGGATGCTTGTCGCTACGGAAACATGTAAACACTGTCAAAAACATGGCGACTGCCAAAAAAGGGATGACATCACCGCTGGCCCACAGCTGCAACACAGAGAGAGAGACGGAGGAATGATGATGATGATGATGATGATGGAGGGGGATGATTAGCAGACCAACAGATAAATGACAGATAAACAACAACAACAACAGACTGGAAAGATTCATCTCTGAGGGACAAACAGAACATTTCCAGAACATACTGCTGGTAACGCTTACTTCCGTTTCGTTTACTAATGTTTATTATTTCCAGGTGACGTCATAAATCTTACCTCTTAAAACTGATCTTTACATCCCAAAGTAACAGCAGGTATTAAATTAAACATTTGTTCTCTGAATTTTAATTTTCATACGTCTTAACTTACCAGTTTTGTCTGGCAAACTGTCTTTAAACCCAAAAATATTCAATTTACAGTCATATAAAACTGAAAAAAGTGGCATAATTCTCAAATCTGAGGAATTATTATTAATGAGAATCTGTCTCCAGTTGACGTCTGTCTCGTTCATCCGTGTGGATAAAAAGCATTTTCAGTGGCAGGAAGTGGAGACGATGAATCAGCCCTCGGTGGTTATCTGAATATGGTTCAGTTCAGTTTTATTTTGGAGGCCAGTTTTGTGTGGATGAATCATCTGAACCACGTTCGTCAGAATAAATCAGCAGAGTTCAACAGGTCGTTCATTCAGTCGTTTCTATTAAACTTCATGAATCGTGACTCACATTGATGCATTCAGCAGGGAAACGATTAAAAATGACGATACTGGACCGTTGATGTCGCTGTTTCTCAGACTTCTTTGTATTTTTGGGTAAATGTGATGATGTTGGTCGAGACTGAAAGTCTCAACTTTTACGGGATAAATTACATTTTTTGCAGACATGTTGTCGTCCTCTGATTAGCACGTGTTGGTGTTTTGTCTAATGATGCAGCTGCAGTTACTTCTCACATTGTTTCGTTTGAAGAGGTCAAAATATTCAACGTTTCAACAAAAAAGAGATTCAGAGATTCAAAGAGCTCAAATTAATCATTATTTCAACACCTACGCCTATATGTAAATTTGAACATTTAAAGTATGCTGAATTAGCTGCTCGCACCTCCTGCAGACTGATATCACTGGATTACTTTGAAACTCTGGAAACTTAAAAACTTGAAGATTCTCAGGCAACCTCTGCACTTTTAAGGAGTGTCTCTTTTTTCCATGATTTCCAAGTTTAAGGATTTATGGACGTTTATTCACGGAGGACATTAGAGATAATATTCATGGGAAGTCGCACTGAATCCAAACTCCCACCCACCTCAGTTTAAAAAACTGCAGTCAAGATACGTCCAAAAACATCTTCACATCTGTCGACCTTTTGGAGGAACCTGACCCCAAGGTTGGGAACTTATTAGCTTGAATAAAACTTTGAATACATAAGTACATCTGATCTACTATGTTGGGTGCTATATCTAAATTTGCCAATCCAGCTGATGACAAACAGAAAAAAAGTCCTTGAACCTTCTGTAGAAACATGAAATTTATTTTCCATCATAAACATGCAGACTGAGGAGTCACTCAGTGACCTCCTCGTGTTCAGAAAGAACCAAACATCATCGTCCCTGAACGTCCCACCGAGCCTCGACTTGTTTCAAAGCGTATCATGACTTTATTGGAGCCTCAGTTTTTTATGATGTCACCCTCATTCATATGGAAATGGTTGAAAGCATTTGACACATGGACACTGATCCAGAACGACCTCCGGAGCTCCGTCACCAGGCAGTCGACATACAGTAGTAACCAGCGAGGCGACCATATGTGTTGCATTTACTTTACAACACGGTATCCATTCATTTGAAAGTCCAAAAAAACAAAACGTCAGCCATGAATTCCCAGTTGAGTAATTGTTGAGTAATCCTCAGCTTTTAAGTCACGGGAAGTTCCAGGTTTTCCGATCATAAGAACTTTGTGCAGCGTGAAATTGTATGAATAAATAAACACTGAACGCAGAGTGATGAGTGATAACATGGAAACAATCAAAGATAAAAGAATCATTTGTAATTGTTAATAGTTTTCCATTCATCTGTGACAGAACAGGTCTCGTGTCTTCTAATCTCTATGGTAAATCCAGCTCAACACACCGGGCTCACCAAACTCAGATCAAACTAGGCAGTGTTGGTCAAATGTGAATCCAGATCCAGACACTGCACTGATTATTTCTCTCCCGAATGTTTTCACAAACAGATTTTAGTTTCTGTTTAACGGGAATGTTACAAATACGAGAAACCAACCAAGACTTGCAGAGCGTCACCTACCAGCAAGAACATCCATACTGCTTGTTGTCCACAAACCATCGGGTGGAACATTTGGTAAAATTCTAGTGGCAAGAAAGCTTCAAATCTGTATTTTTAGATTTTAAATTTGGGTTCATGGTCCCTTCATAATGTCAACATTCATGATGAACACATGAAAAAACAGAAAGAAACTTTGTTGTTGCAGCACAAGAAACAAAACAAGTTCCAGTGACATCATTGATTTCCCTCGGGATTGTTTCTGTTCTTCTTCAGTAAAATTTAGATTTTGGAAATGTTACAGAAAGTTACAACAGAGGGAGTGTTTGTCTTTGCCCACACATGTCGATGCCCTGCAGACAGCACAGTGTTTCCACTCAGTCTGATCAGGCTCTTCATGCACCCCAACGATGATCACATTGTGATTTTTCATTGTTATGACACGTGTTTGTTCCCTCAGCTGGCATTGACAAAGTTTATTATGAGCCGTGGGAGGAAACAGAAGAAAAAACGCCCTCCACTGGTCAGCATGCAGCACCTGAATAACTCATTAAAAGTGCTGATACATCAGATGTGACAGTATTCAAACTCACAAAGAAAAACCCTGAAACCAGATTCACTAACAGGTACACACTTCATAAACTGTTTATCCAAAATGAAAACAGTTTATGAAGTAAAGAATTCATCAGTTTGGCTCCTGACAACTGATGTTTAATCTCTGAGAGGTGGAACCAATTAAAAGTAATAAGAAACTGAATAGTGACTGTCTGAAACCTGGATGTAGTCTCTGTGACGTCCACCACAGATCGCACCTGATTCAGCTTTCTGACTCTGGTCCAAACAGAAGGAGAGTGACCAGCAGATAACTGTGCAGGTGGAGGGCAGCCTGACCACCTTCACCCAGATGGGCCTGGCAGCCGGTCAGGAGTACACCGTCAGCATCACCGGAGAGATCGAGGGCAGGAGGGGAGCCGAGAGCTCGTCTGAATTCATGACCCGTGAGCTTTTTATGTTTATTTGTCCCCTATTAAATACAACAGACTGAGATGGAGTACAGCATATGTGCTGCAGCCTCAGTACATGAAATAATGGCATCGGTATTCATCAAATATGGCAGCTATTGAAATCATGAATAAATTGCAGTTGACAGATTTGAAATGCCTCTAAGTGCAGTTTTTAAGTGCACCAGTAGAAAACGGAGCTTCTGACCAACATATTGGCCGATGTGAGCAGCTCCAGTCGCCAAACTGGCAGAAGGAGTTTGAACATTTCCCTTCTCGCTGCCCTTCCAGTGAAAGATGTAATCTGTGGCAGCTGCAGGGAGGCTGCCCAGCAGCCAGCAGTGAACAGGAAGGCTGAGCTTTCAGAAACATAACTGTGAGTTTAGGAAAGTAAAGGAGGAAATGTGCTGAGCCAGAGTGGATGTTTGTGTATCCACTTCCCCCACGATGGAATCACTCCCACAGTTACTAGGCAGATTAGATAAATAGATTATATTTTCTTCTTCTTCTTCATCTTCAGTCATATCTGGTCCCACCAACCTCCAAGTTGTCAAGACAACCACGACATCTGCAGTGGTCCAGTGGGAGCATTCGCAGGGTGAGATTGACAGGTACCGCTTGACCGTCACGCCCAATGACGGAGCAGGAAGAAGTCAAGAAATGACCATCCCGGGTGGCCAAAACTCCGCCCACATACAGCAGCTGGAGGCGGGACGTTTGTATGACATCGCACTTGTGGCGGAGAAGGACACAAGTCGGAGTGAACCCGCAACCACTCAGGTTACTCCCGGTGAGTAGTGTTCCCTTTTCAGGAAGCTGTTTTTGGATCATTATGACTATGAACTGACAGCAACATATTTTACACAGACATCAGAAACTCTTGGGCTGGGCTGACAAACACTGTAAACAGACTTGAACTAACGTGCTAGCAAAGCCACATTAACATGTAAGATACAGCGCTTTTTGTCAATGCTCACTAGAGGACTTAAAATGTGGATTCATCTGCAGCTTAGTCCCCAACAAATTCGGTCCTGTTTAAGTTTGTTAAAAAATTGTATATTTGTGAGAGGTCTGTGACAATTCCTGTTTGTCCAGGTCATCTTTCTTTTAGAAATCTGGATTTGTTTGTAGATCTGTCAACGTTCCAAGTCATATATCAGCTCTGACTAATGTATTTGTGAAACTCTTTGGACTTGGAGCTGAGAGCCACAGACAGGGTTGGGGTATCGGAAAGTTTATAGAGAGTAGAGTAACATTCTTAGCGGTACTGCTAAGGCAAATGTTAGTAAATAATTATAATTATTGGGATGTATACCACAAAGAAACACATGGCTGCTTCAACCCTGCTTGTGCTAACAGCTAAGTGAAAGCTAATTAAACTTTATGTGTCCAGACGCCTCATTTTTCAATGGAACACATCGTATAAAACACATTACAGTGTGGAGAAATGTTACTGTAAAACTTAATGAAGCGAGGTGCAGCCTCAACTGTCCAAGAGCAAAACTAATGAGTTTCAGAAGAGAATATTCCTCAAACTGCTCTGTCATAATGTTTCCCTCTCAACAGTGACACAGACACCAACATGTTGACTTCTGTTCAAGTTTAACAATAACTATATTTCAATTTTCTCCTTGCAGGTTCTACATGGATACCGCTGCCCTAAGTTGCTTGTTTGCACTTGCACAATAACCAACAAACTATTGTAAATCAGGCTTTATAATGAATATTAACTGCTTTTCTTCCTTCATTAGACATGATCTCTTCTGGATTATTAACAACAGCAGCATATAGTGACCCTAACACTGAATCCAAATGCTCATTCCCTTTACATCTTTAGGGAAGACATTACCAAGGGTTACCATGCCAGCTTTGACCACGCAGGTCACATTACCACCTGGACAAGATGTTGACGACAGAGACCAAAAGTCACCTGAGGTGCATGAGGTCTTTGACCAACAGGGAAGGAAGAAGGCAGACCCTCTAAAAGTGAGAGGTTCAGATGGACCTGACAGAGACTCCACAGCCTCTGTGATTGCAAGAACTAAACCTCTGGTCAACAAAAAGATGGCAATAAATGGCACCAGGCCCAAACTCACTGATAGGCCCACATTGCCCAGGAAGCCAAATGTATCAGGCCCTTTCCGTTTCAACACAACCAGATTTGTGCCTGTGAGAAAGGTTGGCCCAGGTCCTTTGAAAAGGCCCCTAGTGGGGGAGAAGAAGAAGAAGGTACCAGTAGTACCCAAAAAACCTAAACCAGGTGTCCCCATCATCAGAGACAGGACAATAGCAGAACCAAGTGTGGAGGCATCAAGCACTGAGAGCAGGGATGCCAAAGATCCAGCTCTAATGTCCGGAACTGATCCTGATACAAATAGTCAAAGTAGCCTGGAGAAACCAACTATTCCTGCTGGCTCCACAGAGCAACCAGATGTTGGCATGGTAGGCCATGGAAACGACACTGCTCCGGTGTTTTCAGAGCCAATTGGGACTGTTCAAAGCCAAGAGAAGAAATGTATGAACAAAGTAAAAGTGACCCACTTCAGATTACCTCTAAAGGACAAAGGCAACGGGTGTAGAGGGGATGGAACGTTGTTGGTAAGAAAGATCCTGGGCTCACATCAAGGTTCCTCTGAAACAGATGTTACTCCTGATTCAAAACCCTCGTCTACAGAGACAGACGTTGACTATTCAACAGATCCTTTACATAAACTCCTGATGAACACTTTTGAGAATATGAACATCACAACCTTTTCTGTTCACCTGTCCAAACCATCAAACCTCTCGGTTGTCTCAGAAAATGTGACGAACCAGATTTTAAGGGGACTAAAGCCATTATCGTCATTCGCATCCTCATCAACCTCACAATCATCATCACACTCATCAGATGAACCATCATCATCATTGCCATCATCTTCACCCTCATCCTCTTCACTAGTCTCATCTCCGTCATCATCACTAACATATTTAGATTCGTCATCACACTCATCACCATCACCACGACCATCATTACTAAAATCATCACTGTCACCTCCATCATCATCCATTTCCAGCTCAGATGAATCAGGTTCAGTTAGAAGCAACTTACCAGATGTTGATAACAGCAAAACCATGGCTGACGTTGCATCACCTGAAGACAGAAAGCTACCACCCTCAGGAAAAAGTGGTGTACCTTTTTTCCGCCGCACACCTACAAAAAATGGATTTGTGCGTCGCCTACGCCCAAACTTTGGATCATTACATAACAAAACCCATCCGCATATGACAGCTCCTCACCATTCGCCTCCTCATTTAAACCTCATCCCTAGAAGAGAGACAGAGACAAAACATACACCCACAAGTGAGTTATTGTCTTCACCATCTTCATCTACTTCAATTGAATCGTCCTCAGTTGAGGTCAGTGTACCCGCAAGAGATACGAGTGGATACAAAAATGGGGAAACTACACCTGCACCCCCTGGAGTTGGACAAAATGAGAAAAAGATGCCAACAAAAAGAGAACGAATCCCAATCCGTCCTCTTCCTCAAAATGGGAGATACCTGCATCGGCCACGTCCAAACTTTGGACCTCTTCAGAATCGAACCCGTCCAAATTTGAGGCCACTGCCTCCCCCCTCTCAACCTTTAAATTCTGCATCAGAAACAAGGAAAGAGCAGGTATCTACTACTGAATTACCAGCCACTTCATCTCCTGTTTCCAAAGAAGCCTATCCAACTGAAAGTACGGGGCCAATAGGAGAGGAGAATGAAGACAAGGTTCGCACAAGTATGTCCACTGAGTTCGATCAGACCTCAAGAGAAGGTGGACTGCCTTCCTCTCACCGGCCAACCACCAGAGTTGGCTATTTCCGTCGATTGTACAATCAACGTTTGCAAAACAAAACCCGTCCAAACCTGCGACCACCTCAACATCCACATAGAGGTCCTGTGCGCAAGCCTTTCCCAACCAGAAAGCTGAATGAAGGTAACACCATTGCTGTTGGAAGTCAAACTAGCAAATTAGAAAAGGTTAGTACTCCTGAAATCCCAGATAACCAACCGGGAGAGCAGGATTCACCCATGCCTACCCAAGGAGTCCAAATTAGACAATCAGGAAAACAAGACACCACAGAGGTAATTCCAAGTGCCCCGGTGGATAGCCTTGACACTACCATCAGACCACAGACTAATAAATTAGAAGGGGGACTGGATGCTCCAGTCCAAACTACCAAATCTAGAGAAGAAGAAACTAGAAGCCCAGATCCTAACTCGGACTCTGAAATCCATAAAGAGACAGGCAGTCCTGCCAGACCACAGGCTAATCATTTAAGAGGGGGACAGGATGATCCAGTCCAAACTACCAAATCTAGAGAAGAAGAAACTAGAAGCCCAGATCCTAACTCGGACTCTGAAATCCATAAAGAGACAGGCAGTCCTGCCAGACCACAGGCTAATCATTTAAGAGGGGGACAGGATGATCCAGTCCAAACTACCAAATCTAGGGAAGAAATTAGAACCCCAGATCCTAACTCTGACATTCATAAAGACAGAGTCATTCCTGTCAGACCACAGACTAATGAATTAGAAGGGGGGCAGGATGCTCCAGTCCAAACTACCAAACCTGAAGAAGAAACTAGAACCCCAGATCCTAAGTCTGACTCTGACATCCATAAAGAGAGAGTCAATCCTGTCAACAATACTAGTGCTACAAGTCGAGGTAAACCAACTATAAAACAAACTTCCTCCGGTTCAAGACATGGAGTTCCGAGACCAGTCACATTAAAGAAACAACCACCACCGAGAAGCACCCAGATGAGACACTACAACAGTTGGAGTCAAATGAGAGAGAATCCAAAAAGAAATGTTACTGCAAAAAGGCTGTTTGACGGTAAACCTGAACAGACAGGAAGCGCTAAGTCCAAGCCTCCGACGGTATCAGACGTTTCTTCTTCCGGAGTTACGAGGGAACCTCTGGACTCTGTGGAAGTGACGAACCGGACCTCAGATGGATTTATGCTGACATGGGACTCTCCAGAAGGGAAGTACAAAAACTTTGTTGTGACAAGAAAAAAAGTTGAAAAACCGAAGCAGAAGGAAAGCAAGAGAGGTCACAAAGAAGAACCAGAGGACTCTGAAAAAGAGGAGGCAAATCGTCAACCAACCAAAGAAGATGAAAACAGAGTTCCTGAAAGTGTCTTTACACAAAGCAGCACAACAGCCAAACCAGTGACAGGAAGTGACAAAATCTTCAAAACGGTTCTTCCTGGTTCAGCTCGCTCCTTCCAGTTTGAGGATCTGCCTCGTCAGACCGACTACACCGTGACTTTGCTTGGAAAGGGGCCTGGCCTTCTGTCCAGACTGCACAAGCTTGTCATCAGTACAGGTACAAGCCATTGTGACAGTAGAACAACATTAATTACTACTGTACAATGCTACAACATTACTGTCAATGTTGTGAAGTCCTCTACAGAAAACTATTCACGCACACATCTAATATCTTTACCGCACTATGTTTCTTGTGCTGATTTAAACAAAATCATTTGTTGACTAATCGTCACTTGTCTTCAGTATGACTGAAAATGTTTGCTCACCCACTAAATGCTATACTAAATGCTCCACGTTAATTTCAAGAGCTCAATGCTGTGGTGCTCTTGAAAACTGTAAGCTTGCGATTTACAGTTTCACCCTATGTATTTCTCGTTTAATCGTTGTTTCCATATTGATGTAACCTGTTCTGTTTGTTTTCAGTGGATTGTGACGTTCAAAATGTCCATTAAGCTGTTGTGTTTTGTGTTGATGCTATATTTGTGCACTCATTCGTCAGCTTTCGTGAACATATGAGAAGTAGCAGTCGTACATTATAATAATCAACACTCAAGCAGTCAAATCTCAGACGTGCATTCACCATCAACTAACAGATGTTAAATCATGTTGACGCTGCACTGACTTGTAAATACCAGATAAGGAGGGTGCATTCACAGTTTGTCACAATATTAGCAAGCTAGCTAAGTTGTGCACTAGCTAATGTGTCTAGTTTGTCGTGGCTTGTAGTTGCATAGCAACACTAGCATACGTTTCCTTTAGCATGTTAGCAAACTTAATTGGCTTACAAACAGGTTATTCAGTTTTTAGCTAACCTGGCATTACAAGTTCCTGAGTAGCAACGTGACAATGCAAGGGTAGCGTGAACGCAGAACTTTCTACTAAACAATTAGAAATCCAACCAAAGCAGAGTCTTTCTCAACAGTATGCCACATGGCTCGTTTCATAAGTTAGATAAGGAAAATACATTTTTCCTTACCACTCTCGCCAAGTGCTCGCTCATGGTTGGAATTGTTGTGGGTCTCTGTAAATAATATTATAAAGAGTACGGTCTAGCTAGTAAAGTGTTACGTGCTTCTCCTGACAGGAGCCCAAAGTTACAAAATGTGAGAACAGACGTACGAATGACAGAGACAGCATTCACCAGATTACCAGTCAGTGTAGATCAACATGATTTAAAATCTGTTATTTTAAGGTAGAAAAGCAGCACAATGGTGCTTCCATTAAACTAAATCGTACTGTATTTGCACCGTCCAAACACAACCACAAGCATCACATCGTGAAATGACTTCCAGGACTGCAGAACGGCAGCAAACTGAGAGCTCTCCACAACATTAACAACATAATTCATTCACTGCTGCTCTGGTCTTCTCTCATTCAGGGTAAGCTAACAGCCAGCTTCACTGACACCCCTTCACCTCTCACCCAAACCAGGGTAAGACCACGGCTGGTCTCCGTTACGTTACGTTTAATCTGTCTTCACCTTTCAGTTCACAAGAAAATGAGTTAAATGTGGATATTTGATAATTTTACAGTACTGAATACTGAATGTATCAGTACTTTACAGATTGTGTTACTCCATTGTAATACAAATGTATACATATATGAACAAATTAACAAAACAATGGATGAAGAAATTAATGTCAGGACATGCAAAACTGCATTTGTTCGATGATGCCCTGACCACTTTACAGCGCACATTGCAGCGTCTACCAGCGCTTTAAATGTCAATCTTCACTTTCAGCTCTTGTGACTGCGTTGAATTAATATCTGAATGTGTTTTGTTTTCATTTGTCCTGTAAAGTTGTCACTTTTCTTCCTTTGTTTTCATTTCTGCCACGCTTTTTAAAAAAAATATTTATTTTCAGGTTTGAACGACCAGCTTACTTTTAAATCATCATCATTCTTTCCTTCGCTGCTCTCCAGGATCCACCATCTGCATTTGATTGTTAGAATTAATGACTACATGTCTGTATATGATTTGTATACTGTATATATGTTTGCACTGTACATATATACACATAAACTCATCAGAGCACTAATAGCAAAATGTGTGGATGAATAAATAATAATGTACACATTGTTTTCACTCTTTTAGTGGCTTTTTTTGTCTTTTCTCCGCTCAAATATCTTTTCATGAAACCTGCCACGCTAAAGTTTTCACCTCCTTTTATCTTCTTCTTGTTCCTCTATCGTCAGTTTCCTCTCTATGTTTCCCCCCTTTCCGTTCACTTCTTCCTCTAAATCACTTCCTTACTCTCCTCCCTTGCTTTCACTCACCTCTCTCATGATATTCTTCGTACCGTTCAGGCCCGGAGCCTCCCACCAACATAGTCTTCAGTAAGGTGACAGAAGACTCTCTGACGGTGTCGTGGACCAAACCCAAGAGCGCCGTCAGCGGTTTCAAGGTCACCTACACCCACACAGACGACGGTGAGCACTGACACTCAAACTCAAATACAAATAAGTGTGTTGATACACAAAATAGTCCTCCGTTTAGTCTATTATTTTCTACATGAGGGCACTAAAATAACACTGGTAGCAACTTCTGGAGTTGTTTCAAAAGCCTGTACAGAAACACAGTTTATCTTTGTGGATTGTATCGATGCTGAATTGACAGTCAGATTGTGGACATATGACGTCTTTTATCTCGTGTTTCTTATTGATATCTTTTTACAGACACGTAATGAATTGTTCAAATGTCATTTCTGAATATGGCACCTGTTCTTTCTCTCTCTCCCCAGGTCACATTTTTTAACTTTAGACACTGAAATTCGGCATTCACATGGTTGACAAGATGAGGATGCTCACGGTCATTTGGGCTTTTTGATACGACCTACCGTTTGGCATTAGTGTCCACTAGTTGAGGGGTTCATTTAGAGATTTTCTGTGTCTCTCAGCAGTCACTCACACACAGACAGAGCACAGCTGCAGTTAATTGCTCTGACCTGCAGCTGACCCTGGTTGCTTGGCAACCTCAAGCCTGCCTTTGACTCACTTTATTGAAGTCTCTGTGCTACTGCAGTGTCAATAATAATGTATGGGCGTGACGGGGCCACAGTCAGACACTCTCTACGTTTATTTAGACGTTTTCTAGTTCATATTTGATCTTTGTGTTTCTCTGCAGGTGAGCCGGTTTCGGTATCCGTGGACTCAGGTGACTCCTCTGTGGGCCTATCACGGCTCTCACCTGGTTCTTCTTACGAGGTCAACGTCATCTCCATCCTCGGACTGGATGAGAGCGATCCAATCAGAGACTTTGTCAGGACGCGTAAGTGAAACTTGCTGTTTGTGTGTTTTTTTGTATCTGTCCTCTGTCCTCCAGTATCTGTCCAACACTGACAGAAAGTCATGTTTTCAGTATTTTCAGGTATTCTTCATGGTATTTTAGAGTTTAGACTTGCCTGATGGAAAGATTGCTAAGTAGTGAAGCGCTAACTGTGGTTAGCTCGGTCAGCCGTGTAGCTAACTGAACTGACTCAGCCCGGGATGCCAGGAGCCAAATCTGGCAAGAAAACCACCTCGGTAGGCTGCTGTGTTCTCTGCCGAGGTTGTGTTCGATCCCGGGTCCAGCCACGTTCACTGGAAGGTAGACGCTGACACTAGCTCATAGCGCTAGCTGCAATGCATAACAGTGGTAGTGTAACGCACACTCAGCGCTATTGGTCATCCCAATAGATGCAAATAATAATAACTGTCTTTATTTCTTTCTCAGTCCCTGACCCACCTACTGACCTCCGGGCTGTAAACGTCACAGACACCAAGGCCTTGTTATTGTGGCGTCCAGCGTTGGCCGCTGTTGATGAATACTCCATCGTTTATGGCGCTGGGACGGGTAAGATGACAGTGATGCTGTCGAGTTTCTTGTATCTGTTACCGCAGTGGTGGAAGAAGTAATTCAACAAATTCAAGACTTCATTCATGTTAACATGTTGAAGACCGTGAGTGGCTGATTGTTTGATGTTTGTTCAGGTTCAGAGTTAAGGGTCATGGTGTCTGGAAACGAAGCGGAGCATCAGCTGAGTGGTCTGGAAGGATCCACCACCTACACCGTCACCATCAGCAGCCGGCTAGGCAACCAGGAGAGCTCACCGGCCACCACCTCGTTCACCACCCCCAAAGGTCACTGAAACATTTCCTGCTTCCAGATTTGCTGAATGGTTTTATTGTATTTGTGATAATGTTCATCTTCCAGTGATATCAAAACAAGAGTCCTGTTATTGACACTCTGCTCTTCATCTCCAGCCTCTGGGAGCGATGGGAACGGGCCACAAGACCTCCAGGCCAGCAACGTGACCCCTCGCACTGCCCTGCTATCGTGGAAACGACCCCCAAATCCCGTGGGCAGCTACAGACTGACCTATCAGACGGAAGGTCATGAAATGAAGGTGAAATAAGTGTTTAAATAAATACATTTAGCTTGGTTACATTGCCCGCTTGCCCAGCTCCTGTTCTGGCACGACACCGGCTCTGCTCTGAGCCTCTTCTTGGTGGTCCAAATAATTAGTGGTCATTCAACCATCTCTTGTCTTCCTGCTTCTTCCTTCACAGGAAGTGATTGTGGGCGCCGCATTAACCGAGTACAACCTGACCAGGCTTCACCCTGGGTCGAAGTACACGGTGCAGCTACAGGCAGAAGAAGGAGGACGATACACTTCCACCATCTCCACTGAGTTCACCACCGGTAGCAGCTGCTTACGTGTTACATTGTTGTCATGGTGGTTGACTGATAGAGAGCTAAATTTATCCTCCTTCCTCCTCCTTCCTCAGGCACCCTGAGGTTCCCCTTCCCCACAGACTGCTCTCAGGAGCTGCTGAACAGCATCAAGACGTCAGGCGAGGTGGAGATTTTCCCTCAGGGCAAACTCGGGACGCCCGTGATGGTTTACTGCGACATGGAGACAGACGGAGGAGGCTGGACGGTACGTGGACATCAACACTCCTCAGCATGTAGTCTCAGGTTATATTAAGGTTTTCCTGTGTGGAAACTGGTCTGTATGTTTCCTGTCTGCAGGTCTTCCAGAGGAGGAAGGACGGCTCGGTGAATTTCTTCAGAGGCTGGAAAGATTACACTAAAGGATTTGGAGATCTGAGTGGCGAGTTTTGGCTGGGTGAGCGGGACACTGTCCACGATCCTGACATGTTTTGAGAATATGTCACTGCCAGCACTAAGTTTATTTTTAAAAAATGTATACTTCTACTCCACCACATCTCAGAGTCAAATATTGTACTTTCTATCCACTGCATTTGTCTGAAAGCTTTAGTTACTTTACGGATTACAGTTTTTCATACCCTTCCCGTCCAGTATTTCCACTATAGGCATCAAATGATTATGATGAGTATGAATGAGTGTTCCTAATCTACCCATATGTTCTAAATATTTCCTCATTAACTGAAAACCTTCTGTATGATTTGACCAAACACAGGTCTTAGATTTCACAACTTTTGAGTCTTAAAGTATTAAAATAATTTGAAATAAATATATTAATCTCTTATATCTGTAAAGTGTAGAGACAGTACAGAGAAGACTTGCATGTTGGAGTAAATTTTCATGCATTTTCCTGCACTACTAAAAGTAAACACGAAAAAAAGATAACTTGTATACTATTTAAAACAACGTACAGTACAGCACCTGACACCGTTTAATGTGGAAATACAGTAGAGTGCAGGAACTGTTGGCCTGAAAACAAACCTGTGGCTCTCCAACAAAGGAGACACTGAACAGAAACGCTGCCGTCAGGGGACAATTCTCATCTTTTATTCTCAGTCCAACTTTAATGTGTTCAGCAGGAGCACCGGTGACAGAAGAGCTGACACCGGAGCCAACAAGGGGATTCTGGGAAAGAAAAGTGATCGAGTCCCCTTTAGGAAAAATCCTCAAAGTGCCTCTGAGCAAAGAAGCCCCTGAGTTTGAGAACATTAGGTTTTCAGGTTCATTCACAGTGTGGTCGGAAATTTGGAGATTTATATAAAGGCACCATTATCACACTGATACTACAATTTAGAATGTAGTACCTTTAAGTAAAAGTGCAAAAGTATCTGCATCGAAATATGAGTGTAAAGTAACTGATGTTGTGAAATAAATGTAGCAGAGTTGAAGTATAAAGTACAAAATAAGGGAAATACTAAAGTAAATACAAGTATGTCAAAATTTTATGATAGAAAAATTACATAATGTTGCTCTAACAGAATATATAGAGATGTTTTTTGTGCCTAAACATAATCAAACTTTAACCACAGTGGGGTATTATCACAAAACAGTTATTGAATCTTATTTAATCAGCTGCTGAAATGTTACAAATACGATCAAACTATCCAAATAAAGTGTTTCAAAACCTTTGATATGCTTAAACCACAAATGAAAGGTTACTTAAACTTGAACCTGAAATAAATCAAACAGGACGTCATGTTTGTCTGAAACTGATTCATTTCCTGCTGCTTCAGGTCTCGACAGCCTCCACAACCTGACAACGATGACCAGGATGAATCTTCGTGTCGACCTGCGAGACAAAGACGAGTCGGTGTATGCAGAGTACTCAACGTTTGAGGTGGCCAAGAGGAACTACAGACTGACTGTAGGCGGATACAGCGGCACTGCAGGTGAGAGGAAGAGAGGAACCGACAGGTTTTGTGGGAAATGAAGTCTTAAAATCAGCCAACATGTCAAACTGGTTCCTGTAGTATCCCCTGAAGGAAACCTACCTTTGTTCATCTTGTCTCATCTCTGTTCATGGCTTCCAGGTGATTCTCTCAGTTATCATAACAACCGGGTCTTCTCCACCAAAGACCGGGACCCAACACCGTTCATCACCCGCTGTGCCATGTCGTACCGAGGAGGCTGGTGGTACAAGAACTGCCACGAGGCAAACCTCAACGGCCTCTACGGCATTGATGTCAAACACCAGGTAACCTCGTCAGACAAACAGTTTTACAAATGACTAAAATCAGACGTCCACACTTGGTTGATGTAAACTGATAGTCCACTGTTGGTAATGTAGGAACGTATGTGTGTGTGTGTGTGCTTGTCAGGGTGTGATCTGGACCACCTGGAAAGGAAAACAGTATTCCATCCCGTTCACTGAGATGAAGATGAGACCGGCATCCTTCAGTCCTCCAGTCAGAGGATAGAAGAGAGAAAGAAGATAATGAACTGTTAAACACACATGCACGGACAGCGGCGTTTCGGTACATGTGCAAACACACACACACACACACACACGTGTTAACAGGGAGCCTCGCTCTCACTTCAGAAGAGATGAAGACGTATTTTTTAATTTGTATAGAGGTCAGTTATTAGTATGTTACTGTAGATTGTACAGTTTTTTTGCATTTTTATCTTTTCTTCTTTAAAGCCGGGGCTGCTCCCACTCACTCTGTATTTAAAGGGTCAGTTCACACACATTACAAAAATACATATTTCCTACTTGTCCACCTGTGCAGATGGTTTCATGTCAATATTTTGAAATATCTGAAACTTTTATAACCCAGGATGACTGTTACAGGTGTACATGTAGCTGATGTTTGCAACACTTTGATCAGTTTAATCAGTTGTCTCTCCAAAACTGCAACTCAGAAGTGACTTTCTGATGTAGTGGAACAAAACAACATACATAAAACACGGAAACATTATACACAGTCATTTGTTGCTTGTTAAAACCTCTATGAACAGATCTAAAGGTGAAAAAATACAGTTTTTCGCCTGACAACAGGTTAAAATATCTTTGCTATTTCTGATCACCTGAAATGAAAACAAACAGAGGATGTGGTTATGATTTGAGGTTTGAGGCTCTTCATGTCGCCGTGCATCTACCACAGATTCAGACTTCAAACTCAGCCTTACATTTAAAGCTCAACACCACCCCCTGCTGTTCTCTCTAAGTTATATCAGATGCACTGTGGCCCTTCAGAGAGTTTTATTTGTATTTGTTGTGGTCCAGCTGCCAACTTCCTGTGTCGTCTTTTTTGTAAATCTCTTTGTGTTTCATTTTCTTTTTTATGTTTCTGCCCCCGAAACAGAATACAACAATAAAATGATTGAAAATTAAACTGGTTCCTGTTTCTGTTGATGATTTTGTTACTGACTTGAGCAGAGGTGGAAGAATGGAAATGGATTACTCAAGTACAAGTGCCTCAGAATTGTCTGATTGTATTACAGTGCTACTGCAGTACAATATAATGTATTTATATCATGTTGCCAAGTATTCACGTCATTTACATTTTAAAAGTTTCTTGATTTAGTGCCGCACGTTTGGAAGACTGTACCCATTTCTTTTGGCAGGTCATTGTAGTTTTTATGTAAACTTGAAATTCACTTTAAATCACCTTTAAGAGTTCAAGGAAAGCCAAAAAAGTTCCTTTCCTCATTGAGCATCTTTGTTTTATTCAGCTCTTTATTATTTTATTTGCTGTTTTATTTTAAGGGACTATTAATAGAACATTTCTGTGAATGTTCACCAGGAGGCTATTTTTCATCTGTAGTCTCTGGACAGATGTTACAAGCAAAGATTTAATCTGAGTTCAGCTCAGTTTGTGTGACGTTACCACTCGTGATTTTTCAGTTAAACAGCATCAAAAATCAGATGGAAGAAACCCGTTTGGTCCAGACGCAGCCGAGGGATCAGGCCGTCTTTTCACCCTCGACTGCAGATCCCAGATGTCCTTTTAAACACCCTTTGTGTTTTTTTTAATTGGTCCCCGGGGTGAACCCCCACAGCCATCTGCTCACCGGGCGGCCAATCACATCAATCCTTACCTGCTCACTGTGCCACCTGGGCCTCTTGTTTACAGGTGTGTGCCTGGACGTCACCTGGGACATATGGCGAGGGCAGGAGGGACAGGTGCTAATCCTCAGTCTCGATGCTGTGACTGTGGATTGGTGGAGGATGAGGTAGGAGGCAGCTGAGGTCAGGTGCTCACGGACGGAAACTGATCCCAAAATCACAAGACGGCAGGCTGCAGAGACACCTGGAGACGTGACGGAGTTATACTGGGAAACATTCAGGAGAGACACGAAGCAGAGAGGAGCTGAGATTTTCTTCTTAAAGTCTCGTCTTTGACGGGTTCATACAGATAAGCTCAGTGGAATACCTATCAGGAGCAACAGCACAGGTAAGCGCTTGTTTGTATTCTCCACAAAGACTCTGCTGACTTATTTACTGCAGACTTTTGAGTAAAGTTTAGAGCTGCAACAATTATTTATTATTTATTTATACCAGTCTATAAAAGGTATATCTTTACATGTTTTGTTTACATAACTTTGGGGACTGTTGGTCAGTTTATAATAATATAAAACTCAGAGTTTAATAACATTATAGAAGCTGCCTGAAGTGAATTTTTAGCATTTTTGTCTTTACAAAATTATTAAGGCGAGACACGAAAGAAAAATTGTATAATATTTCTTATTTCAGACTGATTCAAAATTCAAGATTGCTTTATTTGTCCCAATGAACGTTTGTCTCGGATATGAAGGCCGTCACATAGAAATACATACAATTATAGTTTATTTATTTAAGGGTTTGTTTATTTAAAGGATCTCTATTAGCTGATGCCATGGCAATTCATTAATCTTCCTGTATGAGGTCCACACCTCACACACAATACATGACACATTATATAATCAAAAGTATTGCATACTCTTAAGAAGGGAAACTAACAAAATTACACCACCTACTATTCAGTCTATCCTCTCCAACATACCTGGGTGCCACCGTATGACTCTTACCACCAAATCTGGTGTTTTGTGATTGTGTGTTATTACAGTAAACTATTTAGTTGAATAGAAATGTGGTTATTCTTAAAGTTACACATCTCTCATCTGTCCTCATAAATTATTTTTTACAAATTATGCACATATAATTTCTATAATGGAGTGTAATAATGATAGTACAATACATATTCATGCATATGATGCAGCTCGAAGTTCTTTACATAAAAATAAATTTAAATTAAAACTTTCCAAATAAACCAAAGTGCATAAAAATAAAATAATTTAAAAAATCAGCACTGCTCGGACTGCTTCACAGTCCATAATAAGAAAATGCAGCCAGACGTCTTTTACTTAACTGCTGGTTCATTTAATGATGTTGTGTTTAGTGACCTGAGGAACAGGTAAGTATTAAAGGAGAGTAAGTAGTAGTAAAATCATTTTAGAGGTGCTAAATAGGGAAGATACCACTATTGTATATTGAAAAAACAATCCAGCGCCTCTTAAATCATTAACATTTATTTGATGTTCTACATTTGTGGTTCCCACTTTCTTTTTGTACATTTATGGTCACAGACTGTCTCTCCACCTCCACACTCATATTTTCATTCACGATAAAAGTTAAAAATGAATCTGATGTATAGCTTTTTTTTTTTTTAAGATTTTTTTCCATAAATATCAAAAATATAGTTATTGTGAATTGTTTTGGCCACGATAATTGTACAGTGAAAATCTGATATATATGATGTCATAGATCTAAAACTCAAGATTTCAAGACATTTTAAAATAGATTCAAAAAGAGACAAGCAGACAAAGTAATGATGTTAGACTGCTGTGAAGCGTTACATCTGAATGCATTTAAATTCTCTTTGTAAATGGGTAAATTTCACCAAAAAAACCTTGAAAGTCATTGAAAAGTCCTTAAATTTGCTTTGTCATTTGTTGCTGCTCCTGTTGTTGTTGTTGTCGTTTATTAATAGAGACATTAAATGAGTCTGTTTTTAGTTCTCTAATGAGGGCTGTGATTAGCGAGTATACTGATAATTACCGCCTCTACCTTCTCAGTGGACAATCATGATGTCGCCAGACAACCGAGCCCTCGAGGACCTGTTGTACAACAGTGACCTTGGTGACGAGGCGGAGGGGGCGGAGCTGGGCGGAGGGCCGGCGGGGCTGGAGGAAAGTGCTGCTGCAGACAATGTGAGTATGACAGAGGTGGAAGAAGTATCCAGATCATTTAGTGAAGTGAAAGTACTAATACTGCACTGTGGAAATACTCTACTACTGTACAAGTACTGCACCCAAAACCTTAATTAAGTAAAACTATAAAATTCACAGTGCAGGTAAGTGTTTTCTATTCTATCTGATGTTTTTAGATTCATATTCTGCAGATGTTTCAGCTTTATTCTTCAGTTTATCACAAATATTCAACATCAACACGTACGTGGTTTTAACTGGGCAGGAAGTAACTAAGAAAAAACTAACTAAAGCTGTCGGATAAAGGGAGTGGAGTAAAAGAACAAAGTTGTATTCAATAGAAATACTCAAGAAAAGTTAAAGTATCAGAAACAATAAAGTCCCAATAAAGCAACATTTTTTAGACCACGGATCAATCAATTTTGTTTGTTTTTTATATTGCTGACACAAAATAAACTCTTATTTCATGGTATTTTGGTTTGTGGTATCACTCACATTATTTAGAAATGTGCTCGAACAATCCTACAACATCAAGTCTTAAGCGTGGGAATCTTAATCATCGTTATGATCAGCCGCAGACGGTGTGGTGGTCATCTGAGGGCTGTTTCTTCATTTGGATCTCCGTTAGCTAAATGACACGTGACAATAACAACATTAGATACAAGCTCAGAGGAAGTGAACAGGACTACAATAATCATCTGACGTATCACGGGATGGCGTATAAATACGTCACTTTTCAGATTCACATGTCGTTTAACTCTGTTACAGATTTCATTTTAGTTTTATTAATAAATTAAGTTTTGAATGTCTAATTTAATTGCACTTATTTTGTTGTTTTTGTTCCCTTTGCTTGATTGATTCAATCCTGTTTGAGAAATATGTGGTCAGACATCAAAATATTTGATCTTGTCAGTGATGAATCTTTAGATAAATACTATTTTTGAATCATTTCAGCTGGTATAAAGAGAGAGAACTGTGATATTTTGATCTTTCGTTGCCGTTGTTTCTACCGATGTAAAATAAATAAATCTGTCTCAGACTCCGACAGCCGTGTCCATCCAGGAGCCAATGATGCGCCGGCTGTAGCGAGCAGGTGTGTGACCGCTTCTTCCTATTGGCTGCGGGCAGGGTGTGGCACAGCGTCTGCCTCCGCTGCAGCCAATGTCAGTGCGAGCTGCAGACGCACCCCTCGCTTTACTGGAGAGACGGGAACATCTACTGCCAACAAGACTACTGCAGGTCCAGAACGTGACTCTTCAGAGTTCAGAATAAAGTTTCCTCACAGCAGCAGATCCTCACATCTTTTTGGTTTCTCTTTTTGCTCAGGATGTTTGGAGGAGGTCAGTGCGCTCGCTGCTTCCAGCCAATCCCTGCCTCCACTTTGGTCATGAGGTCTGGTGAGCTGACCTTCCATCCTCACTGCTTCTCCTGCCAGGTCAGAGTTTAGTTTCATAAGAAACGTGATGACATGATGTGTAATACGTGGACATGATCATTAATTATACCAAGAAGCCACATGAGTGTGTGTAGTCATATTTTAAATGTCCATATTTTTATGATAATGAACATGTTTTGCAGGAGTGTGATGTGAAATTAATACCAGGGAACCTGTACTGCATGCAGGGCCAGAACCTCTACTGTCAGTCCCATTACCATGGCGACGGGAGTGTGCCGCTATCACATAATCTCCAGGCCAAAGCAAATGTACAAGAAGGTGAAAGCTGTGTGTCTTTTATTCCATTATTTTTTCCATGCAGCCTTTTTTTTTTTTTTTACCCGTAACAGAAGTATCCAAATTGAGACACAGTTCAAAATTGCAGAATATGAATGTCAGTATCGTCGTTTTGTTTGCACCTAAGTTCATTGATACAAAGAGAAGTGCCTGCATGGCACGAACATGACGTACTGAACTGCTAGCTGTCGTCAGCTTAGTCAGCCATACAGCTAACTGAACTGACTCAGCCCGGGATGCCAGGAGCCAAACCTGGCAAGAAAACCACCTCGGTAGGCTGCTGTGTTCACTGTTAGACTGGACACTGCTGGTTCAGAGGTTCTGTTGCTGTGTTCACTGTTAGACTGGACACTGCTGGTTCAGAGGTTCTGTTGCTGTATTCACTGTTAGACTGGACACTGCTGGTTCAGAGGTTCTGTTGCTGTACTCACTGTTAGACTGGACACTGCTGGTTCAGAGGTTCTGTTGCTGTGTTCACTGTTAGACTGGACACTGCTGGTTCAGAGGTTCTGTTGCTGTGTTCACTGTTAGACTGGACACTGCTGGTCCAGAGGTTCTGTTCAGTCCGCGGTCTGGCCATGTTCACTGGAAGGTAGACGCTGACAATAGCTCATAGCAATAGCTGCAATGCATAGCAGTGGGTGTGTAACACACACTCCGCGCTGTTGGTTGTTGCAGTACAAAGTATATTCAATGGACACTTAATCTGAAAGCTAGAAATCCTAGAGAACCTTGGCCTACGTGCCAGGTGAGCATTCTCGTTGCATTGAATGGGCGACATCTTTGGGTTCAGTATCAGTTCTATAAAACATCCATCCATACATACATACATTTAGCTAGCTAACAAAACAATCCTGTGTGTGTGTGTGTGTGTGTGTGTGTGTGTGTGTGTGTGTGTGTGTGTGTGTGTGTGTGTGAGGCAGCTCAAAGCCAGGTCTCAGCTGAAGGGGAGGAGTCTGTCAGCAGTCCAGAGCCACGACTGGACGACAGGGTGATGGGTGAGCGGACCCGCAGGCGAACCAAGCGCATTAGGACGTGTTTCCGCAGCGAGCAGCTCAGAGCGCTGGAGTCGTACTTCGCCCAGAAGCACAACCCTGACGGTAAAGACTGGACCTGCCTTGCTCATAAGACCGGTCTACCCAAGAGAGTCTTGCAGGTACGCAAAATGAGTCATATCATAGATTCAAAATTCAAATTAACATTAAGACCTATGTTTTTTTTATTTTTCAAAACAACTTGGCCACACCCTTTTTTGGGGGTGTATATATGTATATATATATATATATATTCAGTACTTCATTTAATTGTATTTAATATGTTTGTGTTTCACCTGTGAACACACATCTATCATCACACACAGGTGTGGTTTCAAAACGCTCGGGCCAAACTGAGGCGTTCCCTCACCACAGATGACTCTCAGGCCAACTCACCCTCTGCTCCCCCGAGAGGCGTAACCGTGGCGACCGGCTCCCCATCTCCATCCTGCTCCCCACCCGACCAATCACAGCCCTTCCCCACCAGCACCATCGACCAGCTGCAGCTGTCTCTGCTCACTGCCCCGCTCAGTGAGCCGCCAGTGAGTCCAGCTGTCAGCCAATCACATCAGCTCCAACACCCCTCCTTCTTCCTGGACTACGATTCCCAGAGTGCACCAGGGTGCTCTCTGGAGGCCTACGAGGACTTTGGAGAGGCAGGAGGAGGAGCAGAGGGAGATGTTGATGCCGATGGTTCTTTTAGACCACATTACTGTTAGTCGAGGGTTCTGACACTGTGAGAAGTAGCTTTTCAAAATAAGAGAATAGTGAAAGTTATAATCCTTAAGATTTCAGCTTTTAATGTGAAAGAACAGCAGGAAATCGATAGGGAATGTTTAACATAATCCAGCTCCGATACGTCTCTAGGGAAGAGAGAAATCAAGGGGCAACCACCATGTCTGTGAAGTGAAACCAACACAGGAAGTGCCAAACACATGCAGTTCCTCTTGTCGTCCACTTGAGGCTGGCTCCAGAAGTGAGTCAGTCTCCGTAAGTCCCCATGTTCAAATGTCCAACTTCACAGCAGAAATAAACATGTTTACAGCCTGGTACAAAAAACAGTTTTGGTCTCTGTAGCTAATTTCCTGTTCATGACAACTGTACTGAGGGTGAATTTATATACAACTCACCTGTTCAGGTTATATTAAGGCTTAAAGTTATGCAGGATTAAGAGCGTGGACACTTTGATTGACAGGTGGGTGACGTTACAGGTGTCTGGTTCCAGGACTTCATTCAACCTGCTGACCACAAATAACATCAAAAACATTTTTTATTTAAATCTTAAGGATTATAACTTTTTCTTTTATTCTATTGGTGTGTGACTCCAAATCAAACTATGAATCAAACTAAGCACAAAAACCAGTAACTGACTGGTCATATCACTGTAAATAGACTTTTGGGTTTATTGACAAAATAATGAATTTCAAATAGGGTCGGGCAATATGGATAAAATCAATACAACGACATTAATGAGGATCATTTCAAATCACTTTTAAACTTCATGTGGGAAAGTCACCATGAAAATTAATTTGAGCACAGCCTCTGAATCCAACAGGGAATAAAGTTAGAGGTGATTTACAGACTTTCCTGATGGAAACATTGATCAGTAGTGAAGCGCTAACTGTGGTTAGCTCGGTCAGCCGTGTAGCTAACTGAACTGACTCAGCCCGGGATGCCAGGAGCCAAACCCGGCAAGAAAACCACCTCGGTAGACTGCTGTACTCACTGTTAGACTGGACACTGCTGGTTCAGAGGTTGTGTTAGGTCCCGTGTACGGCCATGTTCACTGGAAAGCAGACGCTGACACTAGCTCATAGCGATCACAATATTGTATCAAATGTTGAGTTATTGCCAACCCTTAGTTAGAATACGTCACTTTGGACTCTGACACCATTAATTAAAACATCACACTGATAGATTAATCGCTCAAACAAATCATTAGTAGCAGTACAAGTCGATTACTGTTTGTATTTTTGTTACTTCATGAGCTCAGATTCAGTCGATCTTTTAACTCTAATTCAGTTTGTCATAATTTACTCAACACAAGGTGAAAACAATATTTATTATTAATATATTATACAACAAAAACTCAGAACAAAAGTCTTAACTCAAGGTCAACTTACTCGCTTTTGTTGAGCTTCCAACCACACCATGTTATATAAATAGACATCATCTTGTTTCACCCTCTTCTTCTGGTGTTCTGACTGGAGAATCTACTGCTTATCTCAAGAACCAACTCCTAATATTCACAGGATGTTAGAGGATGGAAACTCTACTGATGAACAACTACTGATGAACTATGATGACTCCGACTCAATGAACTTGGACATAGTTAAAAGCTCAGGAAAATGCTGGTATGTGGACCTTGTTTTTGAGAAACTCTTTTGATTGAGATGAATTGCTCAATATTTCTCAAATTATGTGCAACTTTTGTAGGTTTCTTCCACCAACACCAATCAGTTAGTACATGTTGAAACATACTGACATCTCATGAAATCATTGCTGTATCAGCTCTTTTTGTACTCTTTACGTGTGAATAAACCTTCAACTGTTTCCCCACATTTCCTCCAAGTTTCCTCTTTGTGCATCACAAGCAGCGGCTCATCCTCCTTTTACTGTTTACATATCAAGTTGAAACAATTAGCGGATTATAATTATAAGCTTCTTTTCTTTCTTCTTTTCTTGTCTTCTCGACCCAAATTTTCATAAAAATAGAGAAAAGAAGTGGGCCAAGCACAGAGCCCTGTGGGACACCCTTACAATCAGACAAAACATCAGAGAACTGACTATCAAATTTAACACACTGAGACCTGTCTGTAAGGTTTTTAGAGACTCACCAACTGCTTGTTCTCAAAGCCCAGTATTAAAAAACCCTGTGTTTAAAGATGAAATGGTAAACTGTGTCAAAGACTTTGGCCGAATTAACAAACAGAGATAAACAATGCTGTTTCTATCAAGTGCTAAGGAAATTTCATTTACCACCTTCGAAGCTGCCGTGATGTTGCTATGATTTTTCCTAAATCTCAACTGAAATGTAGATACAATATTATTTCATATTTAAAGAAAAACAACTTAAGTTTTGTTCACCAAACAGTGTACATGTGGTAAAGGAATCGTCAGTCAGTATAGCCAGTGAGTCATAGTAGTTTACCTTTTCATTTATCTTTCCTTGAGGTGTGACCACTAAATAGATATTCTGTCGTCTACTCTTGCCGTTAGAAAATAACATGAACTTGGTTTTATCAGCATTGAGAACAAGTTTCAGCTGAGACGAGGTCTTCCAGTGGGACATCTTTCCATCAGAGTGCTAAGGAAATGTCGTTTATCACCTTCTTTAAAGGTCCAGTGTGTAAGATCGGGGTCCTTTATTATCAGAATGAGGCAGACATGGAATATAATACACATAACTATGATTTCATGCATGCATAATCACCTGAAAATTAGCCTTTTATATCTACAGTGGGAGTGGGTCCTTTTCCGTGGAGGCTGCCATGTTGAATCGCTATGTTGTCCTTAATGCTAGGAAGGCAAGGGAGATGTGAGGAGATTGCAATGCGGCAATTGCACCACTAGATGCATCTAAATCCGACACACTGGACCTTTAATGGAGATGTGACTAATGGTAGTAATAAAGATAACGATGATGATGATAATAATAGTATACATAGTGGACGTCAAGTGGGCTACAGGCAAATCCTCAATCTTGCTATAGCCACAATCCATGAGAACATAGCAGCTAAGTTATTTATATACATTGACTGATTAGACACATTAATGGGACCACAATTTAACCTTTTCAATGACTTCTCCCTCTCCAGTGACATGACCTACATGACATAACGTTTCTCTCCAGAACTATCGTTTGTGTAATCATCAGACTGCTCGTTTCTTCAACCTCTCATCTGTCTGCTAAATGAGTACAATGTTATTATAACTCATAGAAATGATGGAAACCAGACATTTAAGCATGTTCCACTAAGCTTTATAATGGATCGGTCATCCTAATATAGCCTGATCGTTACAGAATCAACACGCAAACGAGGCCTGCTGAGCTGCACATCATTTGTTATATAATTGGTAGTAGATGAAGTTGAAGACAACAGCATCATTTGGTCTGAGCTTGGAGTGACTGATTGTTTGTCAATTCTTCAAAACCAGACTGCTTGAATGACATTCTTTCAGGTGCGTCTGTGTTTTCCCAGTGAGACGACCTTCATGATGACCACGATAACAAAAGAAAACCACAAACCGCCCTCGCCTTCGTCTCACTGTATCCTCTCCCTCTCTCCCGGAGACTTTCTGTCCTCACAAACATCTTAATGAATTGGCTGCTCCCTCTTTGTGAATTGCCTCCCCAATCAAGCGCTGGTAATTACAGTGACACTCTGGGCCATGTCGCTGAGTTCAAACCAAGGTTTCTTAGCTCAAAGAATGAAGGTTATGGCGGTCGACGCTGATTTTGTGTGCGTCAGACAAGTGACGGACCAATCGGAGACAGCAGCCTCTGACCTGATGGCAGCGGGGCGGGAGGATGGAGGGCAGGCAGATTTTAAAAAGGTCAGAGGCGACAAATGTTAGATACAGCACGCTGGACCGTGACACAAGGTAAGACGTGAATTTAGGATGTAACTAAACAGAATTTTTCATCTTCGTTGATGCTAACAGACAAAAGTAACTCATTTCTGCAGAGTGTCTTTTGTTCTTCCATCTTGTTTCTCGCAGAATATTTCAGGAAGCTTCTAAGTGATGCGATTTTGCAGGTTTTATAATCCACATGAGAAACTATGGTTTTAAATTGTTCAAAATGTTTCTGCGAGACTTATTTCTTTCTTATCTTTAACTTATTTAATCTGAGTAACAGAAGGCCTTATTTACACTGGACTTGGACTCTGATTTGTTTGGATTTCTTGCAACGAGAATGTGATGACCACGTCTGTCTCGCTATAACGTCTCTTCATGAATTTACCGTTTTTACGGTTTTATGTGAGAATTTGCACAGCCCGACTTTCAGTTATCGATTAATGAACTGATCATTTGCCAAAGAGTCAAATTCTTTCAGAGTTTGAAGTTTTCAGAGTTTGAGAATAATGTTGTTTTTATTCTAATTATGAAATCTTATTATATCTCTTATTATATGAAACAGGAATTTATTTGCTCATTTGTAATCAAACCACAGTATAAACCAAGTATTACAGTCTCTCATGTATTTGCTATATACTGTTATGATGCTTACATTGCATTGATGAAAATTAATTTTTTAGTGAGACTTTTTTGGTGAGAATATCTCACAAGTGTGCAGAATTTTTGGCAGGTTTTTCAAGATCTGTTTGGATAATCCCATCGAACAACCCTATCATTACCATTTTTCTGCAATTATTTTAATTATTTTTGTGGCTTCCTTGACGTTAACTCTTGGATGTATTGTGTAAATGCAACTGAATTTGGATGATTCCTGCATCCTCTTTAAATATATCCTCTTTGATATATTTCTCTTTGATAAATACTTGTTTCTATTTCTAGATGAGACTTTCTTTTCATCTCGGTGCCTCACAGCTCGCCCTCTTCTCCCTCGCCCTGCTCTGCCCCGTAACATCATACCCCCACTCCTCTGCCACCGTCCTGCCCTCAGTGGATGTACCCGAGCTGAAGTCTGCCCTTTTGCACCTCCAGGCCGCTCTGGATGATCCGAGAGATGATTGGCTCATCCAGCCCGATGAGTGGGCCGACTGGCCTCAAGACCCCCAGTTGACCCTGGTGCAGGCTGGGGAAGAGGAGGCGCTTCTGAGGGCCCAGAGAGGAGACCTGGTGATTCAGCCGCTGTCGCCTTTCCCTGGGAGTCACTCTCTGGAGAGCATGCACTATCAAGATGGAGGAGACGGGGAGGACGGAGGGAAGAGGAATGAAGCTCTCACCTCCATTGCTGGAGGACTCCAAGCTGTGAGCCGAGAGAAAGGAGGATTCGGTTTCCGCTTTGGGAGGAAAAGACTGACTGGATGGATGGATGAAGGAAGGGGGAGGTCAGAGGAGAATAAGTGGAAGTGATGAGGGCTTCAGCGGGATGGAGAGAGGAGCTTGATGAGAGATGAAGAGGGTCAAGCTGTGAGGAGATGATTCAGGCTTCTTTCCATGTGAGGGTGGTGATACACTCTGCAATTTTCTAAGCAGCAAAAGTAGCTTCCAGCAATGGGTGATACGCAGACGTGCAGAGCATTTAAATGATTCATAGCAACCAAATGTTGCTGGAAAAGTTGCTCAGTGGATCACTGCATTGAAAAAAAGAAGCAGCACAAAGTTTAGGGCAGGTTGCACTTAAGTTTGAGGATAAACACAGATCTTAAATTTGAGAACAAAAGTATATAAAATAAAAAAGGTGGTCGAGTGTGGAGACAAAGGTTCATCCTCTGTGAGAGATTTTTTAGTGACTGGACGTACAGAAAAACAATAAATGTCATCAAATGTTAAAGCTCCTCTGCAAAAGTGAATGTTAATGTTAAAGTATCTCTGTCTTAATAATATTAATGTACATATTCATAAACTGGAAGAAGGCCTTGGTATTTGTGTTCATTTGTTGGCTTGAATATAAGAAATGAATAAAGATTTGAGAGGCTGTGATACAAAACTGTAAACACAGATTTTGGGGGCGATGATTTGATTCTTTCTATGACCTATTCAGACCACTACACTAGATTTACTACAGTAAAAGTACCAAAACTACTGTAGGAATGTAGTTCAAGTATAAAAGTAGTACTAGTTTAAACCATTTTGTATAAAACTGAAACTACACAGTAGTGTAGTAGTAGCTAGGTTTATGCATTCAGTATTAATAAAGCCAATTTGTCGAGCGCGAAAATGAATGCAGTCATTTTGAGGTAAGTCCATAAGTCCCCATGTTCAAATGTCCAACTTCACAGCAGAAATAAACATGTTTACAGCCTGGTACAAACAAACAAACAAACAAAAAAACAGTTTCCTTTCATACTATTTTTAATCGCTTTTTTTTTATCACTTTAAGAAGCTGCTGCAAACTCACCATAAGGACTTTGTCCTGTAATGTGTTTTACTGCATTTTGTTTTATTGTTTTATTGTTTTTATATTGTTATTATCTTTTTAATGCACAGCGCCATGTAACTTTGGTTTTGAAATCACATACTTCAGACTATGTATAGTCATAATGCTAACACAGGGTCAACCGCACAATGAAATGTGTTGAGTAAAAAACAAGTCATTTCAGATTAGTTGCAATAACAGCACTAAATATAGAAGATAAAAACAAGTTAAAGAAATTACATACAATAAAATAAAATTTGACGTAAAAACTGAAGTGATATAAATACAATATAAGTGCACTGCACATTGTATGAATGTGAAAGGGTTATGTCAAGTGTTAGAGAGGCGTCACTGCATGAATAGATATGAATACACTGTATAAAAACAAAAACACAATTTCATCATAACCAGTTAATTTAATTAGTTTTTTCGAGATCTCCAGTTATTTATGTCCAAAAGATAACAGAATAATTTTGAGATCTCAACATAATGAGAAAACATTAATTTGAAAAAGTTTAATTATCTTGTGATATTATTATTAAAGTGTTATCAGAAAAACAACTTTTATTTGGACATAATGACATAAACAACTTGAGCAGGGCCGTTTCTTGCTATATGCGGATTATGCTAATGCATAGGACCCCGCAGCCGCCAGCTGCAAGCTCAGCCTTAGTATATTTTGGGGGAATTAAAAGTACCTGTCTTTACTTGTAGGCAGGCAGACAAACTCATTTATTGTGTGAAGCACTTCTATGCTTAACAAAGCTCATAAGCTTTTTTTATAGGCACCATTAACAGTTGCATCATGGCATCAAAATAATAACAGAAAATAGCTTTTGCTGATTTCTTTTAATCTTGTGCAGTGGCCTTCTTACTATTTATTATTATTATTATTATTGTTTGCAAATTAATATGGAGGCTGGTCTGTTGTAGTTTTATTCATTTAAGTAAGGTAAGTTATTTCTTTTTTACTGCACTGGATTGGTGGAGAGCGTCACCTTGTTTTCAAAGTTTACCATAAACATTTTTCAGGGACATGCTGCATCTGTTGCATTTATTAATGCATTCGAGCCTGTTTTCAGACTGTTGCATCCCCACAGATCATCTGAAAAGGTTAGGAATCTCTCCCTGAGAGTCTGACAAAAGAGGGCCCCCCCAAAAGGCATCTTGCATAGGGCCCCGAAACAGCTAGAAACGGCCCTGAACTTGAGATCTTCAGAAAACAAATTAAATTAACTTGTTATCGCGAGAAAACAAAGGAAATAAAATATCTAAATGTATGGCCGCTTTAGGCTTCCATACTAAGCCTGTTTTCCTGTTTATCTTCCAGAGCAGGCCAAAAGCTGTACTGTTGTAATCTGCCTAGCAACCACGCTCTGAGCTCTCTGATTGGGTGGTTAATGTCGTGTGGCGCAGTGTAAAGCAGACAGCAGACAGCAGTCACTCTCCCCTCAGCAGCGCGACATTTGTGCCTTTTTCCACATTTTACCGCCATGGGTCGACCACAGGCCTGGATATTTCTGTTCCTGCCGTTCTTCTGGCTGAATTTAGAGC
This sequence comes from Miichthys miiuy, assembly GCA_036365135.1. Lineage (NCBI taxonomy): Eukaryota > Metazoa > Chordata > Actinopteri > Sciaenidae > Miichthys > Miichthys miiuy. Next base: position 1,312,277 of record CM071606.1, on the reverse strand, counting down.
CGACTGTCAGCGGTAAGTTCACCGTCGAAGGTCTCGTTTGTGACACGGAAGTTTGTATGTTTACGGTTAGCTAAAGTCGGAAGAAAACCGACGGTTTAAAGCCGTTAAAACCGTTAAAACCGTTAACCGACATCTAGTTTACATTCATATGTACGTATTTTAAACTCTATAATATAATAAATAATATATTTTTTAAAGTAAAGTAAAAGTAAAACTCTCTATACTGTTATATTATCTTGTATGTTTAATTTTAAATATTCACTGGACTGCGATAATATAAAGTATGTCATGGTAGGTAATATATTTAATTTAATATTATCATTATTATTATTATTATAGAAAAAAGATGTGTTAAAAATATCTCTTTGTAATATAACAAAACAAAGTTTTCTTTAAACTGTTTTATTGCAAGATATCTTTTCAGTGTAGTGAAATAAACTTAAACAATTAGACAGACTTTATTGTGGGGGTGGGAGGTTTGCTCTTCTGTGCTCTCTTTACCAGAGCAGAGGTGTGAAGGGACCAGGTCCAAGTGTCCTCCAGGAAGTTGGTTCTGCTGACCAGCTCCACTGCGACGTTGTTGATGGGGGGAGGACTTGGCTGATTTTTCCGGAAGTCAACGACAATCTCATTTGTTGACATTCAGGATTAGATTGTTCGTGTCACATCAGTCCACCAGGTGTTTCACCTCCTCTCTGTAGGCCAGTTCGTTGTTATCCCTGATGAGGCCTACCACTGTCCTGTTGCCCGCATACTTAATGATGTGAAGAGCAGTGGGCTCAGGATGCAGGGGAGCCGGTGCTGAGGGAGATGATGCTGGAGGTCTGACTGGGGTCTGTGTGAGGAAATCTAGCAGCCAGTTACACGGGGTGTTGAGTCCAAGGGGGTCCAGTTTGCTCACCAGGTGCTGGGGGATGATTGTGTTGAATGCTGAGCCGAAGTCCAGAAACAGCATTCGCACGTGGGTGTTGTTCTCCAGGTGATCCAGGCTCAGGTGGAGAGTGGTGGCGACTAGGGCTGTCAAAACTGCTCCAAAATGACGTTTGAATATTCGCTCTAAAAAAAAACACATAGGTTCGAACATTTGAATATCATTATGTCAATAACAGGAGGACAAACTAATACGAGACATAACTACAGGTAGTTATGTCTCGTATTAGGTATAAGTATAGGTATTTTTTATTTCAGCTTTAACATGTGTTTGAAAACATACTTACACATTACAAAATCAGTAAATGAACTAATGTAAAACTTAAGACCGTAGACCTCTCTCTCGCTTGATATATATGTGTGTGTGTATATGTATGTATATATATATATATATATATATATATATATATATATGAGTATGTATAAAATTGTTGTTACACTGTGGCAAAATACAGAGAAGTAAAGAAAAAAAGTAATGTTTATTATATCTGTATCTTCGGTTTGGCGTGTCAGACACTCCACATGCAGTAAAGTTGGATGTGTCTGTAATGTACCAGCAGCCCCTGAACGCACCGCGTAGAGTGACGCACGCACGTTGGGCCGATAAAGAGGAAGAAGGAGGCCGCGTTCACTGCGGGCAGACACGGAGCGACGAGCTCGGTCCAAAAACTACGAAAAGTCCGTTTACAGACGAGAAGGGATCTCGGTTCGAGCGCGAAAATGTATCTCATCGCAGTCTTTGTCCTTTTGGGGACAGGACTGACGGTAAACGGCGGTAAGTTTTATTTTCTGACGTTTAAAGCGAGCGAGGTCAAAACCGAAAGTAAAGTTGTGACGTCTTTAAAAATTCAGATTTCTGTGACGGTTTTTAAGTTGTTTCTTTACGGTTTGGTTTGAATGTTTTATTTTTATTTTTATTTTTGGGGGTAGTTTTCGAGTCATTCTTTGGTTTGGTGCATGAAAAAGTACAAATATGTGGGTAAATATGAGTAACACGTCGAAGTAAAATTTTGACGGGTATTTCGGTGTAACGAGCGACCGTGTTAATTGGAGACCTGCCAGCGCAGTGCGGCTGTCAGTCGAGATAAAACCAAATATCTTATTTATTAATCTCTGATAAAAACAAAACAGAGAGCCATTCACGAGGACGGTATATAAACATATATTTTATATTAATATACACAACATATATTTATATTTAATATAAATATATGATCTATCTAATACATTTTTATAATAAATTTAAATTCTAAATGTTTTTTTTTATTATTATAAATGATGAAAAAGCTCAAAGAAGATTTAAAAATAGTTTGTACATAGTTTGTTTTTGTCCAGTTTAACATGTTTAGAGATGTTCAGAAAACAGGTGGTCAGGTGTTCGAGCAGGTGTGTCATTGGTATCAGACTATTAAAAATACATAAGTCAGAGGGAGTAAAGTCTACACTTCAGGCTCTGAGGTCAGGTTTATGAATAACTGCGGGGACTTCCTGTAAAGCGCTGTTGTTGTATAGTTGTGGCGTACAGACTAAAGGTTGGCTGACATGTTTACTGCCTCTTTGGCTCCATCCGTGAACACTGCCGTCACTGAAGCGGACAGACCACATTGTTAAGATATCTCTGACGCGATGAGCGCAGTCATAAACAAAGTTCACTGTGAAATGTATTTCCTCGTTCTTTCTTTGTTATACTGGAGCTTCATTCTGAGACAGTGGATATTTGAGAGATTAAAAATTCAATATTCATTTTGCTTTGACATCTTGCTTGAGTTTGAGTTGACTTTCTGAGCGTGTTCGACCTGTGAAAACACAGGAAGTCGAACAGGAACACGGCTCCGCAACAAGTCACGTGTCACTTGTGCTTTGTGCACGTAGTCGCCACAGAAGTCTGTTTCTGTTTCTGAAGCTCTGAGGGCTGCTATAATGTGACCACATAGCAGTACTGTGAAAAGATCCAATGTGACACTGATGGAGACCTGAAGCTGCTGATAAGTGCTGAAACAGTTAACTGAACAGTCCATTTCATGACCAATACTAATATTTAATCAAGAAAATGATAAATAGATGATCTATAAGAATGTATCTGTCTGTTGCAGCCCTGTTGTTGTTGGTAAATCACCCTCTACTGGCTGAACCTTTCAAAACACAGTGCAGTTATCCAGAATATTTCAAACACTCAGTAAATGTGTCATAAAAATGTGCTGAAATTGTGAGAGCACAACAATCAAGACTGAATCCAGCAGCTATATCGTCACCCAAAGCCACTCTCCACCCTGTTACAAGAGCTACAATGTATTACATATATGTGTCAGATCGTATCTGTCCTGTCTAATGAATATCTGTTTGTCTTTCTCCCCGTCTGACTCTCAGAGATACATTCCCTCACTTACATCTACACGGCCTTCTCCAAACCAGTCAACCTGCCGGGCATCCATGACTTCACAGCCATGGGTCTGTTGGATGACAGGATGATCGACTACTATGACAGCGACATTCAGAAGAAAGTTCCCAAAGAGGACTGGATGAAAGCTCGGATGGATGAGGACTACTGGAAAAAAGGCACACAGTCCCGCCAGAGCAAGCACCAGTGGTTCAAAGTCAATATGGAGATTCTGATGAAACGAATGAGACAGAATGAGTCGGGTAAGATCCATGAGATGTGAAGGACCAAAGGACTGTTTTTGGTGTTTTTACTAATCTGCTTCAATCAAACAAAAGCAGTATTCCTTTCATTTGTCCATGTTTCATTTATTTCTCTGTCCTGTCGTCACCTCTGGTTGCAGACGTCCATATTCTTCAGTGGATGCACGGATGTAAGGGCAAAGAGGGTCCCGACGGAACTTTGACATTTGTCCAAGGCAAGGACATGTACAACTACGACGGACAAGACTTCCTGTCCTTTGACGATACCAATGCAGTCTGGGTCGCCCCAGTTGATGCAGCAGTAGAGACCAAGAGGAAGTGGGACATGGTCCGGGTCCTTAAAGAATACACCAAAGGCTACCTGGAGAACGAGTGCATAGAATGGTTGACCAAGTTCATTGGTTATGAGAAAGAGCAGCTGAGAAAAGCCAGTACGTACGACTGAAGGCCATTCATCATATCTGAATTCTATAAATTCCGTTATTGAACCTGCTAATGTCCAACTGACAACATTTATCAGGAACGTTAAGAATAACTTTGTAAAAAGCATCAATATGTTGGGTCATTATTTTAAAGTTGAAATGTCTTAATTCTTGTTAGTTGCACTTGTAATTATAAAGCACACAGTTTATTAAGTCACTTTATGTGTTCTCTTTGCAGAGCCACCTAAAGTGCACCTGTTCACAAAGAACAGCAGAGTTCAGTCCAACGTCATCTTGACATGCCTGGCCACGGGTTTCTACCCGAAAGACATCGACCTGTTCATCAAACGGGAAGGCCGTATCCTAACTAGACAGGACGGAGTGGAAAGTTTAGGCGTTCGACCAAACGAAGACGACACCTACCAGAGAAGAGAGTACGTGGAGATTTTGAAGAGTGACAAATCCAAATACACCTGTCACGTGATTCACCGTGCATCTAACGTTGATATTGAGGCGGAATGGGGTGAGAAAACTTTTTCTTATTTGTCACTTTATTTTCTTTTGGAGTGAATCGTGTCAGTGACATCTCTGAAATCATTAAAATAACCATCAGATAGATCTCAAGCTACTAAGGATATTCCAGGTTTATCTGAACGTTGGTCAGTCCACAGACATTTCCCCACTGTTTTCTTATGGCCCGTCACATGTCAGTCAGCCTTTGAGTTTTGTTTCAGCAGCATCATAGATTCACTGCATGTCAAATTTAACTCAACATTGTACTAATATCATCTTTTTCTGTTTTAGATCGCAGACTTCCTGACAACCCTGATGGAACTGGACTGATCATTGGTGGGGCAGTTGGAGTGATTGTGCTCTTGATTGTGGCTGTTGTGCTGGGTGTCTTGTATAAGAAGGGCAAACTTGGTAGGTGCAATAAATATTACCTTCGCTCTGTATCGATAAAGTTTTAAAATTCATGGAACAAAATGGCAACAAGAAAAGTTCTTGATGGAATGAACAGTTGTGTTTCCTTTTAAACTTCAAACCAACATGTTTGTATGAACATCATTAATATATAACGACTGAACTCCGTGATGAATGACAACATTTACAGGAATTACAAAGACTTGATGTTAGAGCGCACACGTTATCAGGTGCTAAGGTCTGTTATTTTATGATGGACTTGATGATGTGTTCAGAGGTCACATGGAACAGCATTCTTGTCAGTCGTTATATAAAAGATGTTTCTTCTCCTTAATTCATGAACTGAAAGTTTCATAGATCAAAACTCTAAATCACAGTTTGAGTTGAGTTTCTGCCTCACATTGACTTCATTCATGATTACACATTTAACATTACCATTGTCTTTCTTTACAGGTGACAACAAAGGTAAATACTTTATTTCTTTTCGTAAAGCACAGTGTTATGATGTGTTTTTATTGCTATCAAAATTATTTGGGTGAATTTGAATCTCAAGCAGCCTGTAAAACATTCAGCAGCAGATCATATCAGCTGTCTGATTAAGGCTGATTCCCTCAGTACCTCGATGATTGAACAAAGTGAAACTTGGCTGTGGTCGTGTTTGTGAGCTGCTCACACCGAGGAAAAGTCCCTAAACCGATTCTTTCCTCTTCACAGGGTCATCTCCTTCTCTCAACAGCGGCTCCTCTGGCAGCTCCGGTGAGTTTCTCTTGTTGACTGATTTGAAAGTTGCACCGAGCAGGTTTATGCTTTGGCACGTTGTCGTCTGTCCCTCGTTGGTCCGAGCTCAGCAACTACAACTGACAACAAGTAAAGATATCCGTCCATCAGGAAGTCCATTAATCACAGAGAGTTGAGGCAGAGCAGGATGCCGAGGGCATCAGGAGACAGACATCGTCAAACTGTGACCTGGCCTCTGTTGGTCTCTGAGGCTGTGTTCAGTTTTAATTGACTGTGATAGGATTCCATCAAATAACCGAGCTGCATGATACTGTGACTGTCCACATAGACAAAAACATCAAAACAGATAGAAACAGTTTGTGGTGTGTGTGTTAACTTTGTCTTTGTTCACAGACAATTCAAGTGATGCGAAAATACCTCTCAAAGGTAAGTGCTTTATTTCTCTGCTGTAGATTCTGTTAAAGTTTAAAATTTTATGCCTGATATTTTGTTGATTGAGTTTTGCACTGAGCTTCATCATGTTGTAGTTACAGTGTCACATGAAAACAAACACAGGAGGCAGCAGTGCTGCCTGTTCACAGAACACAGCGATAGTTTCAGCATTTTTAATCTACTGTAGATTTGTTTTTAACATGGTGTTTTTTTCTCTGCACAGCCCCTGATCTGTGTATGACAGCATGTTTCATCTTTAGTTTACAGTGATACAGTTCTGAAAGCACAGACCATTCATTGTTCTACACACATACTGGATAGAAACCTACATTCATGTTCTTTTCTTCACAGAGTCCGAGAAGTCTGATAACGGCTCCGACTCTGGCATCTCCAGTAAGTATCTTTGTCGTAGTGGTGTGTCAGTCGTGAACGTACCGTTCACTTTGAACTCATCTTTTATATGACTGGAGTAATTCACGACTCAATTATGAGTCCTCAAGTTTGAGTCTCGCGTTCATTTGTCATGTGACAGACGGTTCAGCCAGAGGGCAGTACGCACAGCGGTTCGTTCATACGGATCGGAATCGCTACACTAGTTAAAAATGAATGAAAAGATTAGTTCAATTCACCGTCTGAGAGTAAGTGATCCAAATCAGTAAAAAGACTCAAAATTCCCAACACTACTATGTCGACTGATCTGATAAAATGAGTCAACACAAATGCAAGTAATTAAAAAAGCAAGACCTCATTGACTGTATGTATGAAATAACACTTCTGTTCATCCCTGCAGCTGACAACCCAAACCGCACATCTGAGTCAACAACTCTCATAAAGGCCCCCGCTGCAGTACAGCAAGCCTGAAGTCTGCAGATAACATGAAGACTCACCGTGATCTCTAAAACCTCTAAATTTAATAAATACGTTTGAGATAGAAATTCAAAAGGGGAATTTGAAATCAAGAAGATGAATATGTAAGTTTAAAAGAGGTTCACAGCAAATTCTGGTGTTTTTCCACACGGTGAAAGAAACAGTTGAACCTTTTACAAATGTTGAGAATCGACAGCAGGTCGACACAAAGCTTTGAGGATGTAGTGCTGTATTAGAGAACTTAATGTGAAATGTCAACAGCATCAACATACAACATTGTGAATTGAATGAAATCATGTAAGGAAGAAACCGATTTAAAAACTGAGTTTGGAAGGACATCATCTGTCCTCGGATTAAAACCAGTTTTATTTCAGATTTGGTCGTCATGATCTGATAAGCAGGGATTATTTTAAACTGGTAAAACTTTTTATTAACGGAGTTAAACTCGGTTATATTTACAGCATATTCTTTTATTTTTCATTGTTTGCTTTTAGCTGTTGACGTGTAGTGTCAGTACGCTGGATTTATTGTTAAACTAAAGTGTTGACCTTTAAAATTCAGAAAGAATTATTTGGGTTATGTCTCGGTAACATGGTGTAAACATTCTCTGTTCCTGGGAGGTTTTCTAAATTCATGCTTTAATTACTTTAGTAAGAGTACAAGTACAAGCTCGGAGACATTTCTGAAATAATTTTCTGGGTTTTAAAGTTTATAATAGTTTTTGAGTTCTTACATATGAAAGTATTGATGCAGCTGTTTAACTTCTGAAATGTTGTAAATTACCTGTGTGCACTCCTGATGATACTGATTGTGATGATTGAATTGATATTTTTTTTAAAAACACATTGAATTATTGCAATGAATCATTTTCTACCAAACAAATTTGACGAATGTGTTTATAAATTTATTTGCTCAGCAAATACATGGATCATACCTAAAGTGATGCTTACACTGATATTGTATAATAATACTGATATTTGCAGCTTGTTTTAAAAGTTGAGAGGCCATGTGCCACTCATGGTAAAGACTATAAAATGATTATTTTATTGTTTTTAAGGCCATCTAGGCCACAACTTTCTTTGTTTGAATCTTAAAGAGCAAAATAAAAGAATTATGAAGTGAATGTTGACGTGTTTTGATGAGCTGTGCTGTAGTAGAGATTAACAAAGTTTATTTCATTTATGTAGCAAGAATGTGGCAGCAGTTTAGACACTGATTCAGTGATGTTAAAACAAACTATTTAAACACACTGACAGGTGAGATGTGTACAGTGTATACTGTTCTCTGTCTACGAGGCTCCATTTTTAGTAACAGAATTTGGTGCAACACCTGTCATGACACTGAAGCATAAATGTCACTATAGTGATGTCACAGAGACTACGTCCAGGTTTTAGACAGTCTGCGGGGACGTCACGGAGACTACGTCCAGGTTTTAGACAGTTTTAGACAGTCTGCGGGGACGTCACGGAGACTACGTCCAGGTTTTAGACAGTCTGTGGGTGGGATTAGTGTGTTAAACTGAGGTAGGCTACAAAGTGCTGCTTCTTACAGCTGTACAAAGACAAGCTCTGTTTTCTGAGGTTTCAGCAGTGAAAGTGAAAGTATTACAGTCAGACTCCATTTTAGGTCTCCAGAGGAGAACACGGTGAGTTTTCAACAATGTTCAACTATTTTATTCATCGACAGTCAAAATCTCTGAGAGAATCTGTATTCATCTGTAAAATTATAATGCGGTGGTGACACAAAGTGAGGAAACCATGATTTATTTTTATTTTTATTTTTATTTATTTATTTATTTATGACCGCCAAAAAACGGCACCGAGCAATCTGATTGGTCACCCAGACAGAACGTAGTAACAAGTATTACTCCGCCTGTATTACTCCGCCAGTTCCACTTAGTTAGATCCTGAAAACATGTAAACAAATATGAACAAGTAGACCGGAGGTCGCCTTTTATATAAGTAACAAATGTAATTTTTCATTTTAAACTTTATTTACTGGACATTGTGTATTTTATGGAGCTGTCTGACCGCCTGTTGTACAGGTGTGCGTGCTTCCTGTAACCCGCCCAGTGCCTCCGTGCTTGTCGTAGCTCGGACAGCGGCTGAAACGGGAAGAGAACACGAAGCTGTCACACGAGACACCGACGACGAGACAGGTATGTTTTTATTTTACAGTTTAACTTTAATACAACAAACTTAACATAGAGCCATTCACTAGGACAGCTACACGTTTTCAACGGCTGTCGTAACCACGGCAACCACAGACCGATCACCAGGTTAACCAGGTAACCAGGTAACCAGTTACACCGGCGACCAGTCACTGACGGCGCTGCGAGTTTGAAAATACACGTAAAGGTGACGGACCTGGTAGCTAACTGTGTTCATGGAAGAATGATTTATATTTTATTTCTATTCAGTCACCACAGAACAGAATATGAAGCTCTGTTTTCTGAGGTTTCAGCAGTGAAAGTGAAAGTTTTACAGTCAGACTCCATTTTAGGTGTTCAGAGCAGGAACACGGTGATATATAATATTATAATATAATTATATATTATAATGTTATAATATAATGTGCAACTGTTTTATTCAGCTACAGTCAAAACCTCTGAGACACAAAGTCTGACTGCAAATCAGTGATTTATGTTCTTAAGAAAATACGTCTTGGACGTGTTTTTTCAGGAAGTTACAGACGAGTATGTGGTGGAGTATTATTATTATTATTATTATTATTATTAATTAATTAATTTATTTATTTATTTTTATTTTCCTGCCCGCCACAAAACACCACCGTCGTTTTTTTGTCATTCTATATATCCGTGTGTGTGTGTGTGTATATATATATATACACACACTTACTTTGGTGATTGCTGGAAAAAAAAAGAAAAAAGCTTTAGTTCACTTCAAACTGATAACATGTTTGTTTTGGAACGTTCTGTCAACGTTACAGAAACACTAGGTCACTGTTAAGTATGATATGGTTGTCTGACGTTGACTGCCGTTGGTTTATTGTCAGATCATTGTATTCAGTTTCTAACAGCTCTATGCAGTTAGACGTCGTCACCACCGAGAGCAACGTCTGACTGTCTATGATGAGTCACTGCTCCAAAAAACAACCTCCAGACGACGATGGATCCTCGGACACAGAGTAAGAGCTCAAATGTTGACCTGGTGTGAAAGCAACATATGTCTGTTGATGAAACAGCCAGTATCAGGACATGGTCGGAATTCAGCTTTTTGGTCACCAGGTCCTTTTGTTGGATGAACAGAAGAGTCACATTTATACAGTATACAGTTTCTTGTGGCTAGGTCACCAATCATCTGTTTCCTCAGAAACTGGACAAAGAGGAGTCGCGTCGCTGTGGAGGAGCAGCCGTCCTGCTGTGTTTTGTGTCAGGACGTCCTGAAGGATCCGGTCTCTACCAGCTGTGGACACTGGTTCTGCAGACACTGCATCACCTCGTACTGGGACCAGTCTGCTTCATCAGGAGACTCCTCCTGTCCCCAGTGTGGAGAAAGATCCAGAACAAGACGTGGACTGCAGACAGCCAGTCAGACCAGCACTGTACAAAGTAAGACTGTCCATTTACTTCTCTAGATATTCTTCTATCCATCACTTTTTATTGCTGATGAAATAATCAGCAGATTGTCACATTTTCTTTGTTTTGTCTCAAACTTCTTTCTCTGTTTTAGTGAGTGGTGGTCTGCAGGAGGTTTTAGATGAACATAAGATCAGTCTGAAGACGAGATGTGAACGTGTGACTGAAGGAAGTGATGAAACAGGAAGTGGAACCCTCCTCAACAGGATCTACACTGAGCTCTACATCACAGAGGGACAGAGTGAAGAGGTTAATACCCAACATGAGGTGAGGCAGCTTGAGACAGCTTCCAAGAAGAAGGAGACCTCCATGACACTCCGATCAAATGCCTTGACATCTTTAAAGCCTTACCTGACCAACAGAGACACATCAGAGTCGTTCTGACCAACGGCGTCGCTGGCATTGGAAAACCTTCTCAGTGCTGAAGTTCACTCTGGACTGGGCAGAGGGCTCGGAGAACCAAGATGTCAGTCTGGTGGTTCTGCTCTCGTTCAGGAGCTGAACTTGATCAAAGATGAGCGGTTCAGTCTTCTCACGCTGCTCCATGTTTTCCATCCAACATTACAGAAGGTCACAGCAGAGAAGCTCGCTGTCTGTAAACTTCTGTTCATCTGTGACGGCCTGGATGAAAGCAGACTTTCACTGGATTTCAACAACAAAGAGGTCGTGTCTGATGTCACACAGGAGTCATCAGTCAGCGTGCTGTTGACAAGCCTCATCAAGGGGAACCTGCTTCCCTCAGCTCTCATCTGGATAACTTCCAGACCTGCAGCAGCCAATCAGATCCCTCCTTCATGTGTTGACAGGGTAACAGAAGTACGAGGCTTCACTGACGCTCAGAAGGAGGAGTACTTCAGGAGGAGAGTCAGTGATGAAGATCTGTCCAGCAGAATCATCTCACACATCAAGACCTCCAGGAGCCTCCACATCATGTGTCTGATCCCAGTCTTCTGCTGGATCACTGCTACAGTTCTGGACCACATGTTGACCACAGACCAGAGAGGAGAGCTGCCCAAGACCCTGACTAACATGTACTCACACTTCCTGCTGGTTCAGACAAAGAGGAAGAAGAAGAAGTACGATGAAGGACATGAGACGAGTCCACAGGAGCTGATGGAGGCTGACAGGGAAGTTCTTCTGAAGCTGGGGAGGCTGGCGTATGAACAGCTGAAGGAAGGAAACATCATGTTCTACCAAGAAGACCTGGAGCAGTGTGGTCTGGATGCCACAGAGGCCTCAGTGTTCTCAGGAGTTTGTACAGAGATCTTCAAAAGAGAGAGCATGATCTTCCAGAAAACAGTCTACTGCTTTGTTCATCTGAGCGTTCAGGAGTTTCTGGCTGCAGTCTACCTGTTCCACCATTACACCAACGGGAACAATGACCGGAATGACTATTCCCTGGATGTCTTCCTGAATAAGCACATGGATGAATCCCTTGAAAGTGAAAATGGTCACCTGGACCTGTTTGTTCGCTTCCTTCATGGCCTCTCTCAGGAATCCAACCAGAGACTCTTAGGAGGCCTGCTGGGTCAGACAGAAAACAGTCCAGAAATCATCCAAAGAGCCATCAACAAACTGAAGAAGAAGATGAACATGTATGAGATCTCTCCTGACAGAGGCATCAACATTTTCCACTGTCTGATGGAGATGAACGATCACTCAGTCTATCAGGAGATCCAAGAGTTCCTGAAGTCAGAGAACATATCAAAGATGAAACTCTCTGCAATCCACTGCTCAGCTCTGGCCTCCATGCTGCAGATGTCAGAGGAGGTTCTGGATGAGTTGGACCTGAAGAAGTACAACACATCAGAAGAGGGACGACGGAGACTGATTCCAGCTGTGAGGAACTGCAGAAAGGCTGAGTAAGTAATGTGATGAACATTATGAATCAGGTCAGATTGGCAGAGTAGTATTGCGTGTCAATGGTTCACATCATCACATTTTACACAGCCTGACAACTTTTTTAAAAACAGGGTTGCATTCTGTTTTTATGTCTTTAAAGCACTCTGTAACCCCGACACAAAAATATACAACGGTTGTATAAATGGTTGTATAAACTCAAAATGGTGCCATAAATATATATATATATTTATTATTTTCCACTTTTACTGAGCTAAATCTTATAACTAAAATCCGTCCTGATACCAAATATTCATGTTTATAATTAAACTCTTTAAATGACACTTTGTTTACATAATGACTCTGTGGTGGAGTCTGCACCGGCTACTAATTTGTAATTTTTCCACCATTTTTTCTCATGTTTTCTTGGTTTCCACTATCATTTTTATATTTACACACACACACACACACACCACTCTCTGACATCATATCAACACACACATAATATTCACTGCATAACCAGAAACCAGAAAAATAACATGTTTTGTCTTCATTGGGCCAAACATGAGAAAATGACCCCATCTAATGGAAAATAGTAAAAACTACAGTTTTAAGACCAAAACCAGACCAAACCATTTGTGTCCTTTTTATGCTGAGAGGGAGTTTGACATCAAAATATGTCAAACTGGTTTGTCATCAAATGCATGAAGTAAATATAAAGTGTCTCTCATAAAAACATATTGTAATTACTGTGTCATGGCAGATTTTCTGGCTGTGGACTCTCAGAGACTCACTGTGAAGTCGTGGCCTCAGCTCTGAAGTCCGACCCCTCCCATCTGAGAGAGCTGGACCTGAGTAAAAACATGCTGCAGGATTCAGGAGTGACGATGCTGTCTACTGGACTGGAGAGTCCAAACTGTAGACTGAAGACTCTGAGGTCAGTTCACTGACTGTAGCCTATGTCGTATTTGTATACAGTATATTATACTATATTTCTACAAGTAGTTTAAAAACACACACAAGCATCAACAATTTGCTGCTGTTAGAAACTGAATACAACGGACTGATAATAAACCTGATCAGCCACCGTCAGTAATCAATACACAACCGTTCATGTTGTTGTTGTTGAGGTTTGTAAATGTGAGTATAGGTAGTCATAATGTGTTATAAACACCATCAGTCATCCTCTAGTTTATAACTAGTCAACAGAATTCATTGATTAATGCAATATGTTACATGAACACATGATTGGATTATAAATTTATTTTTATCTTCATCATTTATTCTTTATTCAGATTGAGGCGCTGCGGGTTGTCAGAGATCAGCTGTGCTTCTCTGGTCTCAGCTCTGAAGTCCAACTCCTCCCATCTGAGAGTCCTCGACCTGAGTGACAACGAGCTGCAGGATTCAGGAGTGAAGCTGCTATGTAATTTTCTGCAGAGTCCACTCTGTAGACTGAAGACTCTGAGGTCAGACATCAACTGATATTATACTGATCCACACTGACTATCTGAATGCTAAAGTCTATTTTCTTCTTCTGTGGTTTAGTTCATTGACTGTGGCATAGTAAGTTTGAGCTGCACATAACAGCATAACAACTTTGTTTTGAAGATGTATGATTGAAAGATTCTCTGACAATTCTGTTTTTTGTTAAAATGTAATGTCTGTATTTTTCAATCTTTTCACATTCTTTATTCAGATTGTTGAGCTGCAGGTTGTCAGAGATCAGCTGTGCTTCTCTGGCCTCATCTCTAAAGTCCAACCCCTCCCATCTGAGAGACCTGGACCTGAGTGACAACAAGCTGCGGGATTCAGGAGTGAAGCTGCTGTGTGATTTTCTGCCACACCATAAACTGGAGACTCTGGGGTCAGTTCATTGACTCTCTGTTACTATTGTTTACTTAACATTTGAACCTAATTCATGTTCATAACTCCAGAAAGTTAATTTGCTTTTGATCTTATTTTCATGTTGTTTTTTAACTAATATTTGTTTTAAATGTATCAAGGTTACTTGCTGAAGTAGAACTATTACACCAGTAATATCTGATCATTGATCCTTCAGAACACACACTGATTGGCTGATAAATGGATTTTGTCTTCATCATTTATTCTTTATTCAGGTTGAGGTGCTGCAGGTTGACAAAGATCAGCTGTTATTCTCTGTACTCAGCACTGAAGTCCAACCCCTCCAGACTGAGAGACTTGGACCTGAGTAATAACGAGCTGCAGGATTCAGGAGTGCAGCTGCGTGGTCTTGGACTGCAGACTCTGAGGTCAGTTTGACACTGCTTTCAACAGTATTGTACAGGAGGGAGGTTAAAGCATTACTCAAATGAGATTTCCACCTTTCAATGTGTGAGCCCCCAAACCAACCAATAGGGGTTTCTAGAGCAGCAACAAGGACAAATATCCTCACACCTGATTGACCCTCCTTAGGTCCCATCCCTTTGCGCTGCAATAAATTTCCATCCATTTTGGTCTACTTATCCAAGGTAGGGTCACAGGCAGCAGGCTTAGCAGTGTGGTTCAGACATCCCTCTCCCCAGCAATGCATTCGAGCTCCTCCTGGAAGAACCTCCAAAGGAAGGCTGAGTTGAGGGCTGGAACGTAGATGGACAGAAAAATCTTAACCCGGTCCATCTCAGGCTCCATTTTCCCCATCATCTTGACCCCGAGATACTTCATTTGAGGCAGTAACTCGATCCACTGTTGTGCAAGAACCAAATGTGTTGTAGCAACGGCCCTGGTACCTCCTACTCCCTCAGTGCCCCCCACAGGACCCCCTGGGCGACATAGCCATAGGCCTTTTCCAAATCCACAAAGCACATGTAGACTGGGAGCCACCACCCCGGTTTGTCATTCCACAGGTTGTTTCCATCATCCATGAGACATTGAAAAGGCGTGTCAGTCAAGACAGCCTAACAATTTCCAAAGATAGCCAGAGATATGGGCAAGGCTTCCCCTGAGTCTTTAGACTCTGCCTCCTCCACAGAGGACATGTTGGTTGGGTTTGGGAGTACCTCAAAGTGCTCTTTTAACTGCTCAACAATATCCCAGGTCAGCTGTTTTCCACTTCAGCTGAATATAGCCTGAGCCAAACATGCTTACCCTTCCTGAGTCATCAGATGGTTTGCTAGAACTTACTTGAGGTCAACCGAAAGTCCTCCATGGCCCTCCTAAAAATCCTCAGCAACTACTGAAGCTGCAGCCCCTCTAGCTGTCCGGTACCTGTCTACTGCCTTGAGAGACCCCAGAGCCAACCAAGCCTGAAAGGCCTCCTTCTTCAGCTTGACAGCCTTTGCTGCTGGTGTCCACCAGTGCATTCTTAAGTTACCACAACTGGCATCGGTGACCTTCAGGCCACAACTCCTACCTGTCACCTCAACAATGGAGGTTTTGAACAGAGCCCACTCGGATTCCATGTGTGAGTTGAAGACCTCACCAGGCATTCCCAGTTCACCTTGGCTCCACGTTTTGGTTTACCAAGGCTGTCCGGCATTCTTCCCCGCCATCTGATCCAACTTACCACCAGGTGGTGATCAATTGACAGCTCTTTTCCTCTCTTCACCCGAGTGTCCAAGACACACCAGCAGCAGATCTTATGATACGACCATAAAGTTGACCATCAATCTGCGCCTTAAGGTGTTCTGGTACCAAGTACACTTATGAACAACCTTATGCTTGAACATGGTATTCGTTATGGCCGGTATAGCACAGGAGTCCAATAGCAAAACAGAGCTTGGGTTCAGATCAGACAGAACATTCAGGGGCTCATTCAGAAGGGGTTAGTGATTTTCTGTAATGCAGTCACAGAACCGAGAGTGTCATCAGTCAGTCGTACTTCAGTCATGTCAGGACTTTTCAAAGCTGGCAAACTCAGAGAACGAACAATTACTTTAAACTTTATCCATAACTTTTGGGATTGTGTTCGTCTCTACAGGATCCATATCACACCTGGCGGACACATAAAAGGTGAGTACTGAATCAATGTTCCCCATTCATCAAGCCAATGACCATTAAAATAAAGATGTGCTCATTGTACAACAAAAATATTTTTCAATTCCTTTTCTGTTAGAGCTGTAAAGTCACATCTGTTTGGAAAATATTCAAGAATTTTGAGTTAACTCAAATATTCTGTGAGACTACAAAGACACAAATTAGTTCATTGTTTTCACATTGTCTCCAACGTCCAGCTGCTGATGATAATATGGTGATTCTGGCCTAAAGCCTTAAAATATTTCCTTATTACAGTACCTGATTGCAAAGCATACTTTGATGAGGTCATCCTCAGCTTTTCTGGCTATTTTCTTGTAAATTTGTTTCATCACAGAAGGTTTTTTTTCTCCAAGTAAATTTACATTTTTAACCTTAGAACTTGAGAGGTTTTTTCTCAATATTACCCCATTCTCCCCCAAACTTTGTTTTACTTAATATGCTGTTGTATATTAGTGATTGTTATTGAACAAAAGTATTTTTCCTTGTTATCTTCCAGATTCAATATGCGAAACTCTACTAGAGGACTCAAAAGAGAGGCTGCTCTCAATTCGGACAGAGGTGATAGGCAGCCTCTCTGAACCCAGTCTGAATGCTCTTATGGATATACTTCTTGAGCGTCACGTTATAACTGATGCTGAAATGGAGTCAGTCAAAGCAGTCGCAATAAGATGCGATAAAAACAGAGCGTTGATCGACATGGTGCGAAATAAGGGAAATCCTGCCAGCTCAATCCTGATTGCTGCTCTCCATAAGGTGGATCCAATGCTTTACGACGAAGTGTTTAAATTGAAGACGTAAAAGTTGGAATGTTGCAAAAAATAACAACAAAGCAAAGAGACAAAACAAAGATCTCATCCAGGATGATGACAAGTCTGCATACAGACAGGAGGAGTGCATCTAAACTTGGAAGTGTTGGTGTTAGTTGATGATATGATTTTCAGAAAAAAATTGATATTTTAAGATATTAATGACGCATCAATGAGTTATTAAGAATGTAATCAAATAATGTAACATCTTTAATAGCTAATAATTTCTGCATTGACAATGTTAGTGTTTGTTTTAGAGTGACAGTCATCTGAATAAAAGTCTTTAATTGTTCTTTCTGAAAACAGGATGTGACTGAAAAGCAGCACACTGCCCTTAATTTGGCACCGCAAAAGAACACACCATGAACTATTTATAATACAGTGATGTGAAGCAGGAAGGAGGCAGCCACTAGCAACATATGTAAACCACAGGTCAACTGTCAGAGTTTCAGACACATGTAAGTGTTACTCATGTAAGTGTTAGGATGATTCCTCTCACAGTTTTCATCCTGCTTTGCACGGGACTGATGGTGAACAGTGGTATGTATATCTGATACATTCATTTGATGCAGGAAACTGTGAATAAAGAATAAGGGCGCTTTCACACCACAGCTGTTTGGTCCGCTTTGAACGGACCAGAGTTTATTTCCTCGAATAAACTGCTTTGTTTGGGCATGTGTGAAAGCTCATTTGTACTCTGGTCCACCTGAAAACGTGGCTCTTGGTTTGCTTGCAAGAGAACCCTGGTGCAGTTCGCTTACAGTGGAAATGCTTAAGGACTATGCAACGAACCAAAGAGAGGAAGTCCGCCGTCTTTTTTGGCACTGCTGCATTTGTCTCATGTACAGAGCAACATGCTGGCCTGCTGCTCATACTGTGAAAAACCGATTAGATTTGAACACCAAAGTAAAAACAGAAACCGCAAGACTGCCCAAACTTGATGTTGCTCCATTGTTTGTTATTGTTGTGAGCTGAAGGGGGGTAGAAGGGGATAGATTTTTGGTCCTGGCCAATCAATGAGTCTTCTTCCTCATGCTTTCTTTCTTCCTGGACATACCGCCCCAAATAGTTCATCCAGCGTGACTGACTATAAATAGCATTAATTTACTGTTTTCTGACACATTATGTGAGCCATGGTGGAAGTCAGAATGCAGCCTTGATTTTTAGATTCTTTAGAAATGTATATTTATCCCACAACTGTGCATATAGAAGACATCGACTGTGTGGGACTGAGAGGAAGGCTGTGATACATACAGTATAATCTTACTCCTTCATCGGACATTAAAGGTGTTCACAGTTGTTGAGAAAGGCCACATTGGAAGGCGGACTGAAAACAGAGGGGGATATGCAAAAATCATAATTCTTAGTATTGCACAGACAAAAGTTGAAGTGAAACCAAGCACAGTGTAAATGTCCGTTCCAGCTACAGAGACTGTTGGACACACTAGGTGAACGGCCAATGTTTCTGAACTTCTGTTTTAGACAGTTTATCCAGAAAAGGGATGTCCGGGCCAAGACCTCCTTTGCAATCCGATTAGCAACTTGATACACGAGAACGACGAGAAAGCAGGGATACTGGAAGTCAGAGTTGGGGTGCTGAGAGAAACCTCATTTCTTTTGCATATATACTATATATATATATAACAATTCTGAAGTGTTTAACAAGCAGACAGCTGTTGCAAACCTCAACATACTGAATGTCAAAGGAGTCACATTAACAACAGGAAGACTGAACTAACGCATGAAAACCACCACCCTTTAACCACATCACAATTCCTGCTGTACTAGTAGCCTATATGTGTCACCGTACGTGACAGTATTTGCACTTACTTTATGTACTCTAGCTGTAGCCGGCTGAGTTGAACTCTCTCCTGACGTCTTTGGGTATTTTGATTTGATGGGACCCTAAACTCCTTGAACCACCTCGGTTGCTCCCTCCGACGCAAAGGAGCAGCAGCTCTACTCCAAGCTCCCTCCCAATGTCCGAGCTCCTCACCTCAAGACTCAGCCCATCCGGCAGAGGAAGCTAATTTCAGCCACTTGTATCAGCGATATCATTCTTTCAGTCACTACCAAAAAAAGCTAATAAAAATCTAAATAGTCATCAGCTGATAGCTGATGGACTCTGAGATTGCATTTTGCTCTCCACGAGGATTCTTGCAACCAAAACCCACCTTAACATGATTGGTCGATACTACTCGGACTCCAAACAAAACCCAAAAAACTCCTGAATCTTGGTCTTGTGCATTCGTATGCAGATATCTGTGGTTAGAAATGATCCAATAATCAGTTTTGACAGAGTCCTGACGTCCATAATTATCTTGGATAAGTCTGGACAAGATCATGAATTGGCTTGTTTGTCCATGTGTGTACACAGCTAATCTCGCAAACTACTGGACCAATCAGCCAAATGTTTTGTATTTTTATCTGTATGCTCAAGGACCTCTCCTGGTTCACTTACAGCTGCAAAGAAGTTGTAAGTGAACATCTCTGCACCTGTAACCTCTCGACTGTCATTACTCCCCACAATGTTTGTCTTTCTCCCGTCTGACTCTCAGAGATACATTCCCTCACTTGCATCTACATGGCCTCCAAACCAGTCAACCTACCGGCAGTGTTGTGGGTACTCTAATTACTTTCGTGTAATGTAACGCGTTAGTTTCGTGCGTTAAGTAATCAGTAACTTTTTTTTTTTAAAGTAATCTTTGCTTTAAGAATTTTTCCGGATAAGGAAAGAAAAATTCCGACTGCAGCTTTTTGTCAGACAGTACTGAGCCACCTGCGGATGTGTCAGCGGCGCAGCGCTGTGATGATGCGTCTGTGCCCTGCTGACCTACGTTACCTGTGTGTGTGTGTGTGTGTGTGATGATGGCAGAGAGGACAGCTTCTGAATTGTGGAAGTACGCACATTATTTTTAATTCGCCAGCGAAAAGCACAAGAACAGCATAACAGTGAAATGCACTCTGCGTTGTCGACCACAAAACATTTAATTTAACACTTCCAGTTTAAAATAAAACATCTTGTATCCAGCTGACTGTCTTTCCTCTTCTTGTCGTCCTGCAGAGTTAGTCTGGTTGGATGACTGACGTTATTCATTGTCAGGACTTCTCGGTGCATTAAAAGGAGGCTGTGTGTCTGTCAGTTCAGATGTATGGAAGCGCATTGCATTCACTGGATAAAAAAAAATTAGACACCTTATCTCATAATTACGAGGTCCTGATCTCATAATTATGAGAACTACTACGGTTGAAAATATGCGTGTTTTGTGTTTTAACAACGTTTCACTTCAGAGTTATTGATCCCGGAAGTTCGAATCTGCCGATATCTTTCCAACTTTACCGAAGTGCAGTGGCCAATGTGGCACCTTTCCTTATCTCATAATTACGAGGCGCTGCAAAGGTTCAAACAGTTTTTCACCAGTTTTCAGGATTTTGTGGGCGGTCCTTAAAGGGTGGCTCGATGACACGCTGAGGCCACCCTGAGCAGAGAGACAGAGATGAATTCATCTCAGCTCAGAGTGTTTCAAAGTTAGTCATGTCATTTTCTGAACTCATCTGACACGTTTCAGTCGCTTCAAAATGGCCGCTCGACTGCACGAGTGGGTGTGGCTTCACAAGTACATAGAAGTAAAATGCTCATGAATGAAAATAAAACAATAAAAATCCAACTATTTTACTGGTTATAGTTCATGCTTGTGATAAAACAAAATGTAATATTAACCTACTGCTAATATTAGGAGCTGGTACAGTAAAACAAACTAATCAGGCTGTCTTTATAACTCATTATAGGGAACAATAACGATTGATAAGAGCATTTCACTAGAATGTATTAAGAAGATTTCAATGTTTTGTCTGAATTACATCCATTTGTCTTATTTGAATTATCTATTCAGCTGGAATTTATAAAATCATGATTCGCTGTCCGCGAACTCGTCTTTGGTATCCGTTCCTATTTATAGCGACAATGGTTCGACAAACAGGTTATTTTTCTTCTGTGATGTTACCTGCCTGTTTCTTTCCTTCAAGCACAGTCCTGAGGGAAGGTTGCAGTCCTGCCTGTGGTCCAAACCAGACAATGATGGATGAACAGACAACTGGATCAACATCAGAGTTCAGAGGGAAAATGTATTTCATCGCAGTTTTTGTCCTTTTGGGGACAGTAAACGGAGGTAAGTTTGTTCAGTTTGTTCAGTTAAAACCAAAAGTAAACTGTTTGTGACGTCTTTTAAAAGTGTATTTTTTATATATATAGTTTAGTATTTTCATTCATTTATTTATTTAATTTTAGAGTCATTCTTTATCCAGTTAAACCGAAAAACTTTAATGTTTTAAATAGATTAGATCAGATTAAACTTCATTGTCATTGAACAAAGTAACAAGTACTTAGACAACGAAATGCAGTTTAGCATCTACATGCACACATGAACAGGATATATAAATATAAATATAGTGCAGGTATACATATGTATATGCTATAGGATATGTACAGTATATGAATATGTTATTTACAGGCTGAGATTAACAACAAACAAAAACAAAACAAAAAATTTTAGGCCACTAGTAAAAATATTTTTTAAGCGTGCTCAATTACATAGTTTTAATATAAAATTATGTAACAGTACTAATAAACTCAAAATGACTGCATTCATTTTCACTGTTGGGTTTGAATGCATAAACCTGGTTACTACTACACTACTGTGTCGTGGAAGCACATTGAGTTTATTAGTTAATTCATAGTAAAACTATGTCATTCAAATGGACGGAAATTTTCTATGTAATTGAAATGTATAGGTCCTGAATTTTGGCCATAATTTTTTTTGGAGCGTGTGCATTAATTTCTTGTCTGCTGAAGTTCTGAACTGTAGACAAACAACGTGAAGAAAATTCAGGAATGTAGCGAGATGGTTCAGAAAACATTTCGTCTGGTGTTCGAGCAGGTGTATCAGTGGTATCAGACAAGTGCTCCCACTTTTAAAAACACATTTAAGTTACATCAATCAGAAGGAATAAACATCAGGTTTCAAGGTTCAGGTTTATCTGTCACATGCAGGCTAACACGGGGTCAACGAATGAAATATGTTGGACTGGAAAAACCGGTTAGCTCAGCATTACGAGCACTAAACAGTGTAAGAGCATTACATGTAAGAATATAAGTGTTCTATACATATATACAAGTATTGAGAAGTGTCTGTTTAAATAGATATGACTATATGAAAAGGATATACTGCAGTATTCAAAATGTTGACAGCGTGAAGTGACCAGTGTTTTACAGTATTGCAGTGGTATAAATAGACCAGCAGCCATATTGTCACTCAAAGTCACAGTGGCAAAATAGAAATGCTCAGCACATCTCCACCCTGTTACAAGAGCTACAATGTATTACATATATGTGTCAGATCGTATCTGTCCTGTCTAATGAATATCTGTTTGTCTTTCTCCCCGTCTGACTCTCAGAGATACATTCCCTCACTTACATCTACACGGCCTTCTCCAAACCAGTCAACCTGCCGGGCATCCATGACTTCACAGCCATGGGTCTGTTGGATGACAGGATGATCGACTACTATGACAGCGACATTCAGAAGAAAGTTCCCAAAGAGGACTGGATGAAAGCTCGGATGGATGAGGACTACTGGAAAAAAGGCACACAGTCCCGCCAGAGCAAGCACCAGTGGTTCAAAGTCAATATGGAGATTCTGATGAAACGAATGAGACAGAATGAGTCGGGTAAGATCCATGAGATGTGAAGGACCAAAGGACTGTTTTTGGTGTTTTTACTAATCTGCTTCAATCAAACAAAAGCAGTATTCCTTTCATTTGTCCATGTTTCATTTATTTCTCTGTCCTGTCGTCACCTCTGGTTGCAGACGCCCATATTCTTCAGTGGATGCACGGATGTAAGGGCAAAGAGGGTCCCGACGGAACTTTGACATTTGTCCAAGGCAAGGACATGTACAACTACGACGGACAAGACTTCCTGTCCTTTGACGATACCAATGCAGTCTGGGTCGCCCCAGTTGATGCAGCAGTAGAGACCAAGAGGAAGTGGGACAAGGTCCGGGTCCTTAAAGAATACACCAAAGGCTACCTGGAGAACGAGTGCATAGAATGGTTGACCAAGTTCATTGGTTATGAGAAAGAGCAGCTGAGAAAAGCCAGTACGTACGACTGAAGGCCATTCATCAAATAAAAACTTAAAAATTAATTTGAGATATATAATCCTAACCCTAATGTTACAAAGAGTATTGTGTGTATTGACATTGGTCACTAACAGTCTAATTAATGTAATTTGTCAACCTGCAGGCCTAATTATGAAGCACATAGTTTATTATGAAGAAAGTATTGTATGTGTTGCTTTACGTCACTTTACGTGATTTCCAGAGCCACCTAAAGTGCACCTGTTCACGAAGAACGGCAGAGTTCAGACAAACTCCATCATGACGTGCCTGGCCTCAGGTTTCTACTCAAAAGACATCCAGCTGGTAATGAAACGGGAAGGCCGTATCCTAACTAGACAGGACGGAGTGGAAAGTTCAGGCGTTCGACCAAACGAAGACGACACCTACCAGAGAAGAGACTACGTGGAGATTTTGAAGAGTGACAAGTCCAAATACACCTGTCACGTGATTCACCGTGCATCTAACGTTGATATTGAGGCGGAATGGGGTAAGAACACATGTCAGTGATGTCTCTAAAATCATTGAAATGATCTGCACACACACACACACACACACACACACACACACACACTTTTATGGACCATCCTTCCACATTTTAGCTTCAGACCTTTTTAACTCCTTTGCTTGCAGGTCTGGACGATCATACGAGTTAAATCGTACAACAGCTAGAAAGTTTTTAAGTTTTTATGAATCTGAATTTTTTTTATAATAGAAATGATCATCATTAAGTGAACTGTACATTAAACTAACATGAATCTTTTTCTGTTTTAGTACACAGATTCATTCATGGAGGAAGTGGACCGGTGGTTGGCAGGCTGGTTGGGGTGATCTTACTGGTCCTGTTCCTGATCGTGGCTGTGGTGCTGTGTGTCCTGCGTAAGAAATGCAAAATTGGTAGGTGCAATAAATATTACCATTGCCCTCTGTTGATCCAATAGAAAGACAACCTGTTACTTTCTGACTTCCTTACACTTGCCGGTCAACATTATTAAAAATGTATTTTAAAATAAAACCCATCGAATTACTCTACTAAGTTTTTGTCCAAGCTGCTCTAAAATAGTTGCTGAAAACACGTGAAAAGACTTTGAACCATATATCACTGAAATGTGGAGTTAGAGGTTCAAACAGTTTTTCACCAGTTTTCAGTCTCAGGATTTTGTGGGCGGTCCTTAAAGGGTGGCTCGATGACACGCTGAGGCCACCCTGAGCAGAGAGACAGAGATGTATTCGCTCCCAACTCAGAACTCATATTTATTCTGACTTTACACAGATGGATCTTTTTTTCCTGTTTGGCTGTTGTGTTTGTGAGCTGTTATGTAAAACCAGTATCTGACACCACCAGTTTAAACTTTCATTTATGAATAATTTCAGTGTTAATCTCTGGAGTATGTTTTAGTTCATATTTTAGTTAATTCACTTTGGACTGCTTACACTGGACAGTTTTATTATTGAGGTAAAGTCCCTAAACTGATTCTTTCCTCTTCACAGGGTCATCTCGTCCTGTCAACAGCGGCTCCTCTGGCAGCTCCGGTGAGTTTCTCTTGTTGACTGATTTGAAAGTTGCACCGAGCAGGTTTATGCTTTGACACGTTGTCGTCTGTCCCTCGTTGGTCCGAGCTCAGCAACTACAACTGACAACAAGTAAAGATATCCGTCCATCAGGAAGTCCATTAATCACAGAGAGTTGAGGCAGAGCAGGATGCCGAGGGCATCAGGAGACAGACATCGTCAAACTGTGACCTGGCCTCTGTTGGTCTCTGAGGCTGTGTTCAGTTTTAATTGACTGTGATAGGATTCCATCAAATAACCGAGCTGCATGACACTGTGACTGTCCACATAGACAAAAACATCAAAACAGATAAAAACAGTTTGTTGTGTGTGTGTGTGTTAACTTTGTCTTTGTTCACAGACAATTCAAGTGATGTGGGAGTGCCTCTCAATGGTAAGTGCTTTATTTCCCTGGGTTAGTGTTCGGGAACCTTTCTCGGCATCCAAGGAAATTATTACCTCGGGTATGACAGGGTTGGGGGAGCTGATAATGTTGAGTAGTCTGGTCTGTGAAAATCAGGGTAGGCAGGGCTTGTTGCAACCGTGTGGCGACGACCTTGGTGAGGATCTTTTGGTCCACGTTCAAATGCGAGATAGGCCTGTAGTTGCTGCAAGGGGGTCCTTATCCTTTTTAAGTAAGAGAGAAATATTAGCTTCAGATAGGGTTGAGGGTAATCTACCACTTAGTGAATGATTCATTATAAACATTGACTAAATGTGGGGAGATTAGGTTAGAGAATGCTTTGTAATATTCTACTACAAACCGTCCGGGCCAGGGGATTTGCCATTTTGTAGCTGTCCAATTGCCTTCGGTACTTCAGTCAATGAGATTGGTGCGCCTAGTTCGTTAGTCAGACCAGTATCGACTTTGGGGTATGGAATGAACTGGGTTGTGTTTATTCCAGATTTCTGGTGAGTAGTCTGAAGTGTAGAGATTTGAATAGACATTTAAAAACGCATCGTTTACCGACGATGTTACCGTTTTAATGTTCATATTGTTACGACCTTGGCTCAGAAAGTCATTTGGTTTCATCATGGTTCTCTCTGTGATCCACTGCTCAGCTCTGGCCTCAGTGCTGCAGTCAGTGGAGGTTCTGGATGAGTTGGACCTGCAGCACAAAACATCATGGGAGGGAGAACTAAGACTGAAACCACCTGGGAGGAACTGCAGACAGGCCGAGTAAGTCCGGACGTGATGAACGTTATGAATCAGTTGTGTGTGTTTGTTCACAGATGTTCTTGAGCAGTTTCATCTCAGTGCAAAACAAAACAGTTTGCAGTTGGTTGTTTAACATTATTCTATTTATTTCTAATAAATGAAACATTTGACAGTTTTTCTGCAAGGTCCCATTTACAGGTAATTGGTAACAGGTTACTGCTACGATTATCTTGCCTTAAGTGTAAAATGTAAACTGAAACAAAACTCTGTAACTTTTTGGGATTGTGTTCGTCTCTACAGGATTGAACTCACAGCTGGTGGACACAAAAAAGGTGAGTACTGAATCAATGTTCCCCATCCATCGAGCCAATGAACATTAAAATAAAGATGTCAAGGATGTCACTTATGTTATATGGTGATTCTAGTATTGTAAAGTATACTTTGATGAGGTCGTCTGCTGCTTTTCTGGCTTTTAGAAGATTCAAGTTTTTATTTTTATAAGTAAATTTCCATTTTTAATCTCAGAACTTTGAGTTTCTTTCTCTGAATATTACCCCAGTCTCAGCTGGATCCGTATGAAAGTGACTGTTTGTTATCTTCCAGGTCCAAAACGCAAAACTCAGAAGTAGGACTCGGCGGAGAGGCTGTTCTCAGTTCATATGGAGTTGATAAACTGATGATGAAATGCAGTCAGTCAAAACACAAAGACCCAGCAGAGAGTTGAAGGAAATGAAGCCAGCTGGATCCCAATCAAAGCTTTCCATCAGGTGGATCCAGTCCTTTACGACAGAGTTTAAATTAAGCTGAAGTCAAAGCTGTTTCCTTCACAACGCTAAATATAAAGAAACTCCCTGACTGACAGGAGGCAGCAGGTGAGGCTGAGTGTGCTAGTATGATTAAACAAGATATTTTATTTTTATATGACACTCGTTACACAAGTAGATCGAAGAAAAATAAGACAATAAAAATCAAACAAATACTAGAATACTACTGTGTTAGTGGTTAATTTTAATGAGTCAGTTCTGTTTATTTCTATTTTTTACTTTTTATATATTTTTCTATTTGTAAAGCTCTTAGCACAGATTTGACCTGAATCCAGATTTATCTTTAAGTTCATCCACACATTTTATTTGTCTCCTATAAAGATGCATAAAATTTCCAAAGACAACTCACCAAACTGTCCGAGATCCATTCTCATATTTGTTAAATGATGAACCTGAATTTCGATTGGAGCCACAGAAAATGCAGAATATTAATCACTATGAGCTACTTTGCCAGTAAATGTATATTATTATGATTATTTTGGAAGAATGAGTCTGACCATGAGTCCTGAATATTATATTACTAACTCTGTTATTTGGATTTACTTCACTGTTCTTCTTGTACGGTGAAGGAGGCTCGTGTACATAATCTTTCCTTGTTTGTCAGTTTATTGTCTTACACTAAAAGTACAGTGTATGCTCTCTGTGTTTTTGGTATTTTACTATTATTGGTTTTTGTTTACGCACGCACATTACGGCATGACGTCACTAGGCGGCGGTAGAGCGCGTCTTTTTTGAATCCACACACACACACAGAGAGAGAGAGAGAGAGAGAGAGAGGGCGGTTTATCGTCCATCAAGTGTGTGTGTGTGTGTGTTTCAACACACGGAGCAGGAGGCCCGCTCACCTGAGCATAACAACCGGAAGACACCTGAAGGAGTTCACCTCCGTTTGTTTGTGTTTTAACGTCCCGCTGCTAAGCTAGCCGTTGGCGTGTTAGCTCGTGTGTCTGTGTGTGTGTGTGCGGCGTTACCATGGTGACGCTCCGCGGTAGAGGCACAGGGGACGCGGAGCAGCGGCAGCCGCGGCAGCAGCGGCGGAGGCCGGCCAGGAGCTCCGAGGCCCCGCCGCCAACTCCACCAGAGACCCGGAGCAGGAGCACCGTC
This sequence comes from Miichthys miiuy, assembly GCA_036365135.1. Classification (NCBI taxonomy): domain Eukaryota; kingdom Metazoa; phylum Chordata; class Actinopteri; family Sciaenidae; genus Miichthys; species Miichthys miiuy. The sequence continues at coordinate 1,284,271 of CM071606.1, read as the reverse complement.
ACCCTGCCGGAGGAATCTGGGCTGCCGGACGTGAGTGAGGAGTTATAATGTTAATATTAATGTTAATAACACATATAAAAGTTACTATGGAGCTGAGTGAGTAAATAAGTACACGTTAGATTAATGCAACAACAATAATGAAGTAAAGTTAGAATGACTTAAATTTAAATGAATAGGAAATATAAAGAATTCATACATCTATTGGGTGTGTTCATATAATAATAAACATCAATAATAATCATTATAATGATTTTATTTGGTGAATTATGAATAATATTCTAATTGTGTTTTATATGTCTTTAAAGTATGTATTAATTTGATGTTTTATGTCATTGTGGTGACGTAGCAGTGGAAGTGTCTACATATTAAAGGGAGCAGCCTAATAACTGCTAACAAACATTTGTTCTGCTAACAAAGGTGAAAATACTCAAGCGCATAATTGGTAAATAAATAAAAAACAAGAAGAGGTTAGTAAAAATAATGAACATTTATCAGCTAATTAAGTCTCTAAAACAGACTTTTATTCAAACTTAATTGAATTAATCATGGCGTGTTTTCAGGGCTTTAGCGCCGCAGACCACGTCGACTTACAAACACACAAGGACGAGGACGAGAAACCAGCGAGAGCCTCCGTCAGGTCAGACCAGAAGAAATGTTTCACTGCTGTAATGATCAATGAGTCAGTTAACCCATGAGTCAGGTAACAGAAGAGCATGAGCGGTGATGAGCTGGTTTTGTGTTCACAGGAAATCTCCACGGCTTCAAAACGCTGCAGGTGAGAACAGCCACATCACCAGGAAGCCTCAGTATGGCCTGGAATATCAGGGAGGTTTGGAAAAACAGTCCTGGAATGAGCTGAGCTCTTCACAACAGTCAGAAAATATCATTTTCATTTCACAGGACCTCCTCAGGTGACGTGTGGGACGTGTTTAACGTCCCACACTTCGTGCAGGTATCAGTTACACCTGCCAAAGATTCGAACACAATACGGGGCAGGACCGCCTCCAGATGTGGTCAGGCAGATCACGACCACAGACCTGGAGATTGATGCATTTTGTTCCATCAACACGTATGACGGTGTGTGTGTGTGTGTGTGTGTATGCAGGAGGCAGGAGGAGCAGGCTGAGGAGAAGCTCCAGGCTGACCAAACCGACCAGCAGATATCAGGCCTCCAACATGTTCGACGGCATCGGCACAAAGTAAGACAGCGGCTGCACTCTCTGAGAAGTGAAGTCAACTGTTACCTGGGGAAAGAAGCAGTTCTACGACATCACTGTGGTGTTTTTTATTTGAAACGATTCATCAGAAAATAATCAGAACCAGTTTTTTGGGAGGGTTTTTTCCTCCCAGCAGCCTCTCTTGTTGTCACATATAGAGCCGTGCACCAGCTCACATCTCTGATCTGCTCCATCCATCACGTAGGTCTTCTGATCAGGGCTTACTCGTTGTCTCTCGTGCACAGCTGAAAACAAAAGATGATCGAGCGGTGCCTCCAAAGCCGCGGAGCGCTCTTATTATTAGTTGATGAATCAGGGCGTCCCCGGTATCTAAGTTTGAACCTTTAACTCTGCAGCACGGCGAGGTCTGTCCTGAAGAAGATGGACAACATGAAGAAGAGGAGGCGGCTCAGCAACAACAAAGAAGGAGTAAGTAAACGCACCGACCGAAAGGTAGACAGTGTATATGTGTGTGTGTGTGTGTGGTCAGATCACATCTTGTCACATCATTAAAATATTAAATTAAATATTGGAAATGTTCCAGTTACTTTAAAACTATCAGTCGATCTGAACATCCAGAGTCAGATTTGGCAGCTCGTGTTCACGTCACGTCTTTCTGCACAGATGATCTTATGAGTTAATGTATCAATGAAAAGAGTTAAACACTCTTTAAGACTTTAATCTGTCCTCATAATTTGAAGTCACAGATTAACTCCAAACCTGAACACACTCGTACCGTCACACACAGAGCAGAAGTGTTTGCTAACGCCGTGGTCACACACTCTCTCTCTCTGGGTGCTGCCTCTCTTATCAGGCCGCCGTGAGGGTGGTGCACCCAGCTGCGCCCTGCCTCCCTCCCTCCGCTCGCAGCTTTTGGGGAGTGGGCGAAATCTCTATCAGCTGCCAACATATTGGAAGGCATGCGCCGTGTTTGTGTCTTTGTTTGTTTTCGTCACATGAAGTTTGAGATGTGACCGAGTTTCAAAGTGTCAAAAGTGATGACCTCCTGTGGGAGGGTTAGATTAATGCAAATGACCTTTATCACCTAATCTGCTGATTGTTTTCAAGTTTAATCGATTGTTTAGTTCATACAATGTAAAAAACTGAAAATTCTTTTGTCCAAAACACAAAGATTCTTCATTTATGATCAGAAATGACAGAAAAGCAGCAAAATAATCGTTGCAGCTTCATCGCCGATAAACACGTGCAGCCTTTGACCTTGACGTGGTGTGGCCGCCTCTTTGCTAACAGAGTTTTTAATGTTTGATGAACTTGCAGAAGATCTACTCCAAAGCTCAGAGGAGGAGAACGCCGGTGCCGTCACAGAGCGACAGTGAGAACAACAGCGGTGTGCACGAACCGCGAATCATTCAAGATGCCACGTTTATGTAAATGTGCTCTCCTGACATCATTTTTTTGGTGTAACAGGCGGAGTCGATGACGAGGACAGCAGGCAGGAAGTGGCTGCAGACGAAGACAGCAACTGCAGCACCGACCAGAACTTTGACGCCAAGCTGAGCCGAGCCTCGTCGCTGTACCAGGGACCGAGCAGCGGTGAGCTATCAGCGATCATCAGGAACAACTTGACTTGAAGCTGAACGCTGCTCGTCTTTGTCCTCTTTGTGTTACGCCTGGTCGACGTCTGATGTTCTTGTTTTCTCTGTTTAGAGTTCCTGAGAGGAACCTTCAGGATCAGCGCCTCAGGACCAAACACGACCCGCAGAGGAGCTTTCAGGTCAGACCAGGCAGAACCAACAGACACGATGTTTCTCAGGTTATTAGAAAAGAGACAGATGAGGTGCTTTGGTCATATTTGGCCTCTTTTTAAATTATTTTTATAATAACTTACAGAGAAAATGTCAGAATTTCTGACCTCCTACCTAAAGCTGCTCCTGGTTGCTTTGAAATGCAGAGTTATGTTTTGTACAATTGTTTATTTCTCAGTCAAGATGCAAAGAGACCATCGAGTTAACATTTGAATTCACCTCTGTGTCCTCATTTCTTTTCATTTCATCCTCCAGACCAACTAAAAGTGTGTGGTCCAATCAGTCGGACGAAGACGACTCTGATGACGAAGAACAAAACGTCTCCGACAGGTCAGTGTGTAGGTGATGAGACGACACAAACGCAACACTGAGCACAAATTTAGATCCAGATTGTAAACAGAGCTTAGGTGACGCGTGTCTGCACGGGTTCTTATTGGATATGTGGAAACACATACAGTACCACCCTCATGTCTGTACGGCACATGTGAGGGTAGAGCTAGCCACTTGACGACTTAGCTTAGCAGCAGCTAATATTACTGACTAGTCCAACAGTTCTTGCTCGCTCACTCTCTCCTTTTCTCTTCTTAGCTTCCTCCGTCAGCGTCCTCTTTGGTACAAACACTAATATTCCCCCGGTGCTCTGATCTCACAGTCCGAGCAGCCCGGCTAACAAACTGAGCTAACATTACCTAACAGCAGCTAACAAACTGAGCTAACATGAGCTAACAGCAGCTACAGCTGTCAGCAGTTTACTTCACTGTCCATCATAAACTCTGTAAATCACAGAGAGTTGAGGCGGAGCAGCCGGAGGACATCAGAGGGAAAACCAGAAAACATTTCCTCCATAAAATATGATCCAGTTTCACCAAAATCAGTGAAATAGTTGGTGGTGTGTGACTTAGTGCCGTAAAGCGTTACGTACTTCTCCCGACCCGGAGCCCAAAGTTACATAGTGTGAGAACAGACGTACGGATGACAGAGACAGACAGAAGATTTATCCTTATGTTAATACAGACACAGACATTCATCAGCATTCACAAACTTCATCTGTGTTGATTAAATGTGTGTGTGAGTGTGTTTGTGTCGGTTCTTCCTGCCAGCTCTCGTCGATTCGGCCTGCGTACAGACGACCTTCTGGGGACTCGCAGGGACAAGATGAACGCAGGAGCAGGTCTGGCTGACATCGATCCCATGGCCATCGACCGATCGGTGAGTTTAGACGTTTAGACGTTTGGCAACATTTGCTCTCCACGTTGGATCGTGATGATTCACCTCTTTCCTTCCCTCCTCAGGTCGGGTTCGATAGCATCGGAGGTCTGTCGGGTCACATCTCAGCTCTGAAGGAGATGGTTGTCTTCCCGCTTCTTTACCCGGAGGTCTTTGACAACTTCAAGATCCAGCCTCCGAGGTGACACACAAGAACAAACCTCCATCTATTGAGGGTCATTGAACAGGGAATTGAACCCTCTTTGCCCGTCTCTCTCTCTCTCTCTCTCTCTGCAGAGGTTGTCTGTTTTACGGACCTCCCGGGACGGGTAAAACGCTGGTTGCCCGGGCGCTGGCCAACGAGTGCAGCCACGGCAACAGGAAGGTGGCCTTCTTCATGAGGAAGGGAGCCGACTGCCTCAGCAAATGGGTGGGCGAGTCGGAGCGCCAGCTTCGGCTGCTGTTTGAGCAGGTGACGTCAAACACAAACACACCGAAACACACCTGAAAACACACCTGAAAACACACCTGCTGCCCCCTGCTGGCCGATAATGGCGGCACACACTCACAGCTGAGTTTTATTTGTGCGTCGTTGCGTGTCGCCTCAGGCGTATCAGATGCGTCCCTCCATCATCTTCTTCGATGAGATCGACGGTCTGGCTCCAGTCCGATCCAGCAGGCAGGATCAGATACACAGGTCAGAACAACAAACGCACCAAACAACACTGCAGTAAATTAAAAAAAACATTTCATACAGAACTTTTTTTCATCCTGCAGCTCCATCGTGTCGACGCTCCTCGCTCTGATGGACGGGTTGGACAGCCGAGGTGAGGTCGTGGTGATCGGAGCGACAAACCGGCTGGACTCCATCGACCCGGCGCTGCGACGGCCCGGACGCTTCGACAGGGAGTTCCTCTTCGGGCTGCCTGACAGAGAGGTGAAGCACTTTGTATTAATGTGTTCAAGTAATCCATCCACGTACAAATGAGACGACTCTGCTCGTTTATCTTCAGTCCACAATAATTAGTGTTTTTGAGTTTGTTCGGCTGCGATAGAATTATTTATTCTGTGTGGACAAACATGATGTTTGAAATGTTGAATAATTCTGTTATTGTCACATAGTAGCTGTATTTGAGTCGACTCAGGTGTCCGTTTCTTTGTTTCAGTCTCGTAAAGAGATTCTGAAAATCCACACCCGGCAGTGGAAACCTCCTCCGTCTGAAGATTTCCTGGATGAACTGGCTGAGAAATGTGTCGGTAAGAAAGACTCCTTCATCACACCAAGTGAGAAAAGTTATTATGAAGTCCAGGAACCGAACCAATCACAGGTAGATTTCACCAACCTCAGGTCCGCTCTGGCCAATCACAGCTGTTTATTAAAGATGGGGCGGGTTTTATACGTTAAATGAGATCAAAGTACAGGAAAAGAGGAAGTTTGCTCAACTGTGATTGGACCACAGAGCAAAAAGGGGCTGGACTTATGAAGGGTCACTTAAGTTCTGTGCTGGTTTAGCTGAGTCGATGAATCCTGACTGTCACTCTCTGTCTCTCAGGTTACTGCGGCGCTGACATCCGGGCGGTGTGCACCGAGGCGGCGCTGTGCGCTCTGCGCCGCCGCTACCCGCAGATCTATGGCACCTCCCAGAAGCTCCTGCTGGACGTCTCCTCCATCGCCGTCAGCAGCTGCGACTTTGTGGCGGCCATGAGGAAGATGTCGCCGGCCTCCCACCGCCTCGCCGCCTCGCCCGCCAAACCCTTGTCGTCCGTGGTTCACCCGCTGCTGGGCGCCGCCCTGCGCGACATCCTGGACGCCCTGCAGAGGCTGTTCCCCCACGCCGAGCAGGGCATGAAGAGGAAGAGGGAGCCGGGTGAGGCAGAGCTGAAGGCTGGAGACGCTCCTGCTGCAGTCCTGATGAAATATCTTGTTCACATCTTTTTTTCTGTTTTCTTCACGTCAGATCTGACCTCTGGTGTCCTCGACGACGGCCTGATGTCTGGTGGAGATGAGATCTCCAGCATCTCAGCACCCTCCACCACCAAGAGCAGAAACTTCCTGCACTTTGCCAGGTGAGTCCGAGCAACACTTCATCGAGATGTAGACCAGCAGATGTCTCGACTTTCCTTTGTAAACCCACTTTTCTTCTGTCCTGCAGGAGTGCAGTCAAACACCCGACGTCCTACCGTCCCAGGATGCTCCTGGCGGGTCGTCCTGGCGCCGGTCAGACCTCACACCTGGCTCCTGCGGTGCTGCATGCTTTGGAGCGCTTCACCGTCCACAGCCTGGACTCCGCCGTGCTGTTTGGAGTCAGCTGCACCTCCCCGGAGGAAACCTGCGCCCAGGTGACTCCGCAGTCAGACTCTGGGTTCAGTGCACAGCTCAGCTGTACTTTAGTGACATCTAGTGGTGATGACAGGAAACTGCACGCTGAGCTGGTGGACCGTTGCAGAAAACATGAAAATCTACTTTGGAGGAAGAATCGGAGTCTCTGTGGCCTCCATGGTAACGATGTTCTCCTCTTTAGGTGTTCTGTGAGGCGAAGCGTACGTCTCCCAGCATCCTCTACATCCCCCACATCCAGCAGTGGTGGGAGACTGCAGGGCCCTCGCTGAGGGCCTCCTTCTTCAGCCTGCTGGGCAGCATCCCCTCTTTCTCCCCCATCCTCCTCCTCGCCACCTGCAACATCTCCCATCAACATCTGGACCCAGAGGTGAGCGGCCGGGTCAGAAATAATACAGGATTCCTCTCACATCTGACGGCTGGTTTTTAGCACAGGAAGTTAAACCTTCTCTCCTCAGATCGGGTCTCTGTTTCGGGAGGAGTACGGAGAGGTTTACACCATCAGTGTTCCCACCCAGCTGGAGAGAACCAACTTCTTCGAGGACCTCATTCTGAACCAGGCCGCTGAGGCTCCGTCCTCCAAGAAACAACCATGTATGTGACCTCACGCTGTTCAGATGCTTTGACCTGTCCGTTACGAGATTAAACCATGACCTCCTCCTCCTCCTCCTCCTCCTCCTCAGTGAATCAGGCCCTGGAGATCCTCCCCGTGGCTCCCCCTCCTCCGCCTCGCCAGGTGTCGGAGCAGGAGCGCCTCTGCCTGGAGGAGCAGGAGGAGGACGTGCTGCGAGAGCTCCGCGTTTTCCTGCGCAATGTCACAGAGCGCCTGAGTCTGGACCGCCGCTTCAAGGCTTTCACCAAACCGGTCGACATCGAGGAGGTGAACTTCCTGATCCTGTCGGCGTTTGAGGAGAAAGTATATAAATAAGTACTAGTGCTTAGTCCTTAGTCTAACCTCTCCCGGCCTCCACCTCTGTCCAGGTCCCGGACTACCTGATGGTGGTCAAGAAGCCCATGGACCTCTCCACGCTGCTGACCAACATTGACGAGCACAAGTACGTCACCGTTGGAGAGTTCATGTCAGACGCGGACCTCATCTGGCAGAACGCCCTCGAGTACAACCCCGACAGCGACCCCATGGGTGAGTGACAGCCGAGAGCAATTCACGCCGAGAACCCAAAGATACAAGAACCAGGCAGGTAAAGATGTGTTTCAGCCACCGTGAAGGCTGGCGGCTGGAGGTTTATCTCAGACCGAGCAGGTGATTCCAGGAGAAATCTCGGACACTGCATCATCTCCAGCTGTTACGTGGACAAAAAAAGCTTTGAGATGATGAAACATCTTTGAAAACATCTCGTCTGGCTCGCTGTAAAGCCGGCAGCTTTTATTGGCTCTCAGTCTGATGAGGGGAGAACAGGTGAAATAAAACAGAAGCAGATCTTTCACCTGGATTCACGGCAGAAATGTGAACTATGACCTCCCCATCAGACGTGCAGCTCGTAGCCTCTCAGAGCTGAACTGAAGCTGTGAAAGAGGCAAATCATGCAGATGTGACAGTTTTATAGTTTATATTGAAAATGAAGCTGTAAATTAAATATATTTGAGTTTGGACACATTTAAAGTTTTCACTTTGAGCTCTGCGACACTCTGACGTTTGTGTTTTATGACGTTTTGTCGACGATTAATTGATTTTTTAAATTGATTTAAGTTCACCTTCAAGTTTATATCTTTTACTCTTTGTGTGTGTGTGTGTGTGTGTGTGTGTGTGTCAGACCGCCACATCCGTCACCGTGCGTGCGCCCTGAAGGACATGATGCGTGCCATCATCAGAGACGAGCTGGACGAAGACTTTGAGAGACACTGCAGGGAGATCAAAGCGTCTCGCATCAAGCGAGGTGAGACTTCCTGCAACTGTCTCACTCTCAGTCAGATAACCACAGAGACGCACAGCGGTAACAAAGAAGGAGCGGCCTGCTCCTCCTCTCACCATCAGACCTGTAAAGTATGAACTCTTATTTTCTGTCTTCAGCTTCTTCCTGCGAGACCAACTCGGAGGAGGCCGACGGCGTCTGCAGCTCGACGTTCAGCAGAAGCAGTCCCGGACCTCGACGTAAGTCCACGATGACGGATGAGCTTTAGCTTTTAACGGAGACGTGAGACAACATGACGATGCACGGATGATTGTTTCACTATTCATTGTCTGAAAAGTGATGACGATTTGTCACATCCCCAACATGATAAACTGTTTACAGACAGAGGTCTCATAGCAGCTTTCAGAACATAATGTAGTTAAACTCAGCAGCACAAAGTTCATGTCAAAGTCTCGTCTGACAAAAGTGAAAGTCAGGGTGAAGCTGCGTGACAGGACAGGAAGCTGCAGAGTCTTTATTTAACCATCAAAGCATCAGGTGAAGAGAGGCAGAGTTCAGACGAAGTGGAACAGTCAAGAGAAGATCGAGTTACGAGACGAAGAGGTTTGATTGCACTCGTCATCCTCCGGTCTTCACTTTCTGCTCCTCCTAACGAGCTCCCCTCTCCTCCTCTCCTCTCCTCTCCTCTCCTCTCCTCCTCTCCTCTCCTCTCCTCTCTCCTCTCCTCTCCTCCTCTCCTCTCTTCCCTCCCCTCTCGTTTGTCTTTGCAGCTCGTAAGAAAAAACGTTACAAACGAAAGTCCAAGTGGAGCACCGGCGTCATCAAGAAACCCAAGAAAAAGAAGTTGCCGTTCCCTCCCTCCTCCTCGTCCTCCTCTTCCTCCATGTCCAGCAGAGGCAACTCTGAGTCAGGACCGGAGGAAAATGGAGGCGTCGACACGAGAGCGGTGAACGGCTCCGCGGGCCCGAGCTCATCCGCCATGTCGGAGAGCAGCGACGGCGAGGCAGCCGCTGTGAACGGGTATCATCACGACTTGAACGGCATCACAGATACACAAAATGGAGTCTACATGAATGGGTACCACCGTTCACTCGACCTCCAGCCAGCCGACAGCGTCCCCACAGGGAGGCTGAACCTAAGGAATCGAACACGGACCTCAAAGACACCCCCGAACCTGAAGATGATGGTGAACGGGGTTTGTTTGAGCAATATAGGTCTGTATACTCATGCATGGGGACGCCGCTGTGCTGTTACTGAGCACGACTGCTTTGCTCTACTAACTCCAGTGAAGACTGGACTGTGGCTAAGCTAAGCTAAGCTAAGCTACGCTGCGCTGCTTCTGCGGATGAAACGTGTGTAAACCGGAGTGAAGCTGAGACTGCTGCTGCCGCTGAACAAGCTTCGACAGGCCAACGCTTCAGACTCGGAGGCTCCGGGCGTCGAGCCAAGCTGACACAAAGCTGAGCTGAAAACACTTTGTCTGATACCTTATCACAGAAACACACACTTCAAATGCTTCGCGAGGTTTGTAGTCGACATGATGGGATTTCTCTTCCAGCGCCGCGACACCAAATTAACAGTTTAAGACGTCTTTAACCTGGAAGACTCAGCCAGGAAACACCTGAACCTGAAGTCATTAGAAAGTACACAGAGAGCGATCAGAGGCGATTCAACTAACCTGATGGTTTGTTACATAGAACCATCTGGGAAGTCAAAGGGCATCAGGCGAACTTCAGATCAGATCAATGAACCGTAAAATGTCGTCAAACTCTTCCCGGCGACAATCCTTGAACAAATACTCTCCACATCTGCGATAACTGACGCTTGCAGCATCAACACGTGCAAACGGTCACTTAGACCGCCTGTACCTCAGAAACCAAAAGTTCTTGGACACATTCTCCTTATCAAACAGGTAAACACAGTTAGAGACTAGCTTCACCGTCATGTCGGTTTCTCTTTCTGCTGTTCCAACGATCACCAACCCTAGTTTGCTCAAAATAAACCCTGAACATGCAGAGTTTGTCACGACTTACTGTCGTCCAAATGAGAGTCCTGCCCCTGCATAAAGCGCTTGTGCCTCGTCCTCCTCAGAGAAGAGTAAGAGCAATGAGACGAGAGCCAACAAGGCGGCCATGGAGCAGATCCAGCTGTTCAACAGAGGCAGATCTGAGATCCTCAGCGAGGGAACGTCACAGCTGGTGGTCAGTCACAGCAAGCTGAAGGTGAGTCCAGCAGGTGTTTTTATGCATCACTGGATGATTCAGAGGCGACCTGGTGGTAGTACTCTTTGTGTTCTTCAGGATCTCCTCAGAAGAGCTGTGGCTAAAACTGATGGTGCAGAGGTGGAGCCGCTGGAGAAGCTCTACGCTCTGCTAGCCCAGTGCATCTACAGACACAGAAACATCTACAACAAGACGGAGCTCGTCCAGGTACATCTCGTTTCGCCCTCTTTTTCTGGACAGTTATCACGACTGGAGATTTGCTCATCCCACGAAACTGATGAATGAAACACGAATGAATACCCCTCACCCCACCTTCCTCTTCCAAGCATCCTATGAAAAGCATAGTAGCGTTTAATTTGTCCATATTATAAATGATGCTCTGCCATTAGAGCCCCGTAACTCTGACACACTGGACCTTATACTGATACGACTGATCGACTGTTCAGTTCGATTAAACATTTTTATGTTTGTTTGTTTGTTTTCCAGGAAATGCAGAAAGAAGTTGACGGCTTCTCTTGATCTCTCGTTAATCTGAATAAAACTTTAGCGTATACAAACAGGGACTTGTTTGTTTTTGCATTTTTTTGATACGTCAGTACTTCGTTATTTATTCTGTTATTTATAAGAGATGTGACCAGCGTATGGAACCATGCAGCACTGTTTAACTTTAATGTATGTATAATATAAATTTAATTATGATATAATTATGATTGTGTGTTTGATGTTAAGGAAAGTGGAACAGATTCCCATCGAGACGACGGCTCGGCCGAATGTGGAAAATAATCTGATATTTGTGCTTCATATTAATGTTTGTTAAATTCTCTCCGAGTTTAGATTGTTTTGTTTTCATATTAAAGACATATGTGACATTTCCGCAGATCTGTGTTATATATTCTGTTGAGTTGTGTACTCATATTATCCCAGATATTTACAACAAGCCACCTGTGACCACACCCACCTGTCAATCAAAGCGTCCACGCTCTTAATCCTGCATAACTTTAAGCCTTAATATAACCTGAACAGGTGAGTTGTATATAAATTCACCCTCAGTACAGTTGTCATGAACGGGGAAATTAGCTACAGAGACCAAAACTGTTTTTTGTACCAGGCTGTAAACATGTTTATTTCTGCTGTGAAGTTGGACATTTGAACATGGGGACTTATGGAGACTGACTCACTTCTGCAGCCAGCCTCAAGTTAGAGGAACTGCAGTTTGTGGCTTCACTTCACAAACACACAGTTTGCGAAGAAGGAAAGTGACTAAATATAACATGATGAAAACATCGACCCACGTCACGTTTCTATCCGCGATGGTGGATAACGATGAAAGACAACAACTCCCATGATCCCACGCTGCTCTGTGTGTGTGTGTGTTAATGTTTTGATGTTAGAAGAAACTACAGACTTTGTTTAAGTAATCAGTGGTTTAGTACTTTGAGTATTTCCATTTTCCAAACAAATAATGAGTCTAAAATGTGATTTTTCTAAATTAAAGTACCCGGCAGTGAAACGGTTAACGTATCAACGCAGTATTATACTCCATGCACCTCTAACAGGACGAACTCTGCAGTATAAGAAGTACTTCTCAGGTGTACTTCAGTCGGTACACTGTGTGACTGTGACTGGCCTACTTCACTCTGATAGTACACACGCTCCTGTCGTCTCTCTATGACGCAACGACGCACGCTTCAAATAAAGCTGTCACTCTGACCTACAGTACACCACGCGGTCATTTCCGCTCCGCGGCGACACCTTCAAAATAAAAGACCTGGGAGTTTTTATTTAATTAATTAAAACAAATAGAGACAGCAGCGTGCACAATACAACAACACAGACAGGAATAGAAAAAGTAATAAAATATTATAATTAAGAATAATTAGGAATACATAAAGTGTACATACCTATACTTTACACATAGAAGTCATTTTTTTGTAATCAGTATCATTTCATGTTTGAAATTTGAGGACTAATAAAGAATACATCATGCCAAACTGTTTTTATAACATAATTTTAAGCTTACATTTTATGGTTTTAAGTGAGATCAACCCAAACATTTGTAGCTATTTTCAATTAAATAATAATAAAAAATCTAGTTATGATTATGTATTAATAATAATATTAAACATTTGCATAAAAAACAAATATATTGTTAACTGTTAAGAAGTTAACCCGCGCTAACGTCTATACAAATACAAAACTATATGAAAAGTAGAAAGTAACTGTAGAAATAGAAATGTTTTATAAAGATATGAAATAGAACTACAAACAGGGATAAACATTAACAGTAGTTTAATTAATAATTAATTAATTATTGTTATCCACTGTAGTGAGTCGTTCATAATAATAATAACACAACAATAACAACAATAATAATAATAATTCTTGTTTTTTGGGTTTTTTTAACCTTCTTTGGTGAATACCTTAGTTCAAGCTTTTATTTTGAAATGTTCACTCCGGATGTGTTTCTCGGCCGTCGCTTGCTTGTAGCGGCGCGGTACAAAAAAAATGTCTCGGTGAAGTGTCGGTGCTTCTTCCACCGAACTGTCCTTTTTACTGACGACACACCGGAGGAAACGTCCAGCGATGCGAGCCGCAGCGCCGCCAGCCGAAAGCAGCGCTAACGGGCGGTAGTTGGCTCGTCCCGCGGGCCGTCGGAGCGGCTCTGTGTCCGGCTGGAAGCAGATGGGATCCTCGGTGTGTTCGGCTAAAAGGCGGAAGACTGCGTATCAACACACCGAGCTACAGCCGCTAAGCCGAGCTAACTAACGGCCGCAGATTCACTCAGGTAACCGCACACACCTAAGCTGACAGCGGGGCTGCCTGTGGGTGCCTGTTCCCCGGGTACACACAGCCGCCTGCCCCGCTGCCACTTGTGGATGAACAGCGAGCGAGCAGCGAGCTAACGTTAGCCCGGGATGGAGGTGCTGGTGGCGGCTGTTGTTGGGGTTGTTGTCGTTCCTCTTTCTCTGGTTGTTTCTCACAGTGAGCTAGCTGTGGGTAACACATCTGTGCGCGTGCGCGCGCGTGTGTGTGTGTTGAAACAACACACACACACACACACACACACACACACACACTGTGCATCAGTTTATTCAGGATGCAGCTGCACGGTAAAGTGTCTCTAACACCTGATAAGTTTCATCTTTAAAGGGTCAGTCCACTCATTTCCAACCCACAACGCTGCTCCAAAGCTGCACAGCACATTTAAATAGCTAAAGGCCGATAAGATGTAATTAATAATATGATAATTAGAGCCCCAGCTGCAGGATAATTAAAGAAAACACCACCTAGAAATTGGTATTTTTGCGATTTAGAGCAGCCAGTTTCAGTACTTCATTACTTACTCCTCTTCAGCTCCTGTTCTGGCATGACACTGCCTCTGCTTTCCCCCTTCAGCATTCCCTGAAAGCCTCCTCCGCGGTTTGTTGTGTTGTGTGACTTAATCGATCTTTAAATAAAGGAAAATAACACAAGTTAGCGCATTGACATACTGCCTGCTCGCCCAGCTCCTGTTCTGGCACGACATTGGCTCCGCTCCCCGTCAGCATTCCCTGTAAACCTCCTCTTCTTCTTCTTCTTCTTCCCAGTGGTTCAAAACACCTGTGGTACAAACACTAACACTCCCCAGTGCTCTGATCATCGACATGATTTACCGTCTGTTAGTTTTTTTAGAGAAAAAGCTGCATCATGTGTTCGGGGGGTTATTTTTTTGCACCTGAATGCATCAAACGAGCTGAAGCTGAAACGTCCCGTGTGTCTTGAATGTAACGCTCTGTTGCTTTCTTGTCGTCAGATATTAAAGAAACATTTCGACTGATGACGTCCGGCTTTATGGAGCCACGAGAGGACGACTTGAACTGAGACCGCTTTCACACTCGGCTACGCAGATCGCTCATCGGACCTCAGGATGGCGAGCAGGAGGAAGTCCACCATCCCCTGCATGGTTCCTCCCCGAGAAACCGTCGACTCGGATCAGGACATGGAGGACGTCACGGACGCGGCCGAACCGGAGGACAGTAACGGCGTCGGGGCCGTCTCCTCCTCCGAGGTGTCGGGTCTGCTGGAGGAGCGGGGCGAGGACGCCGCCACTGCCGCCGCCGACGTCTATCTGGACTCAAACATGGCAGAGGGAGGCTACGAGTGTAAATACTGCAGCTTCCAGACCACAGAGCTCAACCAGTTCACCATGCACGTGGACGCCGAGCATCCCGACGTCGTCATCAACACCTCATACGTCTGCATGGAGTGTGACTACCACACCAAGAGGTGTGACACATTTATACCATATACATGTGTGTGTGAGAGAGTTTTCTGTTGTTGCTCTGATTGGATAGTTTGTGTATTTGTTCATGAGCCTCTAACCTGTTTTTATTTTAAAGGGACAGTCTGAAGTGTCGTTGTGTCAGGTACTGATCCACAGACAGTAGACGGCGGTCCACGTGGACGAGGACCAATCAGTGCACGATATATTCAGGATACTCTCTCCAAAGCTACCGTTTTACTTCACAGCACACAGGGAGTTTGCTGGTCTACTGCTGCCCCAATCCACAGAAACGATGATGAAAATATTTCAAATGTAGCGTCCACTCAGAGGTGAATCGCGTGTGTCTGTTTGAGTCTAACCGCTGTGAATCTGACAGGAAATAACTTTTTTACCTCGCCGATTAATCAGTGCAGCAGTGTGTGTCTTTGAAGAGAGCACAGATCTATATAAACTCTGGAGTTTCCTGTCTGACGTCGAGGTAAAGCGGTGAAAATCTTCTAACTACAGCCACACTGAGGTGGCTAAAACAGCAGCACATCACTTAGCTTCATGCTGCTCCTCCTGTCTGCTTATTTAAGCCGTCTACTGACTGTGGATCAGTGCTTCAAATAACCAAACTGTTCCTTTAAGAATAATTCAAATGAGTGCACGATGTCGAACACGTCGCTCTTTGTGGAGCTTTTTAGTCTCTTAGCTCAGCGCTGTGTGTCTGTCTGCTTATTTTGGAGCTCCTCTCCCGGCGTGTGGTCGTAATTAATGACAACTGAAGCTCCTGGCAGCGGATCAGTCTCATTCACACACTTTGATTGAACACAGAACACTGAGCTATTCCCAGAGCTTTTCTCGCAGTAACGGAGCAGCTTCAGCTGCAACCAGAAGTTCCTCTTCGAGGTCGGCAGGGTTGTGATGAGATGTGTAGACGCTTATTTCAGATTAAAGAAGTACTGACCCTCGTTTCTCTCCACCCAGTTATGATACGCTGCTCGCCCACAACGCTCGCCTCCACCCGGGCGAGGACAACTTCACACGGACGATGGTGAAACGAAACAACGAGACCATCTTCCAGCAGACGGTCAACGACCTCACCTTCGATGGCAGCTTCGTCAAAGTGGAGGACGACGAGGCGGAGGAGACATCCCGCAAAGGCATCGCCCTCAGCAAGACGCCCATCATGAGGATCAAGAGCAGGCCGGAGCCCAAGAAGTTCACCGCCTCGCACAAAATGGCCGTCGACGACGTCATCAAAGTGGAGAGCGACGACGACGAGGACGACGAGAACAAGGAGCCGCCCACGCTGTCTCCGGCCCCGATGACCGTCCCCGCCCCCCGCCTCATCCCCGTCTCGGCGCCGGTGCACGTCCAGGCCGTCCCGCAGAGCATCGTGGTCAACAGCCCCAACGTGCTGCAGATTAAAAGCAGCCCGGGTGGCGGCGCCGTGCTGCCTCCGGGGACGCTGGCTCAGGTTCTGTCGGCCCTGCAGAACCAGCAGAACAGCAGTCAGACGCAGACTCAGCTCCTCATCCCCATCAGCAGCATCCCCACCTACAACACCACCATGGACAACAACGTCCTGCTGGTCAGCGCCTACAACAGGTACCTGCACCTGAAGGGGCGGGGCTACAACTTCTTAAAATGATCTCTTTAGACCGACGTGTGTGCTTGCACGATGCTTTGAAACTTTGAGGGTCTGGTGTGACGTCATGTAGAGACACAAACTGAGACTTGAGTGTAATCTTCTGTTTGTTTCGTTAACGTAAACTATGATGAAAAAATGTGTATCGGCGACTTTTTTCCAAGACGATCTAAAACTAAATGTTTGTTTCGTTGACTAGACAGGTCTCAAGTGTTCGTGATGTTCTAGTCAATATCTCAACCCCACCAGAAGAACCGTGGTTAGTTTCAGGACACAATGTAGCATATTTACATATTTGGAAGCACGCAAACCAGAAAAAATACCAAATCTGATCAAGTTAACAAAGTCTGGTGGGAAAAACACTTCTGAAACACTGCTGGTGGCGTTTGACGACGTTGACGTGCCAGTTAAAGTCCGTGTAAAAGCATTTCTTTCCAACACATTAAATATGTTGTAAAATAGTTGCTGAAAACACGTGAAAAGACTTTGAACGATATATCACTGAAATGTGGAGTCAGAGGTTCAAACTGTTTTTCAGTCTCAGGATTTTGTGGGCGGTCCTTAAAGGGTGGCTCGATGACACGCTGAGGCCACCCTGAGCAGAGAGACAGAGATGAATTCAGCTCAGCTCAGAGTGTTTCAAAGTTAGTCATGCCATTTTCTGAACTCGTCTGACACGTTTCAGTCGCTTCAAAATGGCCGCTCGGCCGCTCCCACGAGCAGGCGTGGCTTCAGCACTTTCAGAGGACACGCCCCCACAGTCCTGGAGCTGAGAACTCATTTTTACCTGATTTTGACACCTAATTTCATAAACTTGTTGATATTTTTAATCATTCAAATTTGGCTGGGTGTTTAATAACACTTTCTTCTTTGGTCTGACAAACTCAGAACACACTCTGACTTTAACGAGAGCCAATCGGCATCAATCGACCTACAAAAATATCTGTTAATCAACGACCTGAAACCAACCCGATCCACAAAACACTGACTTTATGCATCATAGCAGCACATTTGTCAGGACTGATCCTGGATGACGCGTCCACGGGACGACACGGAACGAGATTTTTCAACTTAAAACTTTATTGTTGAATAGCAGCAAATAAAAGTGACGAAAACTAAGAAGACTGCATCTAAAAATCTTCCATAATGAACTGATCTGCACTCACTGTGTTGTCCCACTTGTGTCCTCAGTCAAACTCTGATTTTTTTCTGCCCGCAGGTTCCCATACCCCTCGGTGTCGGAGATCATGGGTTTGTCTTCACAGACAAAGTTCAGCGAGGAGCAGATTAAAGTCTGGTTTTCTGCTCAGAGGCTGAAGCACGGAGTGAGCTGGACGCCGGAGGAGGTCGGTGCTTCATGACACGATTTCTGTTTTGTTTTTTTTGTTTCTGATGTCTTTTAAAGTCACATCTGTTTCCTCGTTAATGACAAAACATCAGACGGAGCCGTTCTGCCTGCAGACGACTTTAACTGAATGAACTCGAGTGTCGTAGTTTCATAACGACGCGCAGCAGAGAAAAGAAACATGAAGTCGAATCAGCGTCAGATATAAAGTTTGTTACGTTTGATGGATCGCCCAATCAGATCAGATCTTCAGCCTGTATCATCAAAGACACTTTCAGTTTGCAGACTGCGAGTCGTCCATCAGATCACTTCATAATTTTTATACACTTGTTGTGATCTAATTATGTCTTTATTGATTATGTGACCTTTCTTCAAGCTCTGCTTTCTTTTTTTATCTTGATGATATTTTGTCATCTTCAGTTTGGTTCAATCCAAAAGGCGAGCTCAACATAAAAACAACAAGCCGCCCCGACTGTCGTAGAGCATTAAGATTGGAGACCGGGGATTGGCCGGTCAGGACAGGTGCCGCTCCAATCGTCGTCCTCCAGGTCTCCGGTAAAACGGTGACGGAGGTGTACACGACTCGTTATCTGGGACCGATACATACACGACACAACAACAATATTTATCATATCAGTTTAATTCTGTTCATGTTCCACAAAGTCTGAAGATTACTGACTTCAAAATATACTTTGCACACTGACAAATAAATGAACGGTCTCTAATTAGGTAGGTTTATTTAAACAGTTGACACAGAAAATCACATTATATAAAATGTATAAATTGATCCCCAACAAAACATGACTTGGTACTGGATGTTTCTTGTAGTTGGTCACCAGGTTTGCGCACTCTTTGATCCACTCCTCTTTGCAGATCCTCTCCAAATCTTTAAGGTTTTGGGGCTGTCGCTTGGCAACTCGAAGCTTCAGCTCCCTCCGCAGATTTTCCAGGACCTTAATATGCTTTTTCTTGAGCCACACCTTTGTTGCATTGGCTGTATGTTTTGGGTTATTTCCTGGCTGTAATGTCACGTTACATGACCCCATCCATCTTCCTCATAATGTGGTGAAGTCGTCCTGTACCCTCAGCAGAGAAACGCTCCAAACCTTTCCACCTCCGTGCTTGATGGTGTTCATGCAGTCATAGTCCTCTAAACACGGCAAGTTGAGTTGATGCCCAAGAGCTCGATTTTCTGAATCTTTCAGGTGTTCACACAAAGCACGAGGCAAATAATGTGTAACGATTTACAGAAAGTCTTCCAAATAGCAGAAGTTGACTGACAGGAAGTAACTTAACTTTAAGTCTGTAATTTTATTGTACAGTCACTTATTATGGCTCAAACCCAACGGGGCGCCATGGCGAGTGCCCGTTCAAAAGTCCGGTTTGAAATGTGTCGGTGAACTCTCCTCGTTCCTTCTCTCTCTGCAGGTGGAGGAGGCGAGGAGGAAGAAGTTCAATGGCACGGTGCAGACCGTCCCTCAGACCATCACCGTCATCCCCGCCAACATCGCCGCGGCCACCAACGGCCTGCAGTCCATCTTCCAGACCTGTCAGATCGTCGGCCAGCCGGGCCTTGTCCTCACTCAGGTGGCCGGTAACGGCAGCACCGTGCCGGTCGCCTCCCCCATCACCCTGACGGTCGCCGGCGTCCCCGGCAACCAGCCCAAAGCCGCCGAACCGTCGACATCGGAATCAAAGACTGAGATGTCGGCCGGCGCGGCGCTCGGTTTGGACTCATCGGCGACCAAACCGAAGAAGTCTAAGGAGCAGCTGGCGGAGCTGAAGGCGAGCTACGGCAGGAGGCAGTTTGCCACGGAGGCGGAGATATCGCGGCTCATGCAGGTCACCAAACTCTCCAAACGAGCAATAAAAAAGTGGTTCAGCGACACGCTACAACCAGAGGAACTCGAAGGATCACCACGGCGTGCTGCTCAGCGACGCCCCGTCTGGCAGAGTGCCGGCAGGAGGCCGAGGAGGAAGGAACAACAGCGGCAGCCTTAACGACAGCAACAACAGCGGCAATGCCGCCACCACCGCCACGATCGTCATCGACTCCAGCGATGACGCCAGTGATTCCTCCCCGACTTCTGCCAATGCCCCAGGGTCGTCGGGTTCATCCAGCGACCCGCGGGTCAAGTTCCGCCATGCCTTCCCTGACTTCACGCCGCAGAAGTTCAAGGAAAAGACTCCGGAGCAGCTCCTGATCCTGGAGGCCAGCTTCCAGAAATCAGACACGCCTTCAGACGAGGAGTTGAGCCGACTGCGGGCGGAGACGAAGCTGACGCGGCGCGAGGTGGACGCTTGGTTCACGGAGAGGCGGAAGATACCTTCTGCGGCGCAGTCGAAGGAAGACGACGACGAGGGGGGCGAGAAGGCTAAACCGGCCGCCACGCCTTCGTCCTCCGCTCAGGAGCGGCAGACCACGCCACCCTCCGGCAGGAAGACGATGAAGAAGACACCGGAGCAGCTCCACATCCTGAAGAAGGCCTTCGTCCGCACGCAGTGGCCGACAGCAGAGGAGTACGACCAGATGGCGGAGGAGAGCGGGCTGCCGAGGACGTACATCGTCAACTGGTTCGGAGACACACGCTACGCCTGCAAGAACAGCAACCTGAAGTGGTACTACCTCTACCAGAGCGGGAAGGTAAGCGCTTCACAGCAAGGACAACACGATGAGTCAATTTTCTGTGGGTCGACTTTTATTGTGAAGGTTTAACGACACTTAAACAAGGTTTTAGAGCTTCAGAGGTGATCAGGTTTATTCTGAAAGAACGAAGCAGACGGACTTTATTCTTATCACAACAATTTAAAATCACACTATCAATAACATCACAGGAAGTTACAGGAGCTGTAAGAGAGAAAAACACAAATAAAATATCAAAATAAAATCACGAGGATAAATATGTTTTGAATTTCAATCATTGACTGTTTATAAATGTACTGTACGTGTCAGAGGTCTAAATCAGCTGAACTTTGAATCTTTCACAAGAAAAAATGTTGCAAACATCACAAAAATGTTTTCAAGAATTTAAAGAATCAAGAAAAACATGAAACTTTATTTATAAAGCACCTTTTAATTAACTGAACGAGTCAAATAAATCAGTCACAGAAAGAAAGGATAAGAAACGACTAACGTCTCAAAGCTGAAAGAATATTCGAAATAGAAATATATCTAAAACGTGTGACGTAAAGTTCTGAAATCAAATAAAAACATTCAGACATATTTAAAATAATGAAGTTCAGTTCATCACTCCAGCAGTGTTTTATTTCTAACCTTCAGGAAACGTTAAAAACACGTTCAGGAAGTGTCGTAAACTGTTTGATTTGATTGATTTAAACAGAGTTCATGTTTTCAGTCTCACTCTCTGACTTGCAGCGACTCTCTGTCGGGTTTCAGGTGGACGAGGCGCTGAACGGCGGAGCAAAGAGCCAGAAGAAGTCCAGGAAGCGTTTCCGTGGTTGGTCCAGGAGGACACGCCGGCCGTATCCCTGCAAACGATCTCCACAGGGGGGCGCCACCGCCATCAAGGTCAGTGTGCAGCACACGGACGGTCGAACGAGGCAGTCTCATGTTTTTAGAGAGACGTTCTGGAGGTTTGTGGTCCTGGTAGACTGTGAGGTGTCACACAGAGAGCTGATGAATAATTTAAATGTGATGTAATTTAATTTAATCTGACGACAGTCAGATCAGATTCTTCATTAAAGTGTTTCCTTTTGACACATTGAAGGATCAGCCTTTAGTGTAAATCAGTCAGCTGATACCAGGAGGGATACACATTGTTTCCATGAGTCCTTGAAATCTTTGAAAGAATGGAAACTTTGATGTTTTTTTTAGTAAATAAGTTCGGCTCTCTGTTTGTGAATCTCCAGTTTTTGTGGTTCAGTTTGAACTTTGAGTGGAGTGTTCTGAAGTTCAGCTTCTCATTTCAGTTCTTTAAATATTAAAAATGCGTTTGTTTTACGTTAAGACTGCGATGTTTCATCACCTGTCATCTGTCCGTCCTGCAGGTGAAGTCTGGAAAGGCGTTTCTGAAGGACTACTACCTCAAACACCGAGCCCTGAGCGAGAAAGACCTGGACGACCTGGTGACAAAGTCCAGCATGAGCTACGAGCAGGTGAGGGACTGGTTCTCCGAGACCGCCAGGAGGGTGGAGGAGGGCAAGGAGCCCTTCAGTGACGAGGAGGCCGAAGGGGAGGAAGAGGACGAGGAGGAGGAGGAGGAGGAGGAGGAGAAGAAGAAGAAGAGGAGGAGGAGGAAGAAGAGGAGGGAACAGCAGAGCACGGAGACAGCGAAGGAGAGATGGAGGTGAAAGAACAAGGTGAGGAGGCCACTGACGACGACTGCAACGAGGAGGAAGAGGAGGAGAAAGAAGAGGAAGACGAGGAGGAGGAAGAGGAGGAGGATGATGACGCGATCCAAGAGGAATCTGAAGGTGTCTGCCAATCCCAGCCTCAGGCAGACGAGCAGACATGAGCAGACAGGTGAGTGGACGAACAAAAAAAATGAAATGAATGTACACAAACATGCAAGAAGTAAATAGACACCTTCATTCAAATTTACATACTTGCATGTGTGTATGTGTTGTTCTGTTTGTTTTTATGTTTGTGTGTATGAATAAATAAAAACTTAAAACTGAATAAAAACTCAGCCAAATAATAATAAAAATTGAAAGTCAGAATTTTAGAAAAAAAAGCCAAGATTTTAATAAAAATTGGACTTTTTTTATCTAAATTTAAAAAAAAAGAAAAAAAAGGTCCATTTGAATGAAAATGAAATGAATGTATATGTGGTTGTCTGTTGATGCTGGTGTCTGTTTGATTTCCAGTTTGATTTTATGTTTGTGTGTATGAATAAATAAAAACTTAAAACTGAAAAAAAAACTAAGCAAAAAAAAAAAAAAATTGAATGCAATATTGAAAAAGTCAGAATTTTAAGAAAAAGTCAGAATTTTGAGAGAAAAAAAGTCAGAAAAATTGAAAAAGAAATTAAAACTGAAAAAACTAAGCAAAAAAAAAAAAAACAGAAACAATTGATTAAAAAATTGAAAATCTGAAGAATAATTGAAAATGTGCCAAAAAATTAAAAATCTTAAGTCGAAATTAAGTTTAGTTGTCGTATTGTCTGAACTCAAGCATCACATATTATTTTATGATTGGAGGTGGTTCGGACATTTGATCTGGATCCTCCTGGAGGTTTACCGGACACGAGACGCGGAGAGGTTACGTAGATAATAATTTTTTTGGAGGTTTGTTGACGTATCAGGTCATCGTCAGGGATTCAAATTATTCGTTATTGCGCAGACTCTGCTGGTACTTCATGTGTTCGACGGCTTCCTGTCCTAATTGGATGTTTCGTCTTTCGTCCCGCAGCATCGACATTGCTTCCCCCACCCCGGAGACAAACGCAGGATGACATGCATCAGTGTTTCTCAGCTGGCAGGTCAGGATCCAAAGATGACCGCATGAAGCTCGAGACAGTCGCAGCTAAGATGGATGACGGGTTACTATAATGGCGGGTTTGTGCCTTTTGAGATGAACTTTGGGTCCTGATGCAGCTGAGAAGCACTGAGACGACGGACAAAGCATCAGGATGTAGTTTGTTTCTGCCGACAAACTGTGGGGACCAACCGGACGTCTCGCCAACGTCACCAACGAGAGTAAGTTCCAGCTCTGCTCCTGCACCGACGACGAGGCTTTTATTTTGGTGAGAATGACAGGGCTTTCATTTTGGCCTTTTAAACGTCATATAAAAAAATCAATGTTTTAAGGTAAACTTTGTATAAAGAAAATCATTTTTAAGAGGTGAGACCTCGCATGGATTTCTCATTAATATAAAGTTTTTCAGAATAAAGGACCATCAGATCTTTTTCTCCAGGGAGCGTCCCCAAAAAAACATTTTGAGGTTTTTAAAACCAAACTCAGATTCGTGCCATTCTGTTTTATAAGTTTTTGTTTTTGAATAAAAAGAATAAAAAAAATCCGTGCTGGAATAAATTCCACCTTAACGTTTTTGTATTTTTTTTTGTTTTGTTAGTCTGAACGACGTGTTAACGTAACGGGGACTGAATCCATTATACTATTATTACGCTATTATGAGTTCTTTTTGAATATGGTGATGATAATTTCCATGTTAGCGAGTGTTTGGGTCCATTCAGTTTTAACAACATCGATTCAGTTTGTGAACTTACCTCCAAAAACCAACTTAAAAGAGGAAAATCCACCTTTAAAACGTTCAGAGCCCAACGATGGCACAGTGCTGAAAAATTCAACGAGAGCTGAAGTGATACTCGATTTTAAGTCGAGTGCTCGGTGGGATTGAACCATAAAGATGAACTTCGTGACTCCGTGTCTTGGTTCAGTTTAAACACCACCACCCTTTCCTCCACGTTTTATGATGCTGATATCAACTTCTCATCTGCGTTTGTCCCATCACACATTTATCAGCGTCAAAACAGGAAGGAGGTAGTCCTCATGATGAATGGTGTAACTCCACGCCTTGTACGGCCATTTAAAAACCACTAGGCGCGCCGTACCGTGGTCAAACAAAGGTTACAATCTTGGTGATGGGAGGTGCTTCCGGCATCTGATCCGGATCCTCTCCGACGCCTCCTCCTGTCCAACAGAGGGCGATGTGGAGAGATTACATTGATACAAGAAAGTTAAACTGACCATCTTGTTTTGGACTTGGACGGTTCGTTGACGTTTCACATCATCGTCAGGGATTCAAATAATACGTCAACCAAGCGACAACCTCCGTGTCTATGAAGTCGTCCACCTGAGGCTGGCTCCAGAAGTGAGTCAGTCTCCATAAGTCCCCATGTTAAACTTCACAGCAGAAATAAAGGTTTACAGCCTCTGATAGCGTTTGAGTCGTGGACCGCCACGCGTCCACGCTCTCTTTATACATATCATCTTTGACTGAGGCGTGTTGAAAGGCATTCTGGGTAACTGAAATGTTTTTAAAGGTGGTTTTTTTTTTTCCTTTGACGTCCAGCTCGACACGAAAGTTTAAAAAGTTTTTAAAGTTTTAGACGTCGACTTTTTTCTCCCTCAGAGTTGATGGACTTGAAAAGGAGATGAACCCAAACACTGTTTGTGTCCAAAATATATATAAAGAAAAAAAACAAACAAAAACAGCATGTGTGCTCTTCTTCAGGAAAACAGGCAACTTTACCTCAGTCAGTTAAGCTACAAACTCGGTAAGATTGTGACATTTACACTTTACGACAGTTTTTCTTTTTTCTAGAGTTCAATACTGTATGCATGAAAACACGAGTACGCAAAGAGAACTCTGTCTTTAAAGACGGCGTTTTGTCTGTTTTTGTTTTGTGTCCTCGCCGCCAAAGTAAGAATCACTTTAAAAAGAATAATTCAAAAAAAGGAGACGTAGTTATTGGTGCGTTTATTTGCTCAGATACGGGTGAACTAGTCAACAAAATCTTTCAGGTTTTCCACGACGACGATATTTTAGGGACAAGAAACCACAAGCACTTGGCTCGGTTCCCCACGGGAACTTTTTAAACTTTTTCATACGTGGGGGTGAATTAAAAATGAAAAAAAAAGAAATAAGCTTTTATTTTGCTTTTCTCTGCTCTCTCTCTGTCACTTCCTGTGTTTACTGAACCGTGTAGGAAAATGTTAGAATATGCAAACGTCACAGAACAATCAGCGGGTCGAGCGGCGGTGAACGCTCAAATCAGCGTCTTTGATTTCTTTGTTTTTTTAATAACAAAAAGCGACATCATGGGATTCTTCATGAGCTCTGTAACTTTTCTGCCATTCTTCAGACGCTTTAATAGCCAACAGTTTTTAGTAGTTAATTTATTTATTATATCTGGACTTTCATGGATATCTTTTTTTTTTTTTTTTTTGTCTGCAAGCAAAAAATAAAAAGTGGAAAAAGTTTGATTCTGTTTTTTTTGTTTCTCTTTTAATCTAAAAGTACATTTACTCGAGTACTTTAGAGGTGTCTGTACTCACTGAACTGCATGAAACGAAATCTTATTAAATGTGAAGATTTATTTAAATTAAAGATCCTTGTAGTTTTCTGACTGTATTTCACTATTTTCTGACCAAATATGACAAAACTGAATTAATCGAGGAAATAAAAGTCAGAAGTCGTCACATTTAATAAGTTCGAATAGGAAAATGTTTCCGGCAGTTACTTTTATTATTGATCAATCTGCCGTGTATTTTCTCAATTAATTAATAAGTCGTCAGTTAATAAAATGACGGTGACAGGATGTCCTGAACTGACGTCTTAAATTCAGTTTACAAAGAAACGTTTCACAGAGCGAAGTCACAAAGTTAAAAAACACGAGCATGTTTAATTTCCTGATATTTTACGGACAAAACTGACTGAAACAAAGAAAATCGTCACATTTAATAATAAAAATATTGTTTCCAGCACTCGTTTGTATCGTTGTTAAATTAATTACAGCTGCGACCAGCAGTTATTTTGATCTGTTTTCTTAATTAATCATCGTTTAGTTCATAAATGTCAGAAATGGTGAAAGATTCAGTTTAGAAAGAAACAGGCCAGAAATCTTCATGTTTCACTCTATTAAACATTTTTTCTGACATTTTAGGGACAAAACTGAATTAATTTTGAAAACTATAGTAACAACACTCTTTTATTGTCTAGTTTTGTCAAAAATATTCAGTTTAAAATGAATTAAATCTTAGAAAATTGTCACATTTAATAATCTGGAACAGGAAATTGTTCCTCCGTTTCGATCGATCAAACGAGCTGATTAATTTTGTGTCGATGAATCGATAAAAGTTTTCGGCTCTAAACCTCACGACATTTCAGAGGGTAAATTTTGGATTTTTTTTCCTCTTAATGAGCCGAATCGACGAGTCAGTGGATGGAAAATATTCGATAATTATTAAATCATTCATAATTTCATTTAAGCGTCTCGTTTTATTCTGAAGGATCAGGCCGTTGAAGCTTTGACCTTTGACCTCTGTGCTGTGAAGAACAATGTAAAGATCCATTTCCTCGTCATGAAACACGTGTGCTTCTGTCCTGTTTTTAAATTTTACTTCCCCGTCAGCGTCGCCTTCATTCCCACACCGCGCCTCTATTTTTTATTATTTTTTTCTTGTCCTTGGTGACCCGCCTGAATCATTCAAGGTATTCAAGCACCGTCGCCAAGTGCGCCTGGTGAAATGCCATAGAAACCAAGAGCTCCATAGAAACCAGACTAACCAGTCCAGGGGAACATACTGTTCTCCAAACCGCTCCACCTTTTTTAACCGACACACCGGGCGCCACTTTGTTGTTTTTTTTTCCACCTTTTTCATCAAATTTGATTTTTTTGGGGCGATTTTTTTTTTTTTTTTTGTGTGTGTGTGTGTCCGAGACGTTTTTTTCGGGAGCCATGTTGGGGCGTTTTGGCACGTCTGTGTGGTGAAATCAGGCGTTTGGTCTGATTTTTGTTGTTTCTTTCGTCCAGCAGATGGCAGTGTGAGCTCAGACACCCGCCCTCGCCTGACTCTACTGTAAATCATGTAAAGCTGGCAGGGGTTAGGTAATACACCATTTGTTCACAGATCTGGGCATTATCCAGCCTTCCTGGAAGTTCACTGGCTGAAAACCTGCTGCCACTCTTCAGCTTTTTTCTTTTTTTTTGTGCCTCTGTTAGTGAATGAAACATCAGGGGAAAAAAAGGTTGATTCATGTCCCTCACAACGCCGAGCTCTGCCCCATTTTGTGGCGTCTGGTCTCCCTCGAAAACACCAGTTACATGCCGCAAATGGTCTGGCAGGGGCCTCTGTGAAAACACGAGCAGACCGCCGGCCTCGCCGGAGATTAAAAAAATAAAAACTGATTTTTTTTTTAAGGATAAAATGAAGAAAACAAAAGAAGAAGAGAGGCGGCAACCGAAGAGTTAACCTGCACAAGACCCGTCTGAACCAGGGGTGGGACCTGCTCCCCTCCTAATCAGAGCAGAGAGAAAGGGATGAGGAGGAGGAGGAGGAGGAGGAGGAGGAGGAGGACGAGGAGGAGGAGGATGAGGAAGAGAAAATTAGAGTCGACACGAGTGGTGTGACGGGCCGAACAGAGGCCGCGTGAGGACAGTCGAGAACCCTTTCACTACTGACCTACTTCTACCAACACACACACATACACACTCGTACACACACAGTGTGTACGAGTGTGTATGTGTGTATGTGTGTGTTCCAGTCTATATGGCACGTCGTGTTTAATGCTTCACACACACACACTTGAAAACACAAACACACACTCTGCATCGTAGCACACTCTTAAAACCAGCAGGTCTGTTTTGAACCTTTTTTGGGTTCAATCAGTCAGAACGTTACGACCGCCCGTCCAATGTTGTGTACGCCGCCCCAAACAGCTCCGATTGGTCGAGGCGTGGACTCCATCGCTGCAGCAATACGTGGTCGTTCTAGTCAATGTATCAAACGCCACCACTCGGCTCCGCGTTGAATTCAACGCGTCTGTTCTATCTTTGACGGACGCCGCGAGCAGTCCGCGTCACTTTACGCAGAGCACCTCGAGCTGTCAGGAAGCCAGGCACAGAAACAGCATAGAGAATCTGGATTTTCAAAATAAAACACCCCAAAAGAGAAACAAATGAAGTGCGTAGCATGTTTCCACATGTAGAAGCATATTTAGAAGAACATGAACCAGGAAAATGACCAAATCTGAGCAAGTAAACAAAGTCTGGAGGGAGAAACGCTTCTGAAACGCTCCCGGTGGACTTTTGAAGTCGATGCAGGATGGACCAAAACGGCGATGTGACGGAGACGTGCCCGGTGGGGTTGCAGGGCTGGACCTCTGACGTTAGCAGCAGATCCTTTAAGTCCTGGAAGTTTGGAGGTGTGACCTCCATGGATCGGACTTGTTTGTCCAGCACGTCCCACAGATCCTCGGTTGAATTGAAATCAACACCACGAACTTCGATCATTCCCGAACTATTTTTACGAAAGAGGCCACTGCCATCAGGGAGTAATGTGTCTGTGAAAAGGGTGGACATAGTCTGCAACAGTGCTTTGTTAGGTAGTCCATGTCAAGCATCATTGACCATTGACCATCAAACTGTGTTCTGATTTCTTTCTATGAGAACCAGGATGAACTTTTTCAGCAGTTCCCCATGTGCAACAATGAGCCTTGGGGCACCCATGAAGCCGTCTCCGGTCCATTGATTGGTACTGACCACTGCAGGCCGGGAACAACCCATGAGAGCAGAAGATGTTCTGACCCAGTCGTCTCGCCATCACAGTTTAGTTTTTGTCAAAGTTGCTCGAATTCTGACGCTCGTCCATTTTTCAGCTTCTAACACGTCAACTTTGAGGACAAAATGTTCGCCTGCTGCTGATGACGACAAGATATGTTTCACTGAAGTAAGAGTAGCAACATAACAATGAGGAACGCACCTGGTTTCCATTTGTAGTCCAAGTAGTATCGAGCAATCACGTTTGAGCAGATTTCGGTCACAGCAGAAGAGGCGGAGCTCATTCGCTGAAATGCAATCACAGACTCGGCCGCTCCTGGAGAGAAACAGTAAAAATAATCACAACAAGAAACCTGCAGAATGTTTCATTGTTGTCTAACAAACAATATTAAAATTTGTATGTGATGTCATAAATATCTTAATGATCAAAAACTAGTGAGTCGCCAACTTTGCTAACAGCTGAAACATTTAAAAGACAAAACGATATAAAACAATTAAGAATTAAAGTTAAACCGTACATAAAAATGATCAATTAAAGATAACAATGAGTAGAAAACACACTGCGGGAGTGTGGAAGTGTTATTTATAGCTGTCCGAATGAGTTTAGCAGCTAACGTGGCCCATGATACTAACTTACGTAGTGCCCAGCTCCGGTTCTGGCATGACACCGGCTCCACATGAGTTCTGAGTTTGTCAGACCAAAGAAGAAAGTGTTATTAACCACCCAGCCAAATTTGAAATTTGAAAGACTAACTTTGAAACACTCTGAGCTGAATTCATCTGTGTC
Source organism: Miichthys miiuy (assembly GCA_036365135.1). Lineage (NCBI taxonomy): Eukaryota > Metazoa > Chordata > Actinopteri > Sciaenidae > Miichthys > Miichthys miiuy. The sequence continues at coordinate 1,254,417 of CM071606.1, read as the reverse complement.
TCTCTGCTCAGGGTGGCCTCAGCGTGTCATCGAGCCACCCTTTAAGGACCGCCCACAAAACCCTGAAAACTGGTGAAAAACTGTTTGAACCTCTAACTCCACATTTCAGTGATATAAAATGTCTGTTCACGTGTTTTCAGCAACTACAACATATTTAATGTGGAAGAAATCTCAGAATTGTCTTTACACAGACTTTAAACTATGAGAGAAAAGTTACACATGCATCATTTAATCAGTGTAAAAACTTTTTAAATCAGTTTGTTTGTGTGTAAATTTAACTTAAACTAACAAGCCGGGTCAGAAACACCTTCAGAGCTCCGTCTTTACCGGTCTGCTGAACTCTGAGGTTCCTTACTGAACCTTTTCATGACGGTTTTTTAAGAGTGCAGACGTCCCGGCCGCTTTTTTTTCCTTTTTTCAGCCGATTACGCAGCAAAGAGCGAGCGAGCATGAAGAGATATAGACTGAGAGAGAGAGAGAGAGGGAGGAGGGTGAGGCTGTCTGGTGCTGGTGTGGGTCATTCTGAGGACAACTCTCCTCTCTTCACCTCATCCCTCCCTCCTTCTACACCCTCCTCCTCCTCTTCTTCCTATACCCTCCCTCTCTCTCTCTTCCTATACCCCTCCACACACTCTTCTCTCCTCCTCCATCTCCTCCCCCTCTCCTCCTCATCCTCCTCCTCCCGTGCCCGCGGTCCCTGCCTGCTCGCTGCGTTGGCCTACATATCCCAACGCCTGGCTGCACGCAGAAACCAATGCAGCAGCAGCAGCAGCAGCAGCACGCAGCTCTTTATATGCAGCTGTTCATTCACATGTTCATGAAGCTGTGCACCTGTTAGTGAAGCTATAACACGCATGATAGATAGATGAAGTTTACCGCCTGTTGATCCACACTGACCTGTGATCAGGTGAACGGTGTCTCTGTCAGTCGTCCGTCTGTTCTCACACTATGTAACTTTGGGCTCCGGGTCGGGAGAAGTACGTAACGCTTTACGGCACTAAGTCACACACCACCAACTATTTCACTGATTCTGGTGAAACTGGATCATATTTTATGGAGGAAATGTTTTCTGGTTTTCCCTCTGATGTCCTGCAGAAAATGTTCCTCTTTCTCATCAAGTAGCTGCAGTTATCCAGTGTCGTGCCAGAACCCGGAGCTGAGCACTACATAAGTTAGTATCACGGCTCACGTTAGCTGCTGAACTTATTTAAAATCTATAAATGGACGATGTTATCCACACGACAGTATCCTGTTAGCTTTCTTGGACGATTTGCCAGCTAATGTATCAAAATATTCCAGCTGAAACCAGAATATGACAAAATATCTGACATGTTTTGGAGTAATGTTAGTTTTGTCTTTGTAGTCCGATGTCTTTGAACGAATGAATGAAGCCGACACAAGAAGTGCTAAAAGCTGCAGTTCCTCAAACGTCCACTTGAGGCTGGCTCCAGAAGTGAGTCAGTCTCCATAAGTCCCCATGTTCAAATGTCCAACTTCACAGCAGAAATAAACATGTTTACAGCCTGGTAAACAGGTTGTACTGAGGGTGAATTTATATACAACTCACCTGTTCAGGTTATATTAAGGCTTAAAGTTATGCAGGATTAAGAGCGTGGACGCTTTGACTGACAGGTGGGTGTTGTCACAGGTGGCTTGTTTGAGCAACCAGGCGTCATTCAGCCCGCCATCTAACTCGGCGGTTTTCTGATGCAGGAAGAAGACGTTTCATTCTTAATCCTCCCTGTAACACTCTGATTGGCTCTGCGGTTTTGCGAGCTGAGGGGGAAACAGCGGTCAGCGAGCACGATACCAAAACCTGTCAGTGAATCTCTCAACAATATGGAGCTGTAGGCAGCGATTCAGACAGATCTATAACACGAAAGACCAGCGGGGGAGTTGGAAACATCAGGATTCATCATCTGAGGAGCATGACTATCAACAGCAGGTTGAAACACGTTGACATCTGCAGCTTCCCGAACGTCAGAAATATAAATTATGGATTTTAAAAAATCAGTTTTTGCAGGAATATTGAGAATAACAGATGATTGAACGTGTTCCTGAAAACTTGTGAGAAACCCCTCGAGTCCCACAGACAAACTGAAAGCATTCATTTTTTATCTGACTCGTGTTGCATTCACTGACTTCACTTCAGCTGCGTTCACTGTCTGTCTGCGCCGTCTGGCCGTGACCTGTCGAACTCGCTGTGTAATGAAATCTCTCACCGCTGCCATCCCGTATACGTGATACATCAAGTCGGATTGCATGTCTGCGACTGAAGGCCTAATGTGAACAACTGATGCATGAGCAGCTTCTTCTGTTATATTATGTCAAATTTAACTATTTATGAGCCGTTTTTATATATATAATATCATTGTGCTGCTCTCCAGTGGTCAACTTTTAATTGTATTTATCATTTTTATCAGTGCATGTCTGTCAGTTTAACGTACGTCTGTCTGGTCGTCACACTTCTTGTTACGTCTACGCTAAAGCGGCACAAATGAGACATTTTTGTCCTCCGTCACTCCACAATACGACTCTCCAGCCTTCTATTAACTGTCAGAGAGCTCCCGCTCTCCTCCTCCTCCTCCTCCTCCTCCTCCTCCTCCCGCGTTAGCTGATAATCCCTCCAACATGAGAATAAATAATTCACCGCTGTCGGCTCACGGCCACGTCACTGCAGCTTTTTGTGCTTTCTCCTCCTCCCTGGATTTTTGTTTCAAACTTTACACGCTCGGTTTACGTGGCGGCTGCGGCGGCGTTCTGACTTTATTTTAAATATATAAAAATCTTTCTCATGATTTGGTGTCCCGCCGCTGTGTAATATCGTCCCTGCAGGCTGCTCTGTCAGTAGATGAAATGTCAGTCCGTGGTGCTTCCCCTCCTCTGTTCTGTGATAATCCCTTTAACATGAGAACATTTGCCATGTCAATCCCCCACCCGCCCCTCCACCTCCTCCACCTCCTCCTCCCTAAATGAACTAATGGCCGCCTGTCTCGGATGCCTCAGCTCTGACAGATTGGTTGGCCGGACCGCCGCGTCCTCACAGGACCCCTGACAGGCTGTGTTCACACAGGCCGACTTCCTGATCAAATCTCTGCACGTATAAAACGTTCAAACTTAAATCTGGACAGACGACTTGTGTGACTGACGCTTTCTACTCGCGCTCAAACCGCATCTCAGAGGGAAATATCAAACTTTTCACTTCACTATGTTTATCTGAGCTACAAATTTACACAGAAAACACACGAAGAGTCCATGAAACCACGAGTCCTTCAATCAGTGAGCGTACTGACGGATTTGCTGCTTTTTCTTTAAATCATTTGAAAGTATTTGTACTAATGTCGAGATTTGGACCAAACAATCCATCGATTAACGTCACTGGGAAAAGAGCGTAAGAAGAGCAGACCCGCCAAAGATGTGTCGGACGGAGAACGAATCCTTGCAAGTGATTGAGTGAGTTCACTGGTGCTCCTTACGGCACAGATTCGTGGAGGAAATCATGACCGCACTGAGACTTTACGCCTCACAGGTGTCGTTACCTTAAATTGTAACAAACTTGAACTATTTTTACAAATAATATTTGACTTGGACTCTGAATGGTCGGAAAGAAGCCTGCACACAGAATAACAGCACACTCGAGGTCGCGCCGTTATTCTGAATATCAGCACGCCGCGCTGATATTCAGAATAACGGCGCGACCTCGAGTGTGATAGTTCTTAAATGTAAATCTTAATTGTCATATTAAAATATATAATAGAGGCATTTATCCACACACCTCTTCCTCTTTCATCTAATCAAAGTTTTCTGCAAAAAAAAAAAAGGCGACAAATGAATCCAGAACTATTTCAACCTGCAAGTTGAACTGAGGCGCTGCACTCTCAAACCATCGGACACAAACCAAATACTTTTTCTATTTTGCAGCGTAAATTTCAGATTTAGAAGCTGCTTCATGAAATAAACAAAGTCAGAACACAACAGGTAGAGTATAGGTAGACATTTCAGGCTGACTGTGGAGGTTTGACTGGTCTGAGTGTCTGATTAACGAACGCAGCCTGATGTTGGATCCAGTTCAACTCCTCCACTGCAGGCCGTTGTGTTTTCTGGCGGACAAGCTGACGACTGACACCTCAGATTAATAGAAAAACCTGCGTTGACGCTGCAGCGCCAGGTCCTGTCTGAATGCGTCCTTACTCAAGTACTGTACTTTCGAGATACTTCTTCTTCTGTAGCTCCATTGTATCACACTTTACACTTCTACTTCACTACAGTTCAAAAGTAAATGTACTTTTTATTCCAATAAACTTATTTGGCAGCGATAGTTACTCGATACTCTTCAGGAAAGTACTTACTCAGTAGTAACACTCAGAACTACGTTCTGTATCGACACTACAGACCTGCACAGAGAAATTTAAACATACATGTGCGGAAGAGGAAGTCAAAAGCTTTGTGAAACTTCTCAGCTGCGGTGTGAACAGAACCACCGGGAGCAGCTGCAGGTCAAAGCGAGGACTCCTCGTGTATGACAGGGAGGAAAAAATCTGCTCGTAACTCACAGCAGACTGCACGACTTGATCAGTTTATCTCCTCTAACGCAGTATGAAACGCACACGTCTGAACGTACACACCGGCTCGTGCGGTCACGTTTGAGCGGGGCAAACACACTCTCGGCTGGCACGTGTGCTCATGCCAAGGCTATACGACCTAAACTCCTCAGCCAGTGAGTCACCTGGTCAGACTTTTATATATACCGTCACTCCGGTTTATTCACAGGCTTTAAAAACCATCCACTCACCACCTCGGCCTTTCAGGTCAGTACATCAGCAAACACACACACACACACATACCGTCTGCCCACGTAAACACGTATGCATGGATGCAGACCACACATGAGCGCACAAACATACTCTCTGAGCACGAGCGAGCGAGCAAGCGGCTGAGGGTGTCCTCAGGTGACCCACCCACCACCACCACCACCCCGTCCACATATGCTGCTTCTGCTTCACAGCAGCTTTAAATAGAAATGCTTTTATCTCAGTGACCGACTGGGAACCAGTGAGACGTGCAGACGGACACGTTCATCACCGACTTGTTGATCATGTCAACGAATTACTGCTCTGGACGAATGAGCTGCAAAGGTTTAAAAGTTTATTTGTGAAGCGCCTTTCAACAACAAGTGTCTTCCATACAACAGGAAGATGTTTAGATATAAAAAGAAACACGTAAATAGGATTTTAAAAATGGTAAAACTAAATCAAAAGGTCAAAATAGAGATTGGCAGATTGGTAGAACCACCGCCTGAATATCCATCTACGTCCAAACCCTCACCTTCGGTCATCAGCTTTGGGTCGTGACCCAAAACTCGGAATACAGCCGCCGCTCCTCCACATCGAGGTGGTTCAACATCTAATTAAGATCCTCCTGGGCGCCTTCCTTTAGAGGTTTTACTAGCATGTCCAACTGGTACAAGACCTCGGGGGAAAACCCAGAACTCACTGGAGGGATTATATATATATATCTATCTCATGTGGCTTGGGAACGCCTCGGGATCCCCAAGGAGGGGCTGGAAAATGTTGCTGGAGTTGTCTGGACTATCTTTTTTAACTTGAGACCATCAGCTCTGGATAAGAAAAAGAATAAAAGAAACAGAAATGACACTGCAAGATACAAATAAATAGTCCTGAGTAAACCAATATTTTAGTCACGTAAATTACCTGTATATCTATAAATACCCACTGAAATCAACTCTCAACAAACCTTTAAATAAGTGCAGTTTGTTCATGAAAGTAAAAAACCTTTAGCACATATGAAAGAATAGACGGTTCCAGTCAGTCCAACAAAACGTCGGAAATTCACGTTAAGTTTAGTTTGTCAACTTCCTTCCTCACTCTCCCAGAATTTATAGGAACAGGTGATCAAATGAAACAAACCTTCACCTTGATCAAATTACAGATTTATCAACAGCTCGGCGTCTGTCTTTCAGCCTTTTATTTCACCAAGCTCTCACCAACCACTAAAAGTCAGTCCCAGATTTACTCTTGTCCGGCGGCTTCTTGCTCGCTCACTCTCTCCTTTTCTCTTCTTAGCTTCCTCCGTCAGCGTCCTCTTCGCTCTCTTCTCCTCTGCCATTATGTCCATAGAAGCTGCTGAGCCCGGTTATGTTGCCCAATCACCCAGCCAACATGAGCTAACAGCAGCTACAGCTGTCAGCAGTTTACTTCACTGTCCATCATAAACTCTGTAAATCACAGAGAGTTGAGGCGGAGCAGCCGGAGGACATCAGAGGGAAAACCAGAAAACATTTTCTCCATAAAATATGATCCAGTTTCACCAGAATCAGTGAAATAGTTGGTGGTGTGTGACTTAGTGCCGGAAAGCGTTACGTACTTCTCCCGACCCGGAGCCCAAAGTTACATAGTGAGTTTGTTTGTCGACTTTATTTCGGTCTCGACTTCGTGCTTGTGCAGAAGCTGTCGTCTCTATTTTCCCTCCACAAGATCACTGACGGTGTCTAATTTCTGCAGCTGATGACAATGATGACGATCCGTCACTCTCTGCGTACGCGCTCATATACGACGACACGTAAAGACGTCAAACAGAGAAACTCTGAGTTTGTGTGTTCAGTCACATCTTCCATCTATTAGTATTCTTTTTGTTTCTCGTCTCGCTTCATCGTCTCCCCCTCCGCTCTGTTTTGTTCTCTTTCTCGTCGTCTCTTTCACTCTTCCCTCCTTCCCTATAACCTGATCTCTCTCTTGTCTGCCCTCATTCTCAAACCTTTCATTTCGGTTAAGCTCACCGGCTGTTTTTCTGGCACCACATACAAATTTTCATTTAACCAAAGCATTCCTTCCTGCTTCCCTGAAAACTCAACTGCAAAATCAATACATCGATTAAATAATTGAGTAAATTGGAGGCGTTTGGTCGCTTCAATCCAACAGTCGTCAGTTTGCTTCCTCTCAGAAAATCAGATTTGTCATAACCTCTGAAGTCTTCATCTGTTTGCTCAGTCGTCTTCCTCTTTAATACCATGAAGCCTCACTTCAAGCTGAACATGAGCTAAAGATTTTACTTTCTAGAAACTCCAACCCTCGAGGCTGTATTTCACTTTTCACCCGAGCTGCTTCACTTTGACTAACTTTAATGTGTTTTCTGTAGCTGTATTATTCGGGGAAAACCTGGCTGTGACATCGGTGTCGAGTTGAACGTGTTAATGATTTAAATATGTTAATATGCTACAATGCAACACCTTTCCAGGTGAGATATCTTCTAATTTTACACCTAAAAAACCATGTTGCACTCTCGCGCTCAGTTTTAACAATGTAGATGCATTTATTTTGGTCTCTGGCTGTTTTTTCAAGACATAAAGGACCCCACAGATCGAGTGAAGGGAAATCTTAATCTATTTGATAGATTTCAGTTTAAGTTTTTATCTGCAGAGGATGAACCACAACAACTTAACCACCATCAGGTTGACATTTGTGGTTTTGAGTGAAATGTCTCAACAGGTTTGGGGACCTCGGGATTGCATCTCTGCTGTTTGCAGATGATGTGGTTCTGTTGGCTTCATTGGGCCGTGACCTTCAGCGCTCACTGGGCGTTTTGAAGCCGAGTGTGAAGAAGTCAGGATGAAAGTCTGAGGTCATGGTGCCCTGCCAGAAAATGGTTGAATGCTTAGGCGCGAGTTGCAGTCCCAAGCAAAGGAGTTCTTGTTCATGAGTGATGGAAAATGTTGTGTGAGATGGACCGGCGGTTTGGTGCGGCATCTGCAGTACTGCCGACGTTGTACCGGGCCGTTGTGGTCCAGAGGGAGCTTAACCAGAAGGCAAAGCTCTTGATTTTCCAATCCATCCACATTCCAACTCTCACCTCTGGTCATGAGCTTTGGGTAGTGACCAAAAGAATGAGATTGTGGATACAAGTGGCCTAAATGAGCTTCCTCCGCCGGGTGGCCGGGCTCAGCCTTAGAGATAAGGGTGATGAGCTCGGAAATCCGGAGGGAGCTCGGAGTAGAGCCCTGCTCCTTCACGTCATAAGGAGCCAGCTGAGGTGGTTCAACATCTGATCAGGATGCCCCCTGGGCTCCTTCCTTTGGAGGTGTTCAGGGCACGTCCAACTGGGAGGAGACCCCAGGGCAGACCCAGAATCCGCTGGAGGGACGACATAGCCCATCTAGCCTGGGAACGCCTTGGGATCCTCCAGAAGGAGCTGGGGAGAAGGACGCCCTGGATGGATGGACGTCTGAACAGCTAATAAACAAGTCTTGAGATATTACACAGATTCACGTTCCTGTAACTACTCTGGATCCTCTGGACTTTTCATGCAGCGCCATCATCAGGTTTTATACATCCAGTACTGGTTTGGCTCCATAAACAGGCTCAGTTTGGTGTGACCTCGACCTCGTCCGACACCTTTAAGACGACTGTGGGCTCAAACATCAGTGTGGGATCAGATCCCTGCAGCAGGTTCAACAGCTTCTGGAACGACTGAAACCAGAGGAGTGTAACGTTCAGGTGTCCACATACTTTTGTCCATAATGTTCTTTTCTTCCTCCTTTTGTCCTCCTGAGTTCTTCTTTCTCTCTTTGTCTACCTCTCAGTCCACCCTCCCTTTTCTAATTTTCTTTCTACTTCTGTCTGACCGGATCTCCCTCCCTCATTCTTCAGTTTTCCTCTCTCTCTCTCTCCCTTCCTCCCTCCTTCCCTCCCTCCTTCACTCGTTCGGCCTCTCCATCTCTGTGAAAGGAGGTCCGTTACACAATTGTATCAAGGCTATTGAGGTCTTGGGTGCACAAAGACTGTATTCAAACCTCTGTGCTATTTTTCAGGAATGGGGGCTCGGCGCAGAATCGCACTTGCCATCTGCTGTGTGTTTAGTGCGTGTACAAGTGTGTGTTTGGTGTGTGTAGTGTGGCCTTTCTCACCTGAATACAGATCCATTCAAATCAACACTGAACCCGATGGGGTCGAAACTTTTGAAGCAATCGCGATCGTAGAATTGTTCTGGGAAAAAAAAAAAGGTACACGGCCGGAAAATTGAGGTGCAGTGCGCCTTTAAGTGATGCGCACGTACGCACACACATTTCTAACCCTGTATTTACATCAGCGAGTGCATTTTGTTCCTCGCCGCCTCACCTTGATCTTAAACAAATCTTGTTTGTAACCTCCAAACTCAAAAATAAAACATTTCCCTCAAGCTGTTAGACCTCACAAATGGTGTAAAACCTCCTCACACACACACACACACACACACACACACACACACACACACACAGTGCCAGAGCCATGTGGGTCTATTTGGGTCAGAGCTGAAATGAAAGTGTTGTCGCAGGAACAGACAGTTACACCAACACAGACTCTCAGCGCTGCTTTCAGACTGTGTGTGTCTCTCTCTATATATATATGTATATGTGTGTGTGTGTGTGTGTGTGTGTATATAAGTGTGTGTTGGTGCTCCTGTCAGCTCCGCTCCTCTTGTCGGGCCACGTTTGGACAAATGTGTCAACCTCCTTTTCTTGCTGTCATGTTTATTCTCGGCTGTATACCTTTATGTTCTGCCGTCGCATTAACCTATATTAACACCGCCGAGCGGCGTTACAGGAACCGCCTGACTCCTCGTCATCAAAGACGCCGGCAGCCGTTTGAATCTGTCACATCTAACTAGACTGAACGTGTTTTCCTTTACATTCTCGGCGCGTCGCCGGGGTCGCCGGTGCAGATGCAAACTCCCCTGGGTAATGCCTCCTGAGTTTTGAAGAGTGGTTCTCTCTCTCTCGCGTCTCGGCGCTTGCATTAGGAGGCAGATCTGTGCGCAGATGTGTGGCGGTGCAGCGATGTTATATAATGTTCTTAGCGTTTTTGTTTTAACCTCGACGGGGGCAGCAGATGGGCGCGGTTCAACGCGGCGAGACAAACATGCATCCGTCTGCTGCTTAAAGGGGCAATACATCAGATTTACAAGAGCTACTATTGAGCAACCACCTAAAATCTAATTATACTCCTGTCACAGTGATGCTGTGTGATGTCCTGAGGTCACGTTAAAGCAACACTGTGAAACTTTCCTCTGATAAACTAACATCACTACCTCCTGTCGATCCACACTGACCTGTGATCAGGTGAACGGTGTCTCTGTCATTCGTACGTCTGTTCTCACACTATGTAACTTTGGGCTCCGGGTCGGGAGAAGTACGTAACGCTTTACGGCACTAAGTCACACACCACCAACTATTTCACTGATTCTGGTGAAACTGGATCATATTTTATGGAGGAAATGTTTTCTGGTTTTCCCTCTGATGTCCTCCAGCTGCTCCGCCTCAACTCTCTGTGATTTACAGAGTTTATGATGGACAGTGAAGTAAACTGCTGACAGCTGTAGCTGCTGTTAGCTCATGTCAGCTCAGTTTGTTAGCAGGTGTGTTAGTGTTTGTACTACAGATGTTTTGGACCACCAGGAGGAAGAAGAGGAGGTTTACAGGGAATACTAACAGGGAGCGGAGCTGGTGTCATGCCAGAACAGGAGCTGGGCAATACATAAGTTAGTATCATGGATCACGTTAGCTGCTCAGCTGAGCTCCATCATCTACGTCTGATGCTGTATGGAATGCTAGCTGACAGAGTAACCTTTAAACGGCAGCTAGAGTGGTTGGTGAGAGCTTGGTGAAATAAAAGGCAGAAAGACAGACGCCGAGCTGGGCTTCTTGGTAACGGTAAATTATCATGTGACCGGCTCATCACCCGGAGCATCACTTTGTTGTGGACTCTTATTTTCTTCCTCTCTGACATTGGCTGACTGTGAGTTGACAATTTTTTTTCGCATCCTTGCACCGAAAGCTTGTTTCATTCAAAAACGAGACCCAAATAGTTTTGAAGGAGACACTTGAGCTCTGAACAAAGTTTGGATGCACCTGCACCTTTTGTTCATGTTTCATCAAACAGCCTCCAAAACGCTTTCCAAAGTTTAAAAAGGAAGACAAAAAGAAAAAGTTTGTGAGGCGAGACAACAGAGCTGCAGCAGATCACGGTTAACGCGCAGCCTCGTCCTGAAGGCTGAGCGAACAGATTGTTTAAAGAGTTATTTGTAACGTTTCAGTCACTGTGTGATTGTTTTTGTATAATTAATGATATACAACATATCATTATATAACCATATATATATTTATATATATATAATTATGTCCATTCTTTATACTGTCAGTGGATAATACCAAACATGTTCTCACTCCCAACTCGTCAAATACGACTACACTTCAAGCTAGGACGCTGTAGTCGCTCTACTGAATGTACAACGTCAAGTAAGAAGTCAATGTCAGGTTAGAAAGTCATGCAGAGATCCCTTCAAAGTCCTGAAAGGTGCTCCCACACCATCTTGTGCGCACCTGATAATACTGACGGACGGCGCGAGCAGACCGTGTCAATCTACACAGAGCACCTCGAGCTGACAGGAAGCCAGACACAGGAACAGCACAGGGAAGCCAGTGGATTTTCAAAATAAAATTCTCCCGTGAAAAACAGACAGAAGAGAAACAAATGAAGTACGTAGCATATTTCCACATGTAGAAACATATTTAGAAGAACATGAACCAGGAAAACGACCAAATCTGAGCTGACTGCTGTTGGACTTGAACAATGTCCAAACCCAGATAAATCTGTAGTTTTATTCAAGGTAAAGGTGCGTTTCATTTGATCACCTGTTCCTATAAATTCTGGGAGAGTGAGGAAGGAAGCTGACAAACGTAACTAAACCTAACTAAACGTAATTTCCAACGTCTTGTTGGACCGACTGGACCGTCTGTTCTTTCATATGTGCTAAAGGTATCGTACGAGAAGAAGAGAAACGAGCAGACGAGAGTAAATCTGGGACTTGGTGAAATACAACAAATCACAGATGTAGTGATTTATACGCGGCGTTACGTGACGATAAACTGGTTTCTGAGTCACACTAATAATTTATTCGTCTCAGTATTTCAGGTAAAGCTGTTTTATTGCATTATAAAGGTGACTTCAGTCACTTTCAGCCCAGAAAAAGAAAGAAAACAACATGACACGCAGTATACTCTGACGATTTTACAGGACATAAGTTGCAGCATTGATCTCAAACGGAGCGACGAGTGAAGTCGTCTTTAAAGCAACATAAAACAAACCATAGAGATGAGGCGTTTCTCAAAGAGCGTTTGATCAGAGATGAAGACATTTAACCAAATACAGCGAGAAGTGACTGCTGCATTATGGGACAGATAATCCTGTAAAACCTCCTGTAAATATGTGTGTGTGTGTGTTAACGTCTGCACTCCGGTGTGTGTTTTCTTTTCTGCTGTTTCTGACACCTTCTGCAGCGCCGCAGCCTGTCAGATGTCTCGTCTTCAGATACTCTGACAGATTGGGATGTTAAGACTGTGATTTCAGCCCGGTTACATCAACCCCCCCCACACACACACACTTCCTACTCCACCGCCGCCGCCGCCACCCCCTCTACGCTCTGCACCAGCCGAAAAAATCAGCAGCAGCCATTTAAGATGTTGTCAAAGGAAATTATAGCATGTCCTCGAAGCGCTCAGGATACCTCCTCCTCCTTCTCCTCCTCCTCACCTGGGAGGAGGAGGTGGAGCTGAGGGAGCTACAGGGAGAGGTCAGACGATGTTTCTCAGTTCACTTTACTGTACTTTCAAAATCAATTCAGGTTTTGTCTGGAGAACACAGAGTGGCAGAAACGTGTTGGTCTATTCGCGGATGAAAGCGGCGTGATGTTGTTTTAAGAGACGGAGCAGGTTCGAGGTCAGCTTCATTCATCGAGGCTGACTTTCACCTTCTCGCTCGACGCTGTCACAATTTGTCGTCGGTTTGATGGAGGTGAGAAAAGCGGCTTTTGTTTCACTCTGACAAGAAAACAATTGTGCGCTTTAATCACCGGTTACTTTAAATTCCTTTAGATTTTTCAGGTTGGTGCAAAAATGAATAAACTGGCCTCAACTGCCACAATACAACGAGTAAAGCACCGCTGGAGAAAGATTTTAGCAGTACTGAGGTCGGAAATGCAAGTGAGACCACGTCCAGGTTTTAGACAGTCTGTGGGGACGTCACGGAGACTACGTCAAGGTTTTAGACAGTCTGTGGGGACGTCACGGAGACTACGTCCAGGTTTTAGACAGTCTGTGGGGACGTCACGGAGACCACGTCCAGGTTTTAGACAGTCTGCAGGACGCACGGAGACCACGCAAGGTTTTAGACAGTCTGCGGGCGCCACGGAGACCACGTCCAGGTTTTAGACAGTCTGTGGGGACGCCACGGAGACCAAGGTTTTAGACAGTCTCACGGAGACTACGCCCAGGTTTTAGACAGTCTGCGGGACGCCACGGAGACCACGAGGTTTTAGACAGTCTGTGGGGACGCCACGGAGACTACAGGTTTTAGACAGTCTGCGGGGACGTCAGAGACTACGTCCAGGTTTTAGACAGTCTGCGGGGACGTCACGGAGACTACGTCCAGGTTTTAGACAGTCTGCGGGGACGTCACGGAGACTACGTCCAGGTTTTAGACAGTCTGCGGGGACGTCACGGAGACTACGCCCAGGTTTTAGACAGTCTACGGAGACTACGCCAGGTTTTAGACAGTCTGCGGGGACGTCACAGAGACTACGTCCAGGTTTTAGACAGTCTGCGGGGACGTCACGGAGACTACGTCCAGGTTTCAGACAGTAAATATTAGACAGGTGGTCATGATGTCATGGCTGATTGGTGTTGACGTGAAGAGGAAGACGCAGCAGTGGTTTGGGTAAAACGTTACTTTGGACGCATCAAATGATCAAAGCCCCGCCCATGTCAGAGCTCGCTCTACTTTATTATCGTCTTACCACAGAAGAAGAGGAGCGGCGGCAGCGGTGCAGCAGAGCTCAGCAGGATAAACGGTCGGTTGCACCATCAGCAGCGCTCCTCACGAGTTAGATCCCTGACGGGGGACAAAATGTTATTACAGTGGTGGGTTATTTACTGTGGTAAATACAGCAGTGCAGCTAATAGAAACACACACACACACACACACACATTAGAGGAAATTCATTACACACTTTGAGCTCCCGAGCACAGCTGTGATACTAACGAGACTAAATTAAAAGTCAGATTTGAGCGTTAAATCTTCTTTATGAACGTTTGATTGTGATTTCAAAGAAACTCTGATTTTTTTTTTTTTATTTGGACGTGACAGCTCATAAAAATACAAACACACACACACAGTCTGTGTTACACACACTGAAGGATTCAAACTGAAACTGATGAATCATAGAAACACACCTTCACTCAGACCCAGCGATCGATCGATGCGTACTGTAGCAGAGTAACCCGGAGTTTTGATCTGCATTGGCATGTTCAGACCTGATCAATACTGTGTTACAGCTGAATCAGGAGAGCTGCGGGTGGACGTTAACAAAATACATAAAAAAGGCTGCAGGAGGACAAAGAGCTGCAGATGTTAGTAAGAAAAGCGTTTCAAACATTGACCTTGACTGGCAGACAGTTTCTACTAACTCCACCTCACTTCATCGACCTCAGGTGAGTCCAGGTGCAGGACAAAAACAGCCTGCTGTCATTCAGCGATGCATTCTTCTCTGTCAGGTGCTGATGATGGAGACCTTGAGACGTTGCCTCATTAACTGTTGGAAACTAGCGGGACTACATCTCTGTCTGCATCCACCCATACGTCTCGGTCCAGCTCATAACAGCAGCATCATCAGCTCCTCCTGACGGACCCCGAGGCGTCCCCCCAAGGGCCGGACGGGCGCGTGTAATCCCTCCAGGTTGTCGCCCTGCAGAGGAAACACAAACATCTCACTTTAAGGAGAGCGTGACAGCTTCACACTGTGTGCACCAGCACTGTGCATCCTTCAGGTACCAGACGACTTCAGCTGGAATTTTAATGTTTCAGTCAAACGCTCGCTTCATTATTCTGTTTAAATAATCAGAAAAAAATGTAAATAAGAACAATCGAAACACAGGAAGAGACTCCTCACCACTTCCTGTGTGGAGGACGAGGAGGAGGAGGAGGAGGAAAACAAGGATGGAAAGAAGGAAAAGAACAAAAAGGAAATGAAAAAATAATTAGAAGAAGGGAAACGAAAAGGAGACACAAATGGGAAGGAAGAAGTTTTAGAAGAAGGAAAAGGGGACAGAAAAGTAGGAAAGAGGAAAGAAGGAAAAACTCAAGAGAAGGAGGAGGGAAATGAGGAAGGAAAGAAGGAGGCACAACCAGAAGGAGGGAAGAATTAGAAGAAAGGAAGGAAGTGGAAGAAGAAGGAAATGAGGAAGGAAAGAAGGTAGGGAAAGTGGAATAAATGAAAGAAGAATGGAGGAGGAGGAAAACAAGGAAGGAAAGAAGGAAAGGAACTATAAGGAAAGGAGAAAGAGGTTCCTCTCTGTCATAAATATATTTATTTATAATTTATTTTGGAATAAATCAGTTGAATTTATTTCTCTTTGTGTTTCTCATAATCGTGTTTTCTTCCTCGTTAATTAGCAGAACGCCGTAAAGTTTGATCCATTAAACATAATTAGACTGTAAATCTGAACGCTGTTCATTCAGACGGAGCGGGAATCAAACCTGCGGCTCGTCACCGTCACAGAAGAATCGTCGTGTTTGAGCTTTTCAGCCGTTTGTTGTAGAAACGGCGTCACTCGCGGTTCGAGGCTGTGAATGGGATTCAAACCAGCAGCCTTCTCCACGTTATCGTCTGATTGAGCCGAGCACTCGAGCAGCTGCTTTCAAACGGCCTTTTTAAGAAGTAGAGACGCCATTTGATCCCCGTCACCTCTGAACCGATCTGCTCCGCTGATTGAGCCATTGAGTCTTCACACGCGAGATCTTTTTCAGGTTTTTCCGTCTCTTGATTGTCAAAAGCAGAACGCGTCGTGTCAAACCCCGAGAAGGGAAAATGCAGCTGTGTGCAGCAGCACTGAGCCGATGCTTCACACAACGCTCGCTCTTAAAGCCTTTCACTGTTTCCACTACGCGTCACCTCTGAAAACACATTTGCAAATTAGGAGTTTGAAAGGAAACTTGAACCTGTGACCTTGAGTTCAGCCGCTGAGATATGTATTTTTTTCTTCTCTTTTAGACGGTGGTACTTAAAATACAGCCAGACATTTACAGTCGGCGTATAAAAAGGACCTGATTCAAGCTCTGCTTTCTTTCACGGCGGTAAATTGGAGGATGCTTCAGCTCGTCTGAGATGAGTTTCAACAGCCGTGCATTGACTCAAGTACTCCACTTAAGTACAGTTTTGTTGGTACTTGAGTATTTATGCAACTTTGTACTTGTACTCCACTACATCTGACAGCTACGGTTAGTAGAGTTACCTGTAGTAACAGTTTGGCTTGTGGCAAAGGAGAGCTGGTTGGGCGTCATCGTGTCGTCAGTATTAGCATTATTTCTGCAGCTCAGCTTTGAGTGTAAAATTGTGATTATGACAATTATCAACTTAAATTAAACTCCAAATCAAAATGTTTTATATTTTTGGACAATTTACTCTCAAAATAAACATTTCTTGCTCCCTTTATTTCTGTTTCTATGGAGACAGTCTGACCCTTAGCAACATAACAGAGGAGGTGTGAACTTTAATATAGCAAGTTTTATCTGTTGTGTGCGGGTTTAGGTCTAAGTGGTGGTGTCAAAGGAGGAGTTTGGTGCCGATATAAAATTTACCGACATTTCTTGACATTCTAAATTTGAAGTCAAAAGTTCAACAAGTGTCAAATTTAAGTATTACAACAATTTTCAAATAAGAAATCTAAATTTCCAAGAACAAAAAAGAGCTGCGAGAACGTTCACGTTTTTGATCTTCGTCAACAAAGATGAGGGATGAAGTCACGATCTCTGAGGACGAAAACTCCTCCACACCTGGAAAAAACCAGCAACGCAACAAGAGGAAATATAGGGCACCGTCCAAAAATACAACACGACTAATGTCTCACCAAAACTACTTTATCAACAAACACTCGCCTGATGCTTCTCTCCCTCAGGACGTCTAATTTCACTGACCGAGTTGTTCTTCGAAGGTCTGGATGAATAGAGCTCTGTTCGGTCCACTCGCGCTGTATGTGAAGACATGTTGTCCTCATACGTGATCCAGTGTCGGCCTGTTATCAGGAAAACATTCAACATTAGTTAAAAAGTTATTACATCACACAGAGTTTGTGACTCAGTCTGAAATTTCCCAACATGACCTGAAGGCAGCATCAGAAAAGAGAAACCTGTCCATCGATATCGAATCAACGAAGAAACACATGTATCGTATGATGATGAGAGCGACTTTGTTCAGTGCATACTCTCGAATATTGTTTGAATTACTTTGCACAGATAGGAGTTACTACGAGTTTATACTGTCAGCGACGTGCACGCAGTTCTCTTTTGGCAAGTATCTGCATTCATCGAACATTTTTAAACAAGAGTTTGACTTGTTAGGTAATTATTCACTTCCTTGCTGACACTTGGAAAGAAAACGATGGGGCGGCTGTGGCTCAGGAAGTAGAGCGGATCGGCGGTTCGATCCCCGGTTCCCCCAGTCTGCATGTCGAAGTGTCTTTGGGCAAGATACTGAACCCCAAATTGCTCCCGAAGGCTGTAATATCGGCATGTGAATACATATTAATGTTTAGCTGGCCAATGCCAGTAAATATATAGCTATGACTAGTGGACTCAGTGGAAAGTTACGCGGGCTGCTCGCGGCGTCCGTCAAAGATAGAACAGACGCGTTGAATTCAACGCGTAGCCGAGCAGAGGCCCGCTTCTGAACTGGACCACAGCGGAGCCGGTGGGGTTTGTAAGACTGACTAGAACGGCCGTGTATTGCAAACGTAAAGGACCTTCTGCACTCTGCCCTGAAAAGTCCCAGTGATGAAAAGAGTTTCAACATAATTCTGCACATGGCGGCGGCTCATATCACTGACAACAGGACGATTTATGTAACCGTCTCGCTGCATCCTCAGAGTTCATATTTTACAACTTAATTCTTATTTGTGGGCAGTTTCGTGTCACTACGATGTATTTTGTTTAACAAGGTGAGGCGAGGATGTGTCGCGGCAGCGTTTGGTGTCATTTGAATGTTTTAGGTAAAACTGGATTCAAACAGTCTGCGAGGAGGGAGAACTCATTTCTCTTTTTTTTTTGAAGTGGGTGCATTTTAAATGGAGTGTGAGCTGCTGATCACAAGACGTCCACACTTTAATTTAAAGGAACCTGAAACAAGCTGAGCTGAATTAAAAACACACGATCACTTCTCCTTCTGGATTAACAGAAAACAAAATAAGCCTGACGATGTGAGTTTATATTTTTATTGCAGTTTCATTGAGCTGTGCAAAACCAATGTGTGCTTTTGATGATTTTATGTACAGCGTAATGTGACAGAAACTTCTGGAACAAAGCTGGCCTTCAGATCCAAGAGGCCTCTGGGAAATCTGAGGAGTGGTGACGGCAGCAATGAGGTCACACAAAACACACATGAAACACCCACACACGCAGACACAAATACATATTGTACGTGTCGTACTGTATGTTCTTTGTGAGTGGGCAGAACCTCCTTAAAGTGTGACCCGGCATGTCCTCTGGGTCGGCTCAGCTGGAACCGACTGCAGATTTGAACTGAAAACGTTTTGATGGCGAGCAGATGTTAAATCATCTGTCTGCACAAATTCATAAAAGATCCAAAATTAATTCAAATCACAAAGTAACGATGTTACTGTTTAAATCAACGTGTTGTAACTTTTCTGTCTGTTACCTCCTGTTGATCCACACTGACCTGTGATCAGGTGAACGGTGTCTCTGTCATTCGTACGTCTGTTCTCACACTATGTAACTTTGGGCTCCGGGTCGGGAGAAGTACGTAACGCTTTACGGCACTAAGTCACACACCACCAACTATTTCACTGATTCTGGTGAAACTGGATCATATTTTATGGAGAAAATGTTTTCTGGTTTTCCCTCTGATGTCCTCCGGCTGCTCCGCCTCAACTCTCTGTGATTTACAGAGTTTATGATGGACAGTGAAGTAAACTGCTGACAGCTGCAGCTGCTGCAGTTTGTTAGCAGGTGTGTTAGTGTTTGTACTACAGATGTTTTGGACCACCAGGAGGAAGAAGAGGAGGTTTGAATACTAACAGGAGCGGAGCTGGTGTCATGCCAGAACAGGAGCTGGGCAATACATGTTAGTATCATGGATCACGTTAGCTGCTCAGCTGAACTCCATCATCTACATCTGAGAGTTTATGATGGACAGTGAAGTAAACTGCTGACAGCTGTAGCTGCTGTTAGCTCATGTTAGCTCAGTTTGTTAGCTGCTGTTAGCTCATGTTAGCTCAGTCTGTTAGCTGGGCTGCCTGGACTGTGAGCTCAGAGCACCGGTCGAGTTTACAGGCCCAGGCATGGGGAATGCAGAACGGAGCTGGCGAGCATTGCCTCTATGGACATAATGGCAGAGGAGAAGAGAGTGAAGAGGACGCTGACGGAGGAAGCTAAGAAGAGAAAAGGAGAGAGTGAGCGAGCAAGAAGCCGCCGGACAAGAGTAAATCTGGGACTGACTTTTAGTGGTTGGTGAGAGCTTGGTGAAATAAAAGGCTGAAAGACAGACGCCGAGCTAGGCTGACTGCTGTTGGACTAGTCAGTAATATTAGCTGCTGCTGTGTCTTGAAAGTGGGCTGTAAGCAAACGCCGTACTGCACATATTACATTGTGTAACACACACACCAGCCCAAAAAGCACTTTCACATATACAATCAATTAAAAAATAACAGCTGTAAAACAAAACAGATAGTGTGAGAACAGACGTACGAATGACAGAGACACCGTTCACCTGATCACAGGTCAGTGTGGATCAACAGGATTTAAACTCTAAAGATGCTGGAGCCTACAATTCCCATAATGCAACTCAGCAGTGTCTTCCATTAAAGCTCCACACTTCTGGTTTGTAAGGCAGACTTCCTGTTGAGATGACCCTCATGACATCATACTGTACTGCAGTGATGTCAGAGACGACACCAGCTGTTTTCACTGGTTGAACATCACTCAAACTGAGTCTGCGTGAAATCAGCGCGTGCCTCTTTAAATACTGCGAAAACATCCCTGAACTCTCCTTCAACACCTGAGTCGCAGCCAGTTTGCACTTCGTCCAGAATAAAACTCGGCAACGCGAACGTTTACTTTGTTTACTTGTGATCACAAGAAAATTACTACGTGACCTCTAAACAACGAGCTCTTTATCCCGAAGTCCAAAAATAACTGTGTGAGAATCAGGAGAAAACACTTCATTTATAATCTTGTCACAACAAAGACTTATCCTGCGACACAGCGAGCTGTCGGAGCCGCTTCTCTCCTCAGTCTGATTAATTTTAAAAATCACGTAACAATGACAAGTTAAAACTGGTATTTTTATCAGTGCGGCGCGCGCGTGACTTCACATTTAGCATCAGATAAGCTCCGGCTGTGGATTTTAATACGTCTCAGTGTTGGTTTGCATCTGACAACCTGCCTGCAGGCCTGTAAACACTGGAGTCATGAAAGCAGCAGGACAACGGCTCGTTTGTCGATTTCCACTTGTCAAATGAGGACAAGGCGTCCTCGCGCTGCCTGTGACATTTCTGCTCCTCCTGTGGCGTCGTATCTGGGTCGATGAAGGTCGATGGAGGTCGAATGTGATTTCAGATGCCGAGCGAAGATATAGAGGCCCGTGTTTTTGTATCCGGCTGCTACCAGCCGCTCCACGCTGACCCAGTTGTCACTCCGCCCGGATACGAGTCTTCTACGTCTCGAGGAAGAAAAACAAAACAACTCGTCTTCTTAAAAACCTCAGATCAGCTTCTGCTGCCTGAATTAAAACCTCTTCTCCTGAGCTCGATCTAATTTATAAAATATACATTTCATATAATGTTGACTTTAAAAAGTAGCCCTGTGTCTCAGTTTATTCTCAGTTTATTGTTCTTTTTGCCACCAACACTCACACTGTATGCTAATAAACAGCGGCACGTTGAGTGTCACAAAGTTTATAAAGTGTCGATAACTAAACAACTCCAAATTTAAGGAGGTACTGTTCACTGTATTTGTTCGATTTAACACGTTTAACCATCAATAAAAAAGCAGGTTCGTTAATTTACAAGGAAAGAAATAACTATTTACGTCTGAATCTACAAAAACTCAGAACTTGTTTGAAGTTTCTCTTTAACTCAACAGCTCTGCAGATTATTCAAAGTGAGTCTGATGACATTGTATTTACTATTTAAATAATAATCAGCTGTTACAGCATGTTCACAAACGTGTGCCACTTATCTTGGCAGGTGACTGCCAAGATAAACTGAACTCATGTCATTTCCATCTCAGTGAACTAAAATGCAAATCAGTCGCTGTGTTTCGTGAGTTCTTCCAGGACGTTGGTTGAGGCGATTCCCGTACACGCTGCTGAAAGAAGAACGCGATCACTCCGGCCCAGACCAACTTTAAATCCTTCTCACCACTTGCGGGACGCTGTTTGACTTCCTTTGTGTCGTAACTCCTGTTCTGTCCTGTTTTTTTATAGCTGCTGGTGATTGATGAAAGAAACCGGTGTGACTGTGATGCTTTAGAAATGTTTGGTGAACAAACTGAAATACTTGGCTAAACTCTTCAGATCCGGATCAGCCTGTCTGTTGTGGTTTACCATCAGCCTGTGGTGTAATTTGACCACATTTTAATAACCACCCACAGCAATTAAATTAATCAAATGAGTCAACTGTCACCACCGAACTGTCTTTAAGCAGCACCAGGCAGGAGTGTTTGTTCAGAGTTAACTCTGGGTGTGTTTTATTAAGCGCTCTGCCAACAGAAAGTTAATAACCAAAAATTTACCTCACCAACATCAGATCTTCTTCTCCTGTCAGCTGTTTGAACACCAGCTGCTGCAGTTTAAAGATCTTCTTTCGGGATTTCTGGGTAATGAAGTCTGAATATTTCACCTCTTGGGGCCACAAATGTGCAAACTCGCCCTCTGCAAGAAAAAGACCAAAGTAATCGTGTCAACACTGGATTTAAAATACCATAAAAAGTTCACTGTATGGTACGTTTGGATTGTTTAGAGGAAATTTTCATCTGATATCTTCATTTTATGAGTTTTTATACTCTTTTCTTTCCATTTGCTTCTATTACTGTTGGCTTGTACCTTGGTTTTTACCATTTAATTTGTGAAGTTCTTGGTTTTTAGTGGCATGAACGGTAATATCTGTCACTCTGTTGATCCACCACTTCAGTCCAAACTGAAATATCTCAACAACATTTTATTCATTTAATTACTGAATCATTTAAGTCATGGGCTATGTAACAATGCTCTCCAATGTGAAGATTCTCTCAGTTTTACGTCTTTACAAATTGAATATCTTTGAGTTTTGGACTGTGGTTTGGTCAAAACGACATTTGAATAGGATTAGTTGGTTTTGTTGCAACCATCCAGCATCTATAACTGCGTATCCTTCGCAGGGTCGTGGGTAGCTAAGAGGACCGGTCGCCACTTTGAATGTTGGATTTGGTGACTTCTGTCTTGCAGAAGTTCAGATAGCTGATGAAGCATTTTTGGTGCCTGACGTAAAGAGCAAACAGACGAGGTCAGACGAGACGAGGGTGATAGGAGACGTTGGAGTCCTCAGTGGGAATGAATGAAACTTTTATGAAAACTTCCAGGTCCTGTTGTCTCATTTCCATGTCTCACTTTTAATTTAGTTTTGGTTTGATTTAATTAAGTTTAGAGGAGGAACAATAAAATACTGAGTCAAAGGTACTTCATAAAAACGCACTGAAGGAGCTGAAAAGCCTCGCGGGGACGGCTGAGGGAAAACAGGAAAATAAAGTCTGAATGTACTCGTGTCATTTAGCTTGTTGTTTGTACGATGAAAGTTATTCTGGGCTGCAGCGGCCCTGTTCTCCTCTGTTCTGACAACAGTATCAAATTATGGGTTTATAAAAAGCTGTGTTTAATGACACCATGTACATCTGAGGACTGTCTTCTCTCCTGATGCTTTCACAGGTAGAAGAAAAGAAAAAAATCCGGCTCTTTGTTTCCTTTACCTTTACTCATCTTCCTGTGGTAACTAACCAACACTGACATTTTAAAGTAAACCCATCAGCACCACATTCACATCTTATGGTTTGGGATCGGCAAAACGCCTGAATTTGTTAGCCCAGGGTTTATAATCTAATGGAAGTTTTGTTGTGAGGCAGATCCTGACCACAATTCATTGCAGGACGCAAAGACTGTTTGGAACTGTGCCATCCAGCGTCCTGCAGATCATCATGAAGTTCCTGTTGCTGATTCATCATATATCTTTGCCATAACTTGCTAATATGTTTCTCTATGAGTGGACAGGAGGGTGAGCGCCCATACCAGCTAACAAACACTTCATCTGCCTTCTGTGACAGGTGGACAATATTCATTATTATTTGAACTCTGACGTTGATGATGACGTCACATTTTTCACCGGGTTGTCCACGTTTATATTTCCTGCATGAAACAACACGGTCAGAGCGCGGGGAGTATCTAGGAAGGATCTCAGATGAGCGTTTTGTAGTCCATCTTCTGGACTTTGTAGTTTTACCACAGATCACGTCAATAACATTCACCGTCGCTTCATGACGTAGTCTAGTGTAAGAGCAGTCGTCTTCTCCTAACTCCTTATGAATTCTCCTTCACATCTTTCCTTATGACCTCATGACGTTTTCCATCGAGGTCAAAGAAAAGTGCTTAGGAAAGGACTTAGGAGCTATTTTTGACTATTCGACTGTACACATTGTGATTTCGCCATGTTGAATCGCCATGTTTCTACAGTGGCCCAGAACGGACAAACTAAACACTGACTCTAGAAAGGGACGTCAAAGATCACGTACGAAACCAGTGACCTCTGAAACCAACGGCGCTCAGTCTAACAGTAGAAAACTAGATCTTGTTCTGAGGCTTCAAGCTCGCAGAATGACGACCTGCGACACCTTCACGCTCTGATTGGCCGCTTAGAGTCATGTGTACCCTTATTATTGGCTGTTACTCACAGACTTTTTGAGTGTGTGCGTGTGTGTGTGTGTGTGTGTGTGTAAGACAGATAAAAATGGCATCACGTATGTGTGTCGGTGTGAGTGTGAGTGTTCTCAAATAATAGTCAAGGTGGAGCACAAACTGGATACCCTGCCAGAAAAGACACACATGAACACACACACACATACACACACACACACAGTCCCGTTCACGCCCTCACACACACACACACGGTAACATCAAACAAACTTACACTCCCTGTCTCTCTCTCTCTCCATCAAGGTCGTCCAGCAGTTCTTCACAGCAGAAAGTGATAACAAGCTCAGAGATAGAGAGACGGAGTGAATGAACCACATTCCTGATTTAACAACCATCTCTGCAACTTCATCACCCTCCAGCAAGACACCGGTGTCTGGCCTGAGTGACATCCGACCTCCACAGTGTGTGTGTTACGTACACTTAGGCGTGTCTCTGGTTTGCTTTATGCGTAAAAGTCTCATTTTAAAGTCACATTTCCACGTCGCACCGTGCTTAAAGTCCCCATGAAGTGTGATTTCTCCTGTTTGATGAGTGACTGTGAGGGCTGCTCCAGTCAGCCTCACTGATTACTGTACAGAAGCACAACTTTAGAACTTTATTCAAACTGGATCAGATTTTATACACAATATATTTGCGGCTTTTCCCTCTGATGTCCAGCTGCTCAGCTAACGACCCGCAGGTGTCCTTAACGACCCACAGGTGACCTTAACGACCCACAGGTGACCTTAATGACCCATAGGTGACCTTAACGACCCACAGGTGTCCTTAACGACCCACAGGTGTACTTAACGACCCACAGGTGGTCTCAGTGATTTACACAGTTTATGATGGACAGATAGCTTTAGCCTAACCACATGCTGAAGTAGCTAACAGCTAATTAACTGCTGCTAACTGAATCGAACTGAATAGCATGCTAACAGAACCGGGCTCAGCAACCGGACTGGACCAGGTTCGAGCACAGTCTCTGAGACCAACAGGGAATAACGTTTGACTACCGAGGTGATTGACAGACTTTATGATGGAAACATTGATCAGTAGTGAAGCGCTAACTGTGGTTAGCTCGGTCAGCCGTGTAGCTAACTGAACTGACTCAGCCCGGGATGCCAGGAGCCAAACCCGGCAAGAAAACCACCTCAGTAGGCTGCTGTGTTCACTGTTAGACTGGACACTGCTGGTTCAGAGGTTCTGTTGCTGTGTTCACTGTTAGACTGGACACTGCTGGTTCAGAGGTTCTGTTGCTGTGTTCACTGTTAGACTGGACACTGCTGGTTCAGAGGTTCTGTTGCTGTGTTCACTGTTAGACTGGACACTGCTGGTTCAGAGGTTCTGTTGCTGTGTTCACTGTTAGACTGGACACTGCTGGTTCAGAGGTTGGGTTCGGTTCTGGCTCCAGATGTGATCTTTAAACTGGATTATCTTGAAGCTAAAATTAAGCAGTGTGTGTGTGTGTGTGTGTGTGTGTGTGTGTGTGTGTGTGTGTGTGTGTGCCCAGTGTAAGTACCTCCTCACACGCTCACAGTCGACTTGGATGTCCAGTATCGGGTTTTAGAGATTCGGGTCGGCCCTCTGCTCGACCTGAGGTGGGAAGGAGAGAGAAAGAGAGACATTAGCATCTCTGACGCAACCACAACCCTCCTCCTCCTCCTCCTCCTCTTCTTCTTTCTCCTCCTCCTCTTTCTCCTCCTCCTCCTCCTCTTCTTTCTCCTCCTCCTCTTTCTCCTCCCCCGGGACGTCCCGGCATCTGCCAAGAGGCTGCGAATGAGTGTGTGTGTGTGTGAAGCAAAGTAGAGTCGAGTAAGTGAGTATGAGTGTGTTCACGTTGTGAGATTGAGAAAAATGGAAGTGTTGATGTGTGTGTGTGTGTGTGTGTGTGTGTGTGTGTGTGTGTGTGTGTAGGCAAAAAGAAGAATGTGACAATGAGAAATGTGTGAATTTGTGTGTGAAAGAGACGCAAAGTGTGACCGAGTGCAGAGTGTGTGTGTGAAAAGAGAAAAAACTGAGTATGAAGATAGTTAATGTGAATGTGTGTGTGTGTGTGTGAGTGTGTGTGTGTGTGTCTCCTCCTTGCCCTCTTCCAGCTGTTGTTTCTTCTTTCTCTCTCAGCGGAGGAAGAACAAAACTCTCCTGCAGCAAAAAAAAAAAACCCTCCCAAACGTGGCATCACAAACACAAAATCATCTCATTTAAAAAAAAGAAATAAATAAACTTCACAATTCTTCCCCAAACGCACCCACACTGTCAACTGGAAACCAAAAAAGTTTGTCTGGAGCCAGATGGTGTGCAACGTTAGGAGACAATAAAAAAATTGTAATGCTGAGAATGATTTGGTTAATTAAAAGAAAAAAAAGGAGAATGTCCTAAATTGTCTGTTTTTCCACTTTTCCTCTCGTTTATTCAGGATAAGTCAGATTTCACCGTGTGAGCAGATCAGCGGATCAAAACACAAAAAAATCAAAACATCCGTTCTCGTCCCAACATAAATTTTCATTTAGGAAAATCAGATGAAACCGTGAACTCGAGAAAAGTTTGTCACAAAACAACAAGTTCTGGCAACCGGAGCCACTTCTGTATGAAACTGTGATGTAGTTCAATGTGATCAGACCACAGACTGTCTAAAACCTGGACGTAGTCTCTGTGACCTCCCCGCAGACTGTCTAAAACCTGGACGTAGTCTCCGTGACGTGACTGTCTAAAACCTGGACGTAGTCTGACTGTCTAAAACCTGGGTAGTCTCCGTACTGTCTAAAACCTGGACGTAGTCTCTGTGACGTCCCCGCAGACTGTCTAAAACCTGGACGTAGTCTCTGTGACGTCCTCGCAGACTGTCTAAAACCTGGACGTAGTCTCCGTGCGTCCTCACAGACAGTCTAAAACCTGGGCGTAGTCTCTGTGATCACAGACTGTCTAAAACCTGGACGTAGTCTCTGTGACGTCCCCACAGACTGTCTAAAACCTGGACGTAGTCTCTGAGACGTCCCCGCAGACTGTCTAAAACCTGGACGTAGTCTCTGTGACGTCCCCACAGACTGTCTAAAACCTCGTAGTCTCTGTGACGTCAAGCAGACTGTCTAAAACCTCGTAGTGGCGCCCTCACAGACTGTCTAAAACCTGGACGTAGTCTCCGTGGCGCCCCACAGACTGTCTAAAACCTGGACGTAGTCTCCCCACAGACTGTCTAAAACCTGGACGTAGTCTGTCACAGACTGTCTAAAACCTGACGTAGTCTGTCCCCACAGACTGTCTAAAACCTGGACGTAGTCTCTGTGACGTCCCCGCAGACTGTCTAAAACCTGGACGTAGTCTCTGTGACGTCCCCACAGACTGTCTAAAACCTGGACGTAGTCTCTGTGACGTCCCCGCAGACTGTCTAAAACCTGGACTAGTCAGCAGCCAACGAGTGCTCAGCATATATGGGAACTCCTTCAAGACGACCTGATGAAGCAAACCGTGCGCAAAGCTTCATCAAAGCTTAATAATCTAAAACACATTATTTATTTCTATGTTATTTCATATTTTGACGTCTTCAGTGTTAATCTAAAATGTAGAAAAAACGTTGAATGAACGTGTGTCCAAACTTTTAAATGGTCTCATTCAAACTGATATAAATTTGCAAGCTACAAACTGCTACGATCCAAGCATCGGAAGGTTAATAACAAAAACAGCGAATTTCATTCAAATTAACAAAGAATCAATTCCTGACATTTCACTGACATGGGAAGCTTTATAACGTTCCCCTCAGAGGGGAATTAATCAAGACGGATAACCTGCAGAATAAAAAAGAAGAAAACGGATCAGCAGAAATCAAAATGTTACTGTCAGACTGTCAGATGAATATAAGGATGAAATATGGACTGAACTGTGTAAGCTAAAAATGAAATATGATGACATTAGAAGAAACAAAATTGAATATAAACTAAATTCAACTAAATTCAACTTTTATGAATGCGGAGACGAGGCAGGAAAGTTGCAAGCTTCGAGCCTTAAAAGTAAAAATACCATTTCTTGAATTAGATTACCGACTAAATCAATTACCACTGACCCAGATCACATAAATAAAACCTTTACAGACTTTGATGAAAATCTCCAGAAATCTGACAGCGACGATGAACCTGAATCAATGCAGGAATTCTTATTTAATAATATTAATCTTTCCCGCTTATCAGAGGAGGAAATGCAGCGAGACAGCCGATAACTACATTTGAAATAAATAAAACTATTAACTCATTTTCTAAGAATAAATCTCCAGGGGCCTCCCAGTGTATACTGAGATTTAAACCCTCGACTTCTGCAGGCACATCAAACATCTTTGGACAATGGAAGTTTTCCGTAATCATTCCCACGTTACTTTAATTCATAAAGCAGATAAAGTCGTTTTAATCTGCAGCAACGATCGTCAGATATCGTTATCGAATTTAGACCCCGGCCAAAATTCTTGCAGCAGGATAACTCCGAGCAATCAGAAACCTGATCCACACTGACCAAACTAAAATTCTCCCTCATCCTGCTGCACTGTACTGAATGCCTGTTTATGTTTAGTACTCTGCAGAAAGATGGTATGATCGACTCGAAGTCCCAAGACCCTCTGATGCCAAATGTAGCTGCTGCTAGCTCATGTTAGCTGAGCTTTGTCAGCAAGACTGTGAGCTCAGAGAGTTAGTTTGAGCGTTTTGGACCACCGGGAAGAAGAGGAGGAGGTTTTCAGGCCGGGGCATCGGCTGACTGCTGTTGGACTAGTCAGTAATATTAGCTGCTGCTGTGTCTGCTGTTGGTGACCTGGTTGATGTTTGGCTGTAATTTTATCTCGAGCAAAGATACCGAACATATCAAGGTGAATTGTGGTAATTATAATAACATATTCGAGGTTATTAGTGCTCATTAGCTGTTTTAAGTTTCTCTTTTTGTGATCATGTCAACATTAGATATAATTGTGTGTACGTCCTGAAAAATTCAGGACCATCGTGTCTGCAAAAAGAATAAACAGCAGCATTTTGGAACAAAAGCCTCCCAATTGTTCTTTTGTTCAGCGTTGCAGTTTTTTACTTAAAAGACGTATTGACTTTGTCTCATAAAAACTCACGATTTGGCACCTTGATATCCTGCACGGAGTCTAAAAACATCCCAGGCTGTTGTCGGGGGAGGAAGAGGGGAGGTAGAGGAGGGGAGGGTTTCCACGTCGAAGCATCGCCTCACTCACCGGCTGCCAAAAATACTGATGTGTTCACAGTTTTTTTTTTCTCTCCTCTTACTCTCCCTCTGTCTTTCTTCTTGGGTTGAAAAGTTCAGTGTGAAATTACATTTCTGTGCGATATATAGAGCTGCAGTCAGGAATGAAAGCTGCCGTGCCCCCGAAAAAGCTGTGAATGTGTGTGTGCTCATCTAAGTGCTTTCACTGTACAAGAGTGTGTTTATCGTTCTGCTTTTTAGCTCCATATTCATGCAGCGTGTGTGTGTGTGTGTGTGTGTGTGTTTCCCCTCACCGAGTCAGAGATTTTCTTGTGAATTGCTCCATTTAACAGAAGTGTGTGTGTGTGTGTTTGGAGGCTGCAGTAACACTGTGCTCCCGTGTGGGTGCTGACATTTGGGGGGTTGGTTGGTTGGTGTTGGGGGGTTGGTTGGAGCTGTGGGGGAACACGCTCCTTTGACAAAACTTGACAAACACTCGCTCATCAGCGGCTCATGACTGACATCTCGCAGGTTGAGTTAAATCTGTACAAACACCAGCGAGAAAACTCGCGGGTGAAGGAGGTTGAGCGGGACTGATGTGCTACACCTGCGTCAGGCGCACAAAGATGAAAATCAGCAGCTCTTGAGCTCTTGAATGTTACCGACTTGAAGCACTCAGTGAAATCCTACAGTTATTTTGTGATTTTGGATTTTATTAGGTCAAACTTACGCCTCTACTCTTGTCTAAATCTACCGCCACGCCTCTGTTGCGGTCAGTGATTTAATACTCAAGATCGGTCTCGACATTTTTCGAGATTGGTCTTTTTAAATTCTCATCTCAGTCTTGTTAAACTCTGGACTTGGTCTCGATACACCCTGGTCTTGTCTTGGTCTTGACTTGGTCTCGATACACCCTGGTCTTGTCATGGTCTTGACTTGGTCTCGACCCCTCAAAGTCTTGATTTTGACTTGGTTTCAGTGGTCAGGAGGGTTTCAGAAACATTTTGCCCACCAGACTTTGTGAACTTTGCTCAGATTTGTTTTTGACAGAGACAGCTGAAGAGTGGCAGGAATATGGGGAGAGAGAGATGAGGAATGACATGCAGGAAAGAGCCACAGGTCGGATTCGAACCTTGGGCTGCCACGGCAAGGACTGAGCCTTCGTACACAGGATGGCTGCTCTACCAACTGAGCTAAACGACACCCCCAACTTCTTCTACTTCAGAAAGTAAGCACGCTACGTAGTTAAAATGTTTCCTTTTTGTCTGCTTGCTCAGGAGTCTGCACAGGGTGTTTTATTTTGAAAATTGACCGGATTCGTCACAGCTGGCTGAGCTAATTGTGGTCGTTTTGGACAATGATTGTGACTCCACCAGAAGAATCTCTCCGCTCGCTCTCTCAAGAAAGCCACCTTGGTAGGCTACTGTAGTCCCTGTATTTGGTCCCGGGTCTGACCATCTTCACTGGAAGTGCTATCTGCATAGCGTTAGGGGTGTAAGGCACATTCAGCACTGTTGGCTACTGTTAACGCCAAGCATTGCAGCCAGACAATCACCGCTGATCACCGTACCAGCAGGATCAATCTCAGTACATAAGCATGCAGCTCTGGTCTCTTCAGGCCTTTTGGCTCCAACTAAAGTGCTCGTCAGATGATTTTCTCTAACTTTCTGAAACCGACACCCCGCCTTCACACCCACTTCACACAGCGACTGGCCAGATGTGGGGAGCCGAGGAAGGTGGTGTTTGAATCTCCAGCACTCTTTCTTCGTTCTTCACACAACTACTTCTGCCACTTCTCGTGTGAACAGCCTGGTGCAACACCACGAACGTCTTCCAGGAGAGATGGTCCAAAAGCGTCTCCTGTTATCTCAGATTTAAATGAGTTTTCTATAACGCAGTGGAGACCAGCAGATCAGACTGGGGTTGTACTGGGCTGCTTCCAGGTGTGAATGTGGGGGACTGTTTGAGAGCAAGCGCAGTGTTTCTGGAAAATACAGCAGTGCTCTTAACAAAAGTACCATAGCTACATAAAGGTTAAAAAATAATATAATATCTAAATAGATCAGCCAAAATATCATCTGGATAAGAGTAATCAGAGTAAACGATCAATCAGAGATTTCTTTCCAAATACTGAACACAACCTCTAAAACCAGCGGTGGCTAGTCTGGTAGGGAATGAAGCCAAAACTGCAGTTCCTCAAACGTCCACTTGAGGCTGGCTCCAGAAGTGAGTCAGTCTCCATAAGTCCCCATGTTCAAATGTCCAACTTCACAGCAGAAATAAACATGTTTACAGCCTGGTACAAAAAACAGTTTTGGTCTCTGTAGCTAATTTCCCCGTTCATGATTAAGAGCGTGGACGCTTTGATTGACAGGTGGGTGTCGTCACAGGTGTTTTGTTTGAGCAACCAGGCGTCGTTCAATCTGCGTTTGACGATTTTTAGATTGGCCAGGAGGTGGAAGAGGCAAGACTTCCAACATAGCGGCTACACTGTCCAGTTGGTGGTTAATACTGTTGTCGCTTACGTTAGCATTAAACATAAAACACAGCATTGTCTGCGTACGTAGCATCATAGAGCTGTTAGCATGTCTGTAGTCTTGTTGAAAAGTGCTCTAAAAATAAAGATCATTTAAAAATGAAGACACCTACACGCCCGTTGAATCAAATTGAGTGAAGCCAGCAGCAGCTTAAAAAGACTTTACACACACGGGCAAATAATAAAAAAACAAATAAAGTTTCTGGTGCTTTCGGGAAACTACCTGGTAAAAGTATTTCATGAGAACAGGAGATCACACAGTGCATTTTGTTCTGCCATGTTGAAAATCTGAAAAATCAAAAATTGCACATTTTTCAGTGGAGAAAAGGCAAAAGCTTAAAACGATGAGCCGGTAAGTATTACACTCTAAATATTTATGATGGGTCAAATGCACTGCAGGGATTTCTCTTCAGGGGTTCGTGAAGTCTTAACAGCTGCTTCAGTGGATCTGCTCAGTGCTGACCAGTTACAAGCTGTGGTTATAATGGGAAACTCCCAGTATGGAGCTGTGGTTATAATGGGAAACTCCCAGTGTGGAGCTGTATGAATGTGAGCCGAGCGGCTGCGGCTCACGAACCTGCTGCGCACAAAGGTTAAAAAATACTAAAGTGCAGGAGGATTGCTCATCGTAGGATTCCTGACGAGGCCCAATATCTCGTCTGGTCGGAGTAACCGCCCCTCTGTTGACGAGCAGACGCCCATTAAAGCATGATTCACACGTTGGTTCAATTATGATTAAATTTCTCGATACGTGAACACTCGTCTGAGATAACAATGTTGTTGAGAAAGTTATTCTATCAGCAAAGCAGCATCTTAAATTACGCGAACAGCTGGAGCTGAATATGAATTGTTTTCATCTGAACTCCAAATTTTCGTCACTTTTACCAAACAGATAATCACAACATGATGAGCAGACATTGGCCAAAGTATTTGTACAACTTGTTCTTTGCCTCTGTTTGTCTATTTTAAAATCAAATCCTAACACAATCAAATCCTTTTCTGACGTGCGTTTTATCATACGATACAAGCAGGCAGAGGCTCAAAGAGAGAGAGCAGACCGGCCTTGTATCGAGAGAAAACTGTCTTTCTACTGACGTACGTGCTGCACAAAGGTTTTTTTTTGTTGTTTTTTTTCAGGCTTTCAGCACGTCGTCAAACATCTGAATGAGACTGAAAACTGGAAAAGAGAGAGCCAAAAGTCCCATGATGCCTTTAAACATCTCAGGGTTGACTTCCAGCTGTGTGCACATTCAGATTAGCTATTATTACACTTTTTATTGTATGCCAGCCCACATTGGCTGAATGTAATATTTGAAGTCAGACTGATGTGTGTACAGGTGAACTTTGAGATCATAGTTTGTATTTCCTGGTCTGGTCAGTCTCAGGTAATCGTGTGGATATAAACCTACAGTACCTACTGACCTCTGCATGGGGAGCGACGTCACGGTGCTCGTGACGAATGGAGAGTATTTCTTCATTGAAAGAACGACACTGAAGGCTCAGTTTGACTACATAAATGGTTCGTTGATCGGTTCTTCACCTGTAGCAGTGAAAGACAGATGGTTCGTCCAATCTCCTGCCAAATATTTCTTTAAAGCGCCTGCAGTTCTCCAATCATGGACTGTCATGCGCAGTCAGGTTAGGCTGGAGCTCGCCAGATGCTGTTTTCTGGCGGGAGTGCGCCGAAGAGTTGGTAGGAAGGACTGGCCAGGTCGCACTGACATCTCCACATATAAATTGGTCGATTTTTACATGAGTTACCAAAAATCTACCTACAGTACCACTGTGAAAAGCTAATATATTCTTTAGTTCTTGTGGCCAGAGACAAATGTTGTTTTCCCAGGGAAGTGTGCTGAGGAGTAGGTCAGGAGGACCAACCAGGTCACTGTGACTTTTCAGCTTCTCTAACTTCTCTCCAGTGAAGGATCTGAGGAACTCAGGAACCAAACAGAGAGAAATGTTGTGGATCACATAATCATTATAAAACGGACCTATTTAAAGTTCTTCGCTATTCATTGTTTTACCTGGTGTTTTTTTTTAAATGCGTAGAATCAAACTCAGTTTAAAAAGTATCTTCACATTAAGGAGGATTTGCGGTTGTGATTGTCACTTTCTTTGTGCTTCTGAGATAGAGCTCATATAAGTGATGGTTCTCAGTGAAGAGCAGCAACATTCTAGGACTCAGCTGGGGTCTAAAGGGTTAATCGGAGTGAGCGTAACGGCTAAAGTTGGATTTAGCAGAAATATTTGAGTCTACTTCTCTGTGATAAATCTGGAAATATTTGTCGACAAAGGCCTGATGAACATCGTCTGAAAGCACGGGTTCCTTTGAGACTTTGGATTGTCTAAAAGGTCATGCCTTTCGCCTCATCTTTTGAAGGATCTGGTCCTGAATTGAGATTTAGCAATCATGTGAATTGACTCTGCATGCGGGAAAAATGAAAAACAAAAAATGACAGGAGACGCTGAATCCTCGACAGCTCCAGGCCAGCCAGGCCTGACCTCTGACCTCCGTGTGGAAGATGTCCAAAGAAGGCATTTCTGTACAAAGATCGATAAAGTATCCGATTATTATTCTGCACAGAGTGTGAACTGTAGATGTGAGGGGAGACGGGGAGGGAGCCGAGTCCCTGTTAATACGAGGATAAAGATGAACAACCACCTTTAACTATTTTATTATTCCTGCTTCACATGCGCACACTGTGCCTCGTCTGCTCGCTCTGGATTTAGAAGCACATTTTGTTTCGTGATGAGCTTTGGTCCCAAAAGTACAAACAGCCCTTTTTAATGTCTTTGAAGGCATTTTGACAACAAATCAAGCTGCCATGTTTCGTATGTTGATTTCGTGTCTGCCCTTCAGGTGGAGGTTAAAGTTCTTCTTCTACCTGCAGACTTTATTTTAATAAAGTTATAATTCCCATGTTTAGTCTGTTTTCACAGTACAGGAGGGGGAATTTGCTGTCAAATTATTCCAGATTGAGCGGTGAAATATTTTCGTGAAGCCTTTGTTCAGGCGGTGTGAATGAATATGCATCATCGATGTAACTCTTAAATCGAGTAGAACTGACCCTGGTTGCTTCTAATTGACCCATAAAATTCACGGAAAATCCTGTAGACATCTTCTTTTGTACTTGTTGCAGCTTGTTTAGTTATTTTCAGATAATCCTGGAAACATTTCACAGCTCAAGAAATATAATAATAAAATGATTGATGTTATATCACCAAATAAATGATTAGATAAATACACAAATAAGAATCTGTTTTCTCTCATTACTGTTAATCTATAAAAGAAATATCCCACTGAAGGTTGTGTTGTTAGTCTGAATATCGGCATGCCGTTTGCCTGTGAGTGCATCACAGCCGTGCTGATATTCAGCGTAACGGCACTCCCTTGGTCTGATGTTGCTTTAAAGGTGTTTACTCCATACAGCAGCAGATGCAGCTCGGTGAGTCGGCCTCTGTTTCATAACTTGACTCTTGATTTCAAGTGCAGCAGCAGGCCTTCAGGACTCAAATATGCGATACTTACTGTACATCCTAACACTGGGGTCGTGTTGAACATTTTAAGAGATACAGCGGCGTAAAGAAGCTGGTTTTCAAATCCCTCGAGTTTTCCAAGGAAATCTAGGCGGGTATTTCTCATGGGACTCTCGCCTTAGACTTTTTTTTCTTCTCTTTAGTTTTTATTCATGCCGGGAAGCTTATCTGAGCGTGTGCTGTGTTTCTCAACAACATTCGGATTCACATTCACAGAGTTACACTCGCTCACACCTGGGAGCTGCAGAGTACAAACGCAGTCTGCTGTCTCAAACGCCTCACGGGGGAAACTGGAGGAGGGGAGGCCTCACTCACAAGCTCTGGTCCAGATTCCCAAGGCAGATGGGGGACTTAACCCGGTAGTCCAGCAGCCCACCATGCCTGTGGGCGGCAGGTGTAAAGATATAACTCACGGTACAGCATGACACGGTGTAATACTTGCTTTAAGGTGATGCTGTCGTTTTATTTGGGATGTATACATACATGTATGTACACGTAGTCTTTTATTTTTTTTCTTATTTGTTCATCTAATTGCTTTAACATCCTCTGTTGCCTTGTATTTTTTACATTGTCAGGTTTCTTAATGACTGTCGCTCTCATCTTTCATTGCCTTCCTCCCACTATGTTCTTAAATCTTAATTTTGTCTTGCCTTTTTTTGGCTCTCTGTTAATTTGAGTATCCAGCTTGTGCTCGCCTATCAAAACACAGGGTGATAAGTTATTAATATACTATTATTTATATACAAACCATTATTTCTTCCCTTTCTGGAGAAAAACAGAGACTAAAACGTCCGTAATAAAGGACATGAATGTGTTAATGTATGCAAACAAAGGCTGCTGTCAGACCTAATCAGATTTAGTTAATATTACAATAAATCTCCGGCTCA
Source organism: Miichthys miiuy (assembly GCA_036365135.1). Taxonomy (NCBI): domain Eukaryota; kingdom Metazoa; phylum Chordata; class Actinopteri; family Sciaenidae; genus Miichthys; species Miichthys miiuy. The sequence goes on along the minus strand of CM071606.1, from coordinate 1,218,240 downwards.
ACTTCAAAAGTTAGTTCAAAATACTGCCATTGGTTTGGGACCCAAACACATCTCTGAACTTAGAAAATATCCGTCCATTCACAATCTCTCAGAGCATCTAAAGATACAGAAGCTGTAATGGATCCAGGAAGTGAATGTGATACAACTGCTGCTTTTTTTGTGTGTGCTGGGAAACGGGACAGTGGCGTTGGTGTGTTGGCGAGTGAGTGTTGGCTTACATAGAAAAAATGTAACCGACTCTGTGTGCATGAAACCAGCTCAAACTTCCAAATCAAAGAGCTCTAAACTTTCAAGAAACTCCAGTTATTTCTCATATTGCCCTTCAGGTTTTCTCAGAGCGCCACATTCATGAGTAGCTTCAAGTTAATGAACCCAAATTTAAGTAAAAATGCTTATATTAGAACCACTGAGTTTAAAGAATGGACAGGTTATCCGTGACGCCACCCACAAGTTTACGAAGCACCGTTTTGAAGCTCTAAATCTGTGACTCTGGCCACCACCATCTTGGCAGATAATCTAAAAATTACCAACAACATGGGGACTTATGGAGACTGACTCACTTCTGGAGCCAGCCTCAAGTGGACGACAAGAGGAACTGCGGTTTTTGGTACTTCTTGTGTTGGCTTCACTTCACAAAGACGGCGGTTGCCCCTTGATTAGAACCAGTATATTCCATATATGTTGAATTATTTGCTCACCTGTGGACCTGTGGTTTACTCACCTGTTGTGTACTGACTAAACGGTTGATGAGGTTTCAGAAGGTGATCTTGTTTTTGGGCTCTACTTCCAGGAAACCTTTTGGAAAACAAAAGAAGATTAGCTGGAAATCACTGACACACGAGCGTTACTGCCCTTGGTTTGTGCAAACTACATCAGTTTGTGTCTTGTAGTTGAGTTTGTATGTATACTGCTCATTTCCTTCAACACCCCAACATCAAAAACAGATGGAAAAAACATATTAAGGGTATTTTTAAAGCTTCATGAGTACAAAATCACCTGTGAGACAGAAAAAACACAGATTTTCTCAATTTATCTAATGTATAAAACACATAATAAATAACAAAAAGCAGTATCTCAACATGAGGCAATAAAAATCTTATCAAGGCTCGAGTTTTTTAAGTAGTATTTACCACTGGGAAGCTGACAAAAACAGTGTTTCAAGTAGAAAACTCATATTTACCTGATTTCCCACGGGGCTCAAACGCAGCATCATACACAAAAAGTGTTTTCTGTAGAAATGTTCATCTTTCGCAGGTTGATTTATCTGCGAAGACACGAGCTCAAACCCCAAACACTCCACACACGGTATGAATATTTAGACGCACACATCAGCAGAGGAACTACACAATTTGCACACACACCAACGCTCTGAGGGCACGACAGCTTTCAATCCGCTTCGTGCTGCTATCAGCCCGAAATGTGATTCCTCGCCTTTATTCTTATTCATTTTTAATTTTTTTTTTACAGCCCCCTTCATTCTCATTGTGATTCCAAAGGCAGAGCTTATCTTAAATTAACACCAGCGCCGTGATATCCTTTGAGAATACCGACCAGATATTACAGCTTGCCTGGGACGGGCTCAGCGACGTGGAGAACATCCAGAATGAACAGGATGGAAATACTAAACAGCCGAGCGGCAGGCGGGAAACGCCTCCCTCATCTTTTACAGTTGCATCAGGCTCCAACAGTTTCAAGGCCGCATAAGTTTTATTTTTTCTTTCCTTTAAGCAGTTTTTTCTTCTTCTTCTTCCTATCGTCTCCGCTGTCTCCTTCTTTTCGTGACTGAAGTGGGTTTAACAGGTGAAATCAGCTGAGGCTCGAAGCGTTCACCTCACTTCACCGGATCAGTCTGAATAGAGGATGGAGAAAGCAGGAGGTCAAAAATGAAAATGTTTGTTTAACTCTGGACTGGAATATGTTTCCAAATATTGTTTTTTTGTGTATGTTTTACATGAGTCATTACAAAAGGACTGGCAATCATTTGTCAGAAACCCAAAAGAAGAAATGTATTTTCTACATTTTTTGGTTTCCTTTTTTAATTAAAATACTGTCAGGATTAGAGTTAACCTCATATATTGTGTATAAGAACAGGCGTATCAATCGTGACGTCATGTTGAAGCCTCACCCTGAAACTCCACCAGTCGGCTGCAACGCTGTTTTGGTCCATCCTGCATGCGACTTCAAACCCTACCGGGAGCGTTTACCCCTCCAAACTTTGTTTACTTGCTCAGATTTGGTCATTTTCCTGGTTTATGTTATTCTAAACATGCTTCTACAGTCTAAATATGCTACGTAGTTAATTAGTTTTGCTTTTGTCTGTTTTTACGACCGGCAGTTTGCGCGGAGGTATTTTATTTTGAAAATCCACCAGCTTCTCTATGCTGTTTCTCATGGCGTCCTTCAAAAACAGAACAGCCGCGTTGCCGAGTCGAGGCCCGCTTCTGAACTGGACCGCAGCGGAGCCGGTGGGGTTTGAAACGTAACACGTATCACTGTGGTGACTGTGGCCGACACGCAATACACGGTGGAATATGGGGGTCAATTTAGCATTTTGCCTGTCGCCATCTAGTACAGTTAGCAGCCGACGTGACGTGACAGAGGCATACCTGGTGGGGTTCCCCAATTAGCAGATTGGTTACCCCCCACAGTGCTAACTAGCCAGGTAGCTTGGTTAGCAAAGCCTATCCATAATTTACGTTAAGTAAAAAACAGAATGTACACAATTCCTTTGTGTCTTTTAGAATTCTTTCAAAATGGCCATAAACAGTTTAGCAAGTCGCGGCAAAGCTGGTACATGATGCAGCCGCTTCCCGCGATTCAGTACCGGAAGACCGCTCTGGCATGGCTGCCGATCAAATGAACACTTAAAAATACAACCAATATAACCTGATAGACTTTCCTAACTATAAAACATGAAATCATATTCAAATATCATGGTTTTCTCTAACCCTTTATCATGAGCACGCATTAGAGGAGAATGAGCTGAACCAGATCTAACCAAAATGGCTCAGCGTGCAGCAGACATCAGGCAAAAACAATGACGGGAGAAAACAGATAGAGAGAGGCAGCACGCGGAGACGAGAAGGGGCTGAGCTCAGCGTTAAAGATTCAGAGAAACCAGGGCAGCAGTCATAATTCAGCATCCAGGTGGGAACAGCAGCAGGAGAGAGGAAGGCCAGCAGCCGTCACTGCCAGGTAGAGCACGGCGCTGGAGTCTGAGGAGGTGAGAGAACAGCAGCCGCGATGATCGCACACATGCAGGAGAGGGAAGAGGAAAACAGCTGCACGCGGCACACACTGAGACACTTCCACTTCTTCATTAGATTTATTTTTACCTGTTTGAGGTCGTTCTGAAGCAGCAACAGGCAACGCAACCTCCCAGGAACAGACACGTCAAACTGAAGTGAGAGTGAAACAAAAATAAAATTATTCCTGAGTAACCAAACTGAGCATCTAGGGCAAAGAAAAAAAACAAACATAACAGTCGACTAAACAGCCCACCGGGCGCGTCTCCGTCACGTCACAGACACGATGCTGTTTTAGTCCAACTGCAACTTCAAACCCAACAAGAAGTGTTCAGACTTTAATTTGATCAGATTTGGTCATTTTCCCTGATTTGTTCTTTTAGATATGTAAATTGTTTATATTAATTATAATATTGACTAGAACGGCTGCGACTAGCTCCGGTGCCGTGACGTATACGGAACACGTTACATCCGGTCCTGGTGGAATTTATTGTGGAGGGTGCATCAGCTGCAGGGGAGAGCTGTGGGAAGGGCTCAGGTGAGAGTGATTGGCGCACCTGGATCCAGTTAGCTAATCACTCTTCCTTCTTAATGGAGTATTTATTCTTGCAAACGAGACCTAAATTAACATCATTAGCATTTAACCAAAGCGTTGTTCACCTTTGTAAAATATATATTTTAAAGGCTCATTATTTAAGTTTTGAATTTCTCTGTAATGTAGCACAGTGTTAACAATGGTACCTAAAATTACTGATAATTATTTAGCCCTTGACTCAAACTTAAATTTTTTAATTAAATCAATATCATTAACGTGCCCCGGCTAAACGGCTACGACGTGACTCAGAAAATCTTCATTCGGGGCAGCACTAGTTTAGTTTTTACCATCAGGCATGACTAATGCATTCATAAAACTCTGACATGTTTTTAAACATTGGACCATAGCTCGTTATGACTTAAGAAATATGGTTAACCTGAGCCTGAACCACACTGCACTGTATATAAATAACCTGTTTTCTCTGTCTATTGACCCTGACATCAGCTCTTGCAACCTAACAATGCCAATTACTTCCACAGCCCAGTCACAGTAACTAGATCAAGGCTAATGTAAGTGTAAGCACTGTAAGGTAAGCAGTATTACTGCTTGGCCGAAGTCTGACATGTTAACGTTGTTCTGGACGACATCCATCACGCGTCCCGGGGGTCTTTTTGTCTTCGACTGGAGGAATTTGTCATAAAGGACAAAATGTTGATGGCCATTTGCCTCTGGATGCTACAATCTGTGAGGGAGCCATGGGAAATACACTTTGAATTTTTGACGGACAGTCGCGTCAACATTCTCCTTTGTTGGGTCAGCAGGCCTTCCCTCATGAGGCTGGAAAACAGAGTTGTCAAGAGCTGTCAAGGTTTGCATGGGCTGTCAATCCAGAGGGACAGTCGTACACAGACATTCAGGAAAATGCCTCCCTGAAAATAGGTCTGTGAAATCTCTGGAGCTTTCTGCTCCGAGGTTGAACTTTACGCTACATACAGTTCCATGGGGAGTTTTAATCATCTTAAAGTGATCTTAAATAGACTGTAACGCCTTTAAACTACACATCACATTCACCCATTCATACATTGGCTGCCAAAAAGGAGTTAATCATTCACACTGATGGCACGGCGTTCAGTGTCTTGCCCAAGGACACTTCGACCAATGACAGTAAAAAGAATGGACAGCGTCGGTGTGGTGGCTCTGGACGCCGCCATGTTGGCAGTCGTGCCTCTTTAAACTCCCGGCTAATCTAAAAATTGAAAAACACGTGGATCATTGATGGGCTGAATGACACCTGGTTGCTCATACAAGACATCTGTGATGACACCCACCTGTCAATCAAAGCGTCCACGCTCTTAATCCTGCATAACTTTAAGCCTTAATATAATCTGAACAGGTGAGTTGTATATAAATTCACCCTCAGTACAGTTGTCATGAACGGGGAAATTAGCTACAGAGACCAGAGATGTTTATTTCTGCTGTGAAGTTGGACATTTGAACATGGGGACTTATGGAGACTGACTCACTTCTGGAGCCAGCCTCAAGTGGACGACAAGAAGAAATGCGGATTTTGGTACTTCTTGTGTTGGCTTCACTTCACAAAGACGGCGGTTGCCCCTTGATTAGAACCAGTATATTCCATATATGTTGAATTATTTGCTCACCTGTGGACCTGTGGTTTACTCACCTGTTGTGTACTGACTAAACGGTTAAAGGTGATCCTAGCACCTTGTTTTTGGGCTCTACTTCCAGGAAACCTTTTGGAAAACAAAAGAAGATTAGCTGGAAATCACTGACACACGCGTGTTACTGCCCTTGGTTTGTGCAAACTACATCAGTTTGTGTCTTGTAGTTGAGTTTGTATGTATACTGCTCATTTCCTTCAACACCCCAACATCAAAAACAGATGGAAAAAACATATTAAGAGTATTTTTAAAGCTTCATGAGTACAAAATCACCTGTGAGACAGAAAAAACACAGATTTTCTCAATTTATCTAATGTATAAAACACATAATAAATAACAAAAAGCAGTATCTCAACATGAGGCAATAAAAATCTTATCAAGGCTCGAGTTTTTTAAGTAGTATTTACCACTGGGAAGCTGACAAAAACAGTGTTTCAAGTAGAAAACTCATATTTACCTGAAGTCGAAGTTGAAGCTGTGAAGTTGGACATTTTAACATGGGGACTTATGGAGACTGACTCACTTCTGAAGCCAGCCTCAAGTGGATGACAAGAGGAACTGCAGTTTTTGGCACTCAATTTTCCGGCCACGGGAAGTTGCTGCTTGACTTCGACATGGATTTGAGGAGCCGGGGATCGAACGACCGTCTGATTAGATGACCTGCTCTACCTCCTACATTTATATATGTTTGTACATAATATACATATATATCAAGTCCATTCAGAATAAAATGCTGTGGCTTTTTGTATGACAAAAGAATTCATTTGTTTGGGGTCATTCAAACAGAAACCTGATTCTAATAAAGTCTGAATGTTTTGCAAATCCTTTGTGACCCACATTCAGCTGAATACAGATCAGATACAAAGATATTTATTGTTCAAACTCATGAAATTTGCTGTTTTTGCTCTGCAACATGTTCCAGAAAAAGGAGCAACAAAAGACTGTGAAAGTTGCTGAAATCTCAAAAAAAAAAAAAAAAAACTAACAAAGGTGATGGTATCATGATGGCGTATGAAAGGGGGCGTCCTCGAAAGGTTCAGTTATTGAAAAGCAAGGATGGGGGCAAGGTTCAGCACTTTGTGAAACACTCAATGGGCAAATATTTGAATTCCCTTCGATCCCTCAGGTGTCTGAACAGAGAGCTCGTGTGTCGTTTTTCAGCCGAAATCAACTTTGAAAATTAATCTGTCGGAGCTCTCAGAGTTGGAAAAGTGGCTGGTATTAGTTTTTCTTTATAAAAGTGTCTCTCATCTCTGTGGTCAGAGGATAACTAACTGTGGTAAAGCCTCTCTGATACAAGGTGCTGCCATCAAGACTTCTTGGTCTTTTGTTGCCTCTGTCCGAGCTGCTTGAAGGCTTGATGGTTCAGGCATCTTGTCCTGTACCACCAAACAAACATTCACCAGAGTTTCAAAGTTTGCAAATGCTGGCCATGGCATGTAGGCCATAACGCAGGTTTGTTTACTCTCGATCTCTAAGGTGCTGGCTAAGAGGATGCAATAAGGGATTTCAGTTGGACTTAAGGACCAATGTGCAGGATTTTGTGGTATCACCCACTCCCTCCAAGCATGAGGTAGAACCTATGATGGCTCTATTTAGTCCATTATGGGCTACATTAGAAACATGGTGGTTCAGCATGGAGGACCTGCAGCATCTGTAAATATAGAAATCTCATTCTAAGGTAACAAAAACACGACTGGTATTTTCAGGTGATTATACACTCCTGAAAATTAAACTAATATTATATTTTGTAAATAGAGCCCCCTAAATCTGACACACTGCATCTTTAAATATAGTTGTCCACCCTGCAGACAGTTAACGTAGCATAAAGACTGGAAGCAGGGAGACAGCTAGCCTGGCTCAGTCCAAAGTTCAAACACCTTCCAGCATTTCTAATGCTCTAATTGATTTTCTTTTTTAATCTGAACAAAAACATAAATGTATGTTTTTGTGTTATGTGTTGCAACTATTTCTAGAAGAACAACAGCCGGGCAAGGTCACTTCCATGAGTTTTGTTGTCACAGTGACAGTTGCCTGGAAACCAGTGCAGAAGCTGCACAGAAGTGCCGGGTGGACGGACACGTTTTATTTTTTACTTGATTTCAATTGTAGGCCTGTAGTCTTTACATGATGCTAAGCAATCAGCTAGGCTAATCACCTCCTGAATTTAGCACCAGAGACATAAGAGTGGAGAAATGCTGAAATGAATAGAACCAAACCAAAATGTGTGCCAGGTATGTCACATAAAATAAGCAGAAAGCAGATTAAGCTAGTGAAGAAGATACAAAAAACTGAATTCCTGCAAAATTTCTGGGTCATTTCTTAAAACTCAACGTAAAAATGAGACCACGACTTTCTCGGTTGCCCAAAACAGCCTGTAAACTGTAAAGGACTCCTGGGTTCCTTCTTTTTCTGCTTCCCTACAGTGTGCAACACTAGCTAACGTTAGCTTCGAAATGGAGTCCGCTAACGTAAACAAACAAACAAACAACACACACCACAACAGTTTTCACCAGCCACTTCACCAGCTAACGTGATCCATGATGCTAACAAACAGTGTTGATTTCAGCCAACAATAAATTATAACAGTATAACGGCACAAAGAAAAGATGTAACTAATGATTGCTTTCTACTAGCCAAAAGTGATGCTAGCAAGCTAGTTAGCATCATGGAGCTAATGGTCCTAATAAAATATTACAGTAACTTTATTCTACATAAGATTATAATTTATTTTCCAGTGTTCAGTCTTGTGCATTTCCCTTTTGGCCGATGTCCAGGGTGATGATCAGTCACTCGCGCCAACGGCCAACATTTTCTTAATGTTGATAGTACAAGTTAAAGATATGCAGTGTTCACATAACACACACACACATAGAAAGACACACAAAGTGAAGAGATGTACCCTTTGAAAAAGGCTGTGTTTTATTGAAATACAGCAGACATCAACAGGTTGTTTTGCTGACCTGGGCAACAGAAACAGAGCTTGAATACGTTTCAACCAACGTAAAAACAAATATCGATGGCTATTTTTGTCATTTAGAAGTCAAAAAACTACAAAGACACTTTCAACCTGGTGCCCAAACTGAGGAAACGCAGCCTCATTTTGGGCCACAAGCTGATAAAACACAAGCGTCTTTGTCATGTCGGGAACTGAACGAAAACAACGCTCCGCGGTGCTCCACTTTGGGTTCTGACTTTCAAAAATGCTGGTATGTGAATTTAAAAATCAAGCGCACCTCGAGTTCTGGAGGGAGGACTTGAAACTGTGTTCAGGCCTGTTTTTGTGCCCAGGGCTGGTTGTTTGATAGTAGCAGTAGTAGAAGAAGCAGAACCTCAGTTATGAAGCAGGGCTGGCCTCAACTCCCCTTAAAAAGATGTTTAGTGCACCTGGTTTCCCCCAAAAAAACCCATAAACTATCCTCAAGCCTCGATATAGGAGTTTGTGATTTTTATTTCCGCTGTCTGAGGGGAATACCGCAGAAGAAGAGACACTTCTTTGTGCAACGACTCAAATATCTCTGGAAAATTGTCTCCTCATGAGCGGTTGTTGTGGCATGTACGAAAGTCTGCTGTCTTCATCAGTCAATGTTTTAATCTACAACCCAATCTCGAGGGAAACATGTCCGACTTCAGAGAGCTCGGAAAACCACAGCACCTTTTAAGTAAAACATGGCCAAACGCAGGTTGGCTGACATGTTTTTTCTCTCCTATTGTTGATGTTCGAGACCTTTTGAAGAGGTTGAGCTGTCTAATCAAACCACAAGAACGTAGATACTAAAAAACTTTTTGGTTCTTATTTGTTTGGGATGTCGGGACGTTGATTTGAAAGTGCAGCTTGTGTCGAGCTTGCATGAACCCTGTCAGTACCTCCAGCATGTGGATTTGCATTGCAGAAAGTTTGTGTTTGAATCCAGCGTGACAGCCCAACCACTTTTTGGTTGAATCAACCTTTCACAGAGATCTTGAAACGCTTTTCACGTCACTTTGTCTTTGACTGAAACACTTTCCCGAGCATCTAAAAGTGACACATGAAAGTGTTAAAATAAAAAAAAAACAATCAGAGCTTTCACCTCTGACTACGGGTCTTTCTACATTTCACCATGTGACACATTTGACGTTAAAATTTAAGTGCGATTTAAAAACTGAAGACAGCTGAAGACTGAGGACGGAAAAACTTGAAAACTGAGGATGGATCAGATGAGAAAGTTTCTCGAAAACAAAACATTTTGTCCACACGGCTGCAGCACAAACATCCCGCTGTACAGCAGTTACAGCTGGGAATAAGTCAAGGATGCAGCCCGGAACAAATCTCTGAAAGTTGGCATTGCCCACAAAATCTTAAATTATACTTTAAGCTATTAAGAGAATAAATAAAATGACAGGGCAAACTTTAGCAAGAAAGTCTACAGACCAATCAAAAATGGAGTTGTGTGGACAGAAAAGGAACTTTTGGGTTGTAAATAAAATCGAGATTTCATTGGGTTCGTTTACGGTAAGATTCAAACGGTAACTGTTGATTGCTGAAAATATTTTTGTGGAAACCAGGTGCAACAGATATATTTTAAAATGAGCAAACAGAGCAACTTTAAATGAAACCAAAGAAAGACTCGTGCACACTAGTCGTCCCAAATATTCCTCCAGAATCCAAAACACCAACGCCAACCAAAGAGTTTTTGCGGTGGTGTGAATAAAGTTTGTTGCTACGACTTCATCCAAAAACATTCATAATTTGTGGAGCAGGTTACATTCCTAAAGTGAAGGATTAAGCCATGATAGCGTCCTTTGTCTTGAACATGCTAACTTTTAAGGGAACTTTTGGTGTTTTGTCTGATTTTTTGTTGTTTTAAACACTGGGGTGAGCAGCAAACATGGTCTATCTTTTCGAAGTAACAGACTCGAGACTGCTAACAACATGTGACAAATCTCTTTTTTGTGAGAATATTTGTCACAGTTTTTGGATGTTGCAGACGGATTTTCCTTTAAAATAAACTCTTCAAAACTCGCTGGCTGCTTTTGCCGTTTCATCAGCCAATGACTGACAAAGAATATTAAAACCTCAGCGGACGTTAACGAAATTGTTGGCTGTTTGGGCGACCCTTCACTCTTACTAGTGTGCTCGACTCTTTCCTCTTGAAACATTCAGACAGTAAAACCCACAAAACATTTACTTAACTCCTCAAAAAGCAAATACATTCAATCATTCATCAGAAAAATATTCAATTAAAACTTTACACTTGCAAAAATAAAAGTCTCTTGGAAGCTTTCTAAGGCTGTGCGTCCACCAGGAGCCTCTCTTTTACAGCGCTGCTTTCTTTTTTAGGGTTTGCAGAAAAGACGTGCAGCAGTGCTAAAAGCGAGAGCTTTAGTGATGCAAAACGCTACGACTTTTAAAAAACTATGAAGACTTGAAGCGAAGAAACGAGCATTTCAAACCAGCAACCGGAGTTTCGTACAAAAACCTCTGACTGCCCAGTGGACGGAGTTGAAAACCTTCCCCACCCTGTTGGTTGTTTGTTGAGGCCAGCCCTGGTATGCATTTTGTAAATACAGTATTTCAGATATATGTAGTCTTATCATCTTTAAATCTGACCAGGACACTACAGCGGCAGAAGCAATACATAAAGAAGCTCATATTTTGTTTTTACTATTATTCTTTTTTGTCGGAATGGAACTAGTTTCAACTAAGCCTACCAAGCCAACATGTAGTTATGTATTGAATAAAAGGCTATTTATCTTTTTTTTTTGTTGTTTTCGTTTATTACAGGTGTGTATGATGGTGTGCAGGACGACAAAAGGAGAAGAGAGAGAGAGAGAAAACAAAAACACAATCAACGAAGAAGGAGAGAGAGAGACAAAGAAAGGATGGAAAGTAAGAGCGAGGAAAGAAAAGAGATTAAAGTTATGATTCAGGCAGCATGATTCTGGATTGTTGGTTTTTACTGTCGAGTGTGTGTTGTTGTTGTGTGTGTGATCGTTACCGTTGAATCCTTCTGCGCTTTGCCACCATTTTTTCTTTGACAGTTTCTTAACTGCTTTTTTTTGTAGTTGTTGTTTTTTCATGTTTGTTCCTTATCGGTTTAAAACAAAAAGATCCACGACAGTCACTTGGTCATACAAGCATGTTCGTCGGAACAAGAAGTGCAGATTGGCTTTAAGTTTGTTTTTTTTTAAGTCTCTGTGTTTTTTTTATTTTTGTTTGTTTTTTTTTTTGTCCTTTGCTTTTTCTTCAAAAAAGGGTTCCAGACAGAGTGGCTACAATAATAATAATAATATAATAATATAATAATAGCACTTGACTTCACTTCAGCACAGTAAAAAAAAAAGAAAGGAAAAAAAAAAAAGGTCCAAAGGTGCTTTTTTGTTTTTTAAAATCTGATTTGATGTGAAGCGAAGTCCCCCCTCTTCCTCCTCCATCCTCCTCCATCCTCGTCCCCTCCTCCCCACCCTCGTCCCTCCTCCCTCCTCTCTCAGCAGGGAAGTGGCGGGCGGAAGTCCAGTGCCGGTGAGATGAAGAAGAAGTGACTGAAGTATTGCCAACTGCTCCGTCTTTTTTTTTTTTTTTTTGTGTGTAGTGGTTCAGTACAAAAACAGAGAGAGCGAGAGAGAGAGAGAGAGAGAGACGGGGAAATAAAGAAAAAAACAAAACAAAACAAAAAAACGTTGCACACACACACACACACACACACACACACACACACACACACACATATATATATCACTGCTGGCACCGTTTTTTTAAAAAGTCCATCAAAAAAAAAAAAAAAAAGAGAGAGAGAGGGGCTTTAAAAACAAAGACAAACGGGTGTTTTCGGTGTTTCGGGGGGACGAGTTGCTCCCATTTTACAAAAATGTAACAAAATTTTTTCTTCTTTTTTTTCTCCGCAAAATTTTACAAATTCGTAGCAATACAGGAAAAAACCAAACGAAAAACAAACAAACATATAGATCCTATTTACAAGAAGAAGAAGAAGAAGAAGAAGAACCCTTTTTTTGTGTTTTTTTTTTAAAGTGTAGTGAGAGAATGCAGCAGATCCCAGCTTTGGCACTCGGCGTTGATGTTTGTTTTTTCTTGTTTGTTTGTTTGTTTGTTTGTTTGTTTTAAATCCACTCTGTCTGTCTGTCTGTCTGTCTGTCTGTCTGTCTGTCTGTCTGTCTGTCTGTCGGTTGCTGTGTACAGTCAGACTGCTGCTGCAGGCACACATTCAGTGCTCCGGTTCACCCTCCTCCTCTTCTTCCCGTCTCTACGGCAACGCAGGTCACGCACAACATCACCTCAGCCACAAACATCCGTCCGGGTTTGAGTTCACGACCCGCTAATCTCCCCCCACCCGTCCTCCTCCTGTATCTCACGAGACGGACGCAGTTCAGGGGTTTTCAGGAATTTACAGTTAAAGTGCTCGTTACGGAACCGCCGTCTTCGTCTCTTAAAGGGAAAGCTCACAAATGTTTTGGACCTTTAAGGTTCAGGATGTTGACAAAAACCCGAACCGAGCTTCCTGCTTTTTGATCATCAATCAAACCCCGCTCTTAAAGGGGATGTTGGATCCCTTTAAAGGGAAGTTATCTGGACTTCAACATACAAATCAAACCTCTCAGGAGGAAGCTCAGGACTCTGAAGTCTAAAGTGTCTATTCAAATTTAATGCAAATGTTCACCTGATTTCCATCCACTGCTGTTATACGAGTTCACGGGATGACAGAGATGAACAGCTGGTGGAGCTAATTCTCCATTTGGTGCCTTTAAAGTACCACAGAAGAAGAAAACTACATGGAAAAGTGACATTTCTGCACTTTGGTGCCGACATTTTCACTTTTAAGACACTGATGGAGCCTTCTTCCTGTCTGTTAACGAGGCCTTTCTGTATTAAATGTTCAATATTTGAAAGTATTTCAGCGTCTGCTGCAGTTTAAAGTTTGAACCTGTTTAACCTCTGGACCGACGCGCCGATTAAAAAGAAGGCTCCATTCGAGGAATTAATTAAATGAACCATTCATCCAGTCTGCCCTGTGACTGATTACTAACCAACTCTGTGCCCCAGCTTCATATTTTTTGATTATTAATTCACATTAGAAAAATAACAAAAAGAAGTCAATTTAAAATGCCGGCGTGCAAAAATTGCTCAGTTTTGATTCGTTCAAGGACACAGTCGTCCCACAATGCAACAGAAATGAAGAGGAGCGCGTGTCACCAGAGGAAGTCTTCAGCCTCATAACTTTAAGAAATCACTGACAGAGATTTCTAATGATGAAACGGCTCATTGACGGATCTGTTGACGCGTCTCGCGATTTCAGCCATTTTAGGACTTCAAGTCCATTTTGGAGATGAACTTTGAAGAGTTCACTCTGCTGAGGAGGTGTTGGGATTGTTTTGCATAAATTTCAAATGGCACCATCAGTTTCCAGGTCGTTGCAGCGACTGCATATGATTTCAAAGTGTAAAGTCTTTGTTCAGACTGCAGCTCAAATCTGGAACTCCAGGAAATGTGGTTTACTTTAGATTTTGATGGGGTTTAATGATGTTTCTCAGTCTGGACCAAGCAGCAACCTCTGCAGTTCCTCTTGTCGTCCACTTGAGGCTGGCTCCAGAAGTGAGTCAGTCTCCGTAAGTCCCCATGTTCAAATGTCCAACCTCACAGCAGAAATAAACATGTTTACAGCCTGGTACAAAAATCTGTTTTGGTCTCTGTAGCTGATTTCCCCGCAGAATTAAGAGCGTGGACGCTTTGATTGACAGGTGGGTGACGTTACAGGTGGCTTGTTTGAGCAACCAGGCTTCATTCAGCCCGCCTCAACGTCGAATCAGAGCTGAGACAAACAGTCTGTGGACAGACACTGGGATAAAATGTCTGCCGGCACTTTGAGGGGAGGCAAAACTGCTTCCACTGTCGTGTGCAGTTACTGGTCGATGTCTGAACGGCCCAAATCCAATCTGATCGCTTCCAAGTACCGGTGAGGACGGTCTGATCTGATTTAAGGAACAAATCTGATTTGTCTGCAGTCTGAACAAATCGTTTAGCGTCTCCACAGAGAGAGAGAGCTCGATGTCCTCGAGTGATGTCACTCGAGTCGGTGTCGGCTGCTGAAGACCCCGAGTTTAAGAAGACATCGACAGATGTGTTGAGCTGACCAGACCTCTGCAGCTGCTGCGGGCTATGCTACTAACAACACACCCGAACAGGCTCGCGTTGCATTGTGGGCAATGTAGGCACCAGGTTTTTGACATGGAAGAAGAAAGATGATCTCTTTGGTTCTGCTTCGTTTTGATTTGTCTGACAGGAGAACAACGATGAATCAGTGGACTGATATGTTATATGAAACTGGGGCACATCAACCAATCACACTCACAAACGAACAGCTCTGATGAAACAGGCTGTTGAGTATCTACTTCTTGAAGGAAGGACGAACAAACTAATTACACCTTAAAAGGAGGTGTTGGGAGTCTTCTAATGTTCGTCTCTGCTTACACCAGGCAGAGATCTGCTCCCGGTTTGTATTGAAACACTATTAAAACTCACATTACTGTGAGAAATGAAAAGAAAGCATTTGAGATTCACTGTACGAGGAGGGCAATTTCAATTATCTTCACAGATCGTGACCCTGAACTTCTCCTCTCACTCGTCTGATTTTAATTTGCGTTTACGCCAAAATAAAATCAGAGCAGAGCGTCTCATTCAAACTCGTCTTTTTGTGGACAGGAGGGGGTAGGCTTCAGGTGACGGAGGAGGATGTTGTGCGTGATCTGGGATGCGACAATCAAAGATAAAAATCAGTAAAGGAAGAAAAAAAAAATCTGATAATTAAAAAAAAAAAAACTCTTCTTTTGTTGCTCCGTTCTTCTTCCACCTCGTTTTCTTTCCTCTTGTATGTTTCCAGCAGCAGCGACGAGTGGCGGCGGCGGCGGCGGCAAATTGTATCTGAAACAGACAGAAAAGAGAGAGCACGCATTAAAAACTGTCAAACGTTTCTCAGCTCAGATCATTCCCAGCAAAAAGCTGAAAGAAAAATAAATAAATAAATAAAGAGACGGGGATTAAAAAGCAATCGTTGTGCCAGGAGCCGGTGTTCCCGGTCGCCTGGTGCTGCTGGGAACTGGGACACGTTGCGAAATAACGGATTTCACATCGACGGCGGGACCTGACCGGCCGACGCTCTCTCTCCTAATCCACGAAAAAAAGAGGGGAAGTGTGTTAAAGTTGTGTTTTGTGTGGGAGTGATTAAACGAGGCAGTCACTGTATTACACAAACGGGACAATGGATGGTACACACACACACACACACACACACACACACACACACACACACACACACAGTCTCTTTGTTAAATACATAAATTCTCAATTTGTGTCTCATTCTCGGGTCTCGGACCTTTAGTTTGACAAACTGCAGACAGCAGCTGCCTTTATTCTTTATTTAGAAACATATTTGATCAGGTTTTAGTGAGAAGTCTCGCTGTTTTAATTTGAGGCACACTCAACATTAACACCACTACCTATTGGGTGATAATTACAAGAACCTTTCCGCCTAAAATGCTTTCACTTTCACTTTTAGTCTAGAAACTGTTTTTCAAGGAACTTGAAGGTTCCTTCAGCCCATCGTTAAATCTACGTTACCACCGCAGGTCTAAAGACACATGAACATTTCGAAAATTTAGTCCACTGACTTACGTTTTTACACGTCGCTGTTGCGTGCAACTTTGCAACAACTGTTACTGTAACACTGTGAGCTGCAGCTGCCGATTTTAAAAAACGGTGGCTAAACTAAAATGTTGTACTCGACCAATCAGAGTACATGTGTACTTTCTGAAGGCACTACCCCACAAGTAGGAACTTTTGAGGATAAAATAATGTCCTCGTCCCTGCGGTGGAAACACCAAACGTACTCACAGGTTTCTGTGTGTACCTTTGGGTTTGGCGGCCACCACGTTGGCTATCCTGTCTCTTCCGCCTCCCGATTAATCTAGAAATCGGCATTGACGTCATCTTGTTGGGCCCTCTTCTTCTGGTTTTCTGACTTGAGAATTGGCTCCACCTTCTGTTTATCTCGTGAACCAGCCATTAATATTCACATGACGGTAACAGTAGAGGATGGAAACATTTTCTTTTGCTGAAATACTTGAAATTCATTAAAAATCTGCAAAAATTCTGGAGGGAACTCTCTGTTTTGGCTCTCATAGCATCTTTTTTCACAGAAGACCTCCTGAACACGACGTGCTGAGCAGCAAACAGCAGACAGACACAGTTACAGTCACGCTGGTGAACATAGTGGATCATTTAGCAGCTAAAGAGACAGATTTTCCCCTCAGGAGTTGGTGGAGACCAAAAACGGAGCTAAAAGAGAGTCAATACTGGACTTCCAGCAGTTACAGAGCGTCATTGTCATGTCGTGTTTGTGTCATCGGATGAATGTGTAGAAGACAATGATACTTAAATGTCTTCACAGCTTATCAGTTTAAAATAAAACTGGAGTGATGTTCAAAGGATATGTAGTCCTTACAGTCGTGATAAACTCACGAATCTGCAGCTCTCTCTAATAGAAATACATTTTTCATTCACGACTGATTTCCTGAGAAAAGCTCCTTCCTGCTTCCTGCAGATGTTTCAAATTAAAAGCCGGCCAGATAAAGGAGATTTTCTGCCTTTCAGTTGCTGGAAAGCTTTAAAGGAAGTGTCTTGTGTCACATTACGGTGAAGGTTTGGCTAAAGTCCAACGAGGAACATCTTTTATATCTCACGTTCTGCTTTCCTTCACTTCTCTGGGTGAATTTCTGCTGCACACTTCTTCCTGTTCAATCGTCTCGGTCACGCTGACGAACGCATTCACAAACTGTGACGTCGCCTAATCCGACCAATCATGTTCATCTACATTAAAGAAGACTTCAAACAACACTTCCTCGTCGGCTTCATCGGCTCCACATTGAAGAGAAAAATGAACCATTTCTGTTCGAGCTGGACGAGCTGTGAACAGCTGTACTATCAGATACTGTTACACAACAGCTGACAGTCCAATATGGCCAACAGAGGGTGAGTTTCATTACCCTCACACACACACACACACAAACAGCAGAATACACGAGAAGATGATACGGGCCTAAAACCACAAAATGCAGCAATGAAACGTTTCAGAAGCCGACGTCGACTAAACAAGAAAAACAGACTCGTGAGTCGAGCAGGACTGCAACCATGTTCTGTTCTGTCAGTCCAGATATTCAGTTCAATACCCAATAAAACACAAATGTAATTAAGAAAACAGCATTTTTGCATCGTATGGCCATGCATTCATACATTTTACTCCCTCCATATTTCTCTTGATTATGGTGTTAGTAGTAATTCCTGAGATAATGACATAAATAACTCAAATGAAAATAACTCATCAGGATAAATAAAATATGAAGGAACGACCAATAACAAAAGTTTGGAGCCGTCGAAAATATAATTTACTACAAAAAATAATGCAAACAACTTGATAATATTTGGAGTTATTTCAACACATTAACACGTTTCTAATAAATTTATATGAAGTTCATCCGTGTTTTTGACACTTTATTATAAAGATGTTTTAATTATGTGTGAAAGAGCTTCGTCTTATTACAGCACAGTTTGAAATGAAATGAAAAATACATCAGTGTGTGTATTTTGATGCAAAATCTAAAAATAAAAACACCTTTTTTTAATTAAAGTATTAAATGTGAATGTCGAGGCTCGTGGAGGAGCTATACGCTGAAGTATGCACTGTCACTGCAGAGGTTTGATGAAACACGGGGAAATGTTTCTGGCTGCAAATCAAATATTTTTTAACACTGATGAAACAAAAATTAAAACCAATTATTCAGATTTTTATTTTAAGAGCACGCTGACCTGGAAACAGGTAACTTTGAGCGTGTGCTGCTCTGTGTTTTACATTGTAACGATGACAGGGAGGGGGAGAAGCACTGCAGCATTTTGGCAATTAAGCCTTCATCTATAAGCTACGACTGTTGATAAGTTATTATGGGACGCTGTGCCGCGCTCTGCTGATTAAATGAAGCCCCGAGCTGCTGTGATTAGTGAGACAGGACAATGGATGGTACACACAAACCATTACACACACACACACACACACGAGCTGGAGACATTGTACCGCATCAGTCTGCACTGCAGGACTTTATTTTTCTACATCAATCGCTCCCTAATATAATCTGAGCGATGCTCTTCATCGTCTTTATTAGGAACATCTTGCTGCTGTGACCTCTGACCTCAAACCTTAACCAACCCCCAGAACACAGTACGTTTAAAGCCGGACGACACTGTGCATTTCAATTATTCTAAAGGTTTTAATCTCCGTTTCTGCAGAGCCAGAACCTGCAGCGAAAAATTTAAGTTTATTCAAACAAAACAACTCAGAGCTTTAAACCTCAACATGATGTAACTTTCCTCTCACAAACAGACTTTAACTCCTGCTGATCCACACTGACCTGTGATCAGGTGAACGGTGTCTCTGTCATTCGTACGTCTGTTCTCACACTATGTAACTTTGGGCTCCGGGTCGGGAGAAGTACGTAACGCTTTACGGCACTAAGTCACACACCACCAACTATTTCACTGATTCTGGTGAAACTGGATCATATTTTATGGAGAAAATGTTTTCTGGTTTTCCCTCTGATGTCCTCCGGCTGCTCCGCCTCAACTCTCTGTGATTTACAGAGTTTATGATGGACAGTGAAGTAAACTGCTGACAACTGTAGCTGCTGTTAGCTCAGTTTGTTAGACGGGCTGCCCGGACTGTGAGCTCAGAGCACCGGTGGACTTTACAGGCCCAGGGCATGGGGGAATGTCATGCCAGAACGGGAGCTGGGCGAGCATTGCCTCTACGGACATAATGGCAGAGGAGAAGAGAGCGAAGAGGACGCTGACGGAGGAAGCTAAGAAGAGAAAAGGAGAGAGTGAGCGAGCAAGAAGCCGCCGGACAAGAGTAAATCTGGGACTGACTTTTAGTGGTTGGTGAGAGCTTGGTGAAATAAAAGGCTGAAAGACAGACGCCGAGCTGGGCTGACTGCTGCTGGACTAGTCAGTAATATTAGCTGCTGCTGTGTCTGCTGTTGGTCACCTGGTTGTTATTCTTAATATTCAAATGTGTGCATTTTAATGAGATAATGCCTCATTTAAACATGAAATTTCAGAAGACGTGCAATACAAAAAAATAATAGTTTTAATGTAAATAATCAACCTGAAGGTCGTTTTTTACTAGATATCATTTTATGTTCACATCGCATAAAAAAATCAGTGAATTTAGAAACATGATACCGACGCTGTAATGTGACTTTTTTCTTAATCACTTTTGATACAAATGATTTATACATTTTTCTTCCACTGAATGTTAAAAAGCCCAAAGCAGCTGTGTTGGAGGGCAGAGGGCAGATGTGATGGCTGGAGAATAACTGAATAAAATAAAAGATTTAATAACCAAATATTCACGTTTTGTTTTGTTTTTCGGCGGCGCAGGCAGAGTACACAAAGGGTCAAAGTACACAAGCACAAAACTGATTTTGTGTTTTTTGAAATACAGGCGGATAAATATGGAGGTGAACAGAGTCGTTTGAGGAATTTCCTCTCCACACACATTTAATCTTTGTGGTTGCGGTGAACGACGAGGTTAGCGTGGCAGGAACACACAAAAAAGCCTTTCATTTAATCACATCTAAACAAAAACTTCCATTCAACGTCTCTCACATTTTCTCCCCTCTCCGAGCCGACTAAGAGCTCCAGAGGAGACCTGATGTTTGATTTATTCTCCCCGGTGCCCCGGCGGGGAGGGGCTTCACGACACCGGAGCTGCAGGAGCTGAAACCAGGTAAGCTGACTGTCACGTCTTTGTGTTCGGAGTATTCAGCAGGACAAAACCCGGCCCGTCTGATACCGGAGGAATGTGAAACAAACAGAACGCGAGTGTCTGGTTCAGCAGAGGTGAGCACCAAGATAAAAGGAACAGTTCACAGTGTTTGAAATAAAGAAACCATTTTACAACTCTTCAGTTTACAGCTGGAAGATATCGATAAATGTACTGTGAATGTTTTTCCTCATGATCACAGGACGAGGACGGGACGATAGATTTAATATGAAGGCAGTGGATTACAGTCAAGAGGTCACAGGATGACAGCTGATTGGATTTCATTTAATTTTCCAAAATTAATTGACCTTTGTCGACCTGAACCTTGTGACAAATGGGGAAAACAAGTTTTAAGTGAGAGCTCTGCAGCCATGAAACGAGCTACAACGTGAGCAAAATACATCCATGAATCGGAGACTACGTCCAGGTTTTAGACAGTCTGCGGGGACGTCACAGAGACTACGTCCAGGTTTTAGACAGTCTGCGGGGACGTCACAGAGACTACGTCCAGGTTTTAGACAGTCTGCGGGGACGTCACAGAGACTACGCCCATTTTTAGACAGTCTGGGGACGCCACAGAGACTACGTCCAGGTTTTAGACAGTCTGTGGGGACGTCACAGAGACTACGTCCAGGTTTTAGACAGTCTGTGGGGACGTCACAGAGTGACCATATTTGGTCGGGAGCATGGAAACGATGTCGTCCTCATACTTCTCAGTGTTTGTTAATGGCCTGATTCTGGTCACATTATGTCTCACCACATATTGAATCTTCAGGCAGTCGCTGACTCCAAACTGTTTTTCCATCAGCAGCGTTTGGTGGATTCCAGCGTTCACCTGCCACAGTCGGTGAATGTGCGAGCCAAACTGATTTGGAGAGCATCGCTCGGCCTCCGACGATGAACTGGCACCTGAACTGAGCGCCTGGCAGAGCAGACGAGCGCGAGGCCACAGTCACAAAGTGCCAGAGTTTAGATAGCAGCTCATGTTAATTTATCCTCCTGCTCACAAACTGAAGCACAAAACAACTTCAATCTACTGAAACAGGAAGGTCTGTGAACGCCTCACAATGTCATTAACTGTGAGGACAGTTTGATTCAGGATTTGACATTAAACGTTAGTTTCTGTTCAGAATGTGCAGATTGCACCATGCTGATGTTGTGTTCAGTGTTCGGTGTGATGTGTGGGTTGGAGCAGAGAGGTGGAGAGTGGAGGAGTTCAGCAAGAAAACCTCCAACAGCAGCAGCAGCAGCCTCCTGATGTTCTGTTGTTTTTAGAGTATTTGTATGAGGACCACACTGCGACCCACCAGGAGTGTTTCAGAAGCGTTTCTCCCTCCAGACTTTGTTTACTTGCTCAGATTTGGTCATTTTCCTGGTTCATGTTCTTCTAAATATGCTTCTACATGTGGAAATATGCTACGTACTTCATTTGTTTCTCTTTTGTCTGTTTTTACGACCGGCAGTTTGCACGGGGTGTTTTATTTTGAAAATCCAACGGATTCTTTATTTTCTATATTCTCCATCTCATTTTTAAGCGACTGAAACGTGTCAGATGAGTTCAGAAAATGACATGACTAACTTTGAAACACTCTGAGCTGAGATGATTTCATCTCTGTCTCTCTGCTCAGCGTGGCCTCAGCGTGTCATCGAGCCCCCCTTTAAGGACCGCCCACAAAAATCCTGAAAACTGGTGAAAAACAGTTTGAACACTAACTCCACATTTCACTGATATATTGTTCAAAGTCTTTTCACGTCTTTTCAGCAACTATTTTCCAACATATTTAACGTGTTTGGAAAGAAATCTCTCTTTAAGATTATCTTTAACTTTTGCATTTATGTTTTTGCTTCTTTTATATTTTCTAGTTTACATGTTTATATGTGAATATGAGCTGATTTTATGTGTTTAAGTAAAAACAAACAAACAAAAAAAACAAAACAGGAGTGAAGTATTTTTGAGTTGATCTTCACTCAGAGTGTCCAGATGTCAGACTGAAGCAGGAAAAAAGCATCAAAAACATCATCAAACATCACTGACAGGAAGGATTTTTATTTTGAAAATCTGCAGTTGATGTCGGTTATTCAAAATTCTGCCGATCGATTATTGATTTTAGCTGTCAAGCGTGGATTTTGAAGACATCCAAAAAAAAGTAGTGACGATCTTTCAAGCGGCGGCGATGTCAGAAGTTGAGTCTCTCACCTTGTTTACGCTTGTTTGTCTTCAGGAAATCATTTGAACAGATCCCGTTTTGATAAACAGCATGGAAACATTGAAACTTTCAATCTTCTGTCAGAACAGACAGCCGAGGGAAAAAGCAGCAGACTCTGTCGTCACACTTTGCCCCAGGCGGAGGCTTTTATCTATCAAACTTTACCACACCAGGGGGCCACTGCTGCTGCTGCTGCTGCTATTTTAGGCCTCCAATAATGTTTTTTTCTTTTTTCCCTAAATTTTCCTGAAGTTAGTGTTTGTTGCTGAGCAGTTGTAGCCAAAACTCACACAGCTACACACACAGACGGTGACTGGCTGGCGTAGTTTTGTTTGTTGCCTGGGATGGAGGTGTTGGCTTCCACATTAACAGACTGGGAGGGTGGAGGGGAGACGCTGGGGACTGTCAGGGCCTCGCCGAGTTAAATCACTTCACAAACCTGCAGCCACACAGTCAGTCAACAGGCTGAGAGCTTTTTATGCTCAAATAGAAAGACGAGAACAGTCTGAATCGCCTCAACAGTCACACACCACCAACTATTTCACTGATTTTGGTGAAACTGGATCATATTCTTTGGAGAAAATGTTTTCTGGTTTTCCCTCTGATGAGCTCCGGCTGCTCCGCCTCAACAACCAATCACAACATGTGACCTGAACGACTCACATGAGGGAGGGGTGAGACAACGACCCACAGGTGTCCTTAACGACCTACAGATGTCATTAACGACCGCAGGTGTCTTTATGTTACGTTTACGTTAACGTAACATATCCATTCAGCTGTGTGTTTCGTTAGCGATAACGCCAGCAAACATGGAGCTAAGGATAACCAGGGATGCTGCATGTATCTAAACGCCAGCCGACAGAGTAACCAGCCAACAACAGGACGTAACGTTGCTTAAATCTGTTCTCAGATGTCCTGTCCTGCTGTGTCATGTGCTTTTCTTATTTTAACGGGACCTTTCATACTTCATACTGTGCTTCTTCTTTCACTGCAGACTTATCGCTCAAATCAGTGACTGAAAAATGTAATTCATGCATCACTTAATTGCCTGAAAGGAGGCCGTTTGTCATTTTTGACATTTTATAGAATAAGCGATTAATCATTTAAATAATAAATAATAAATAATTGCATTGATAGTGAATGCAGCAGGTCTAATTAAAAGTCATTGCCCTTTTAACGTGTAAAAATATGTTTGACATCAATGAACCTTTCCAGAGAGAGCTGTCTGTGCTCTGTGAATTCATCACGCATTCCTTCAAAGGACGTACCGACAGTCTTACCGGCTCCACGTGAACATTAAGCACAGCACAAAACATCCAGTGACACAGGCCTCGGAGACAGAGCATCTCTCACCGTTTATCCAGTCAGCCTCCCAGATGTGTCCTCCGCCATCTTCCTCTCTCTGTCCAGGAGCAGCTCCCGTCCTCTCCTCGAGTGTCCGTCCTGCAGCCAGCTCCCGAACACCTCTCGCGCTCCTCCCACAACTCCGCCGTTCTGTCCGCCGTTCTTCAACTCCACCACGTTCTGCTGCCTCAGTCTGTTGAGGACAGGTACAGTCAGACGGATGGACAATTGCTCGGTTAATTAAGTGTGTTTGTTTGAGGTACTGATGCATAGAAGCAGTCAGGAGGACCAACATGAAGCTAAGCTAACGTTCTGCTGTGGATCTAATTACCACTGTAATCTAAAAGGGCTGTGAAGTTGGACATTTTAACATGGGGGCTTACGGAGACTGACTTACTTCTGGAGCCAGCCTCAAGTGGACGTTTGAGGAACTGCAGTTTTTGGTACTTCTGCACTGGCTTCACTTCACAGCCACAGAGGTTGTGACTTGGTTTTAACACGTTAGTTTGAATCCCAGCTAAGCTGTTGATTGCAGCAGTTATAGTTTTTAGAAATGGTGTCTGGTGGCTTTGGAGAGAGCGACATAAACACGGCTGCAGCAGATCATCGTTTAGCTTCATGCTGCTTCTTCAAACTGGTTGCGCGTTGACCGCTGTCTGCTGTTGGTAACACACTGTGGATCAGCACCTCAGACAAACACTTCAAATAACACACACTGTTCATCTTTATAATTTTGGTGTTCATCAGTTGCTCTGATACTTACTGAGCAATAATCAATCACTGAATCATAACTGGTGATCAATGAAAACCTGCTTGTGTTTAAAGCTTTTTTTTCATCATTATGAATGTTATGTTAGCTTTGAAGTGAAGTTTGGTTTTTAATAAAGAGTTTGGAGATTTGGACGCAGAAAACCACAAATAAGAGGAGAAGTCGGAAACTGTTGAATGCTTGAATGTATGCTACACCAACAGTCTCAGATTGGCATCAGGTGATATTCAACCTTTTACACGTGGAATATTTGACATACTGGTCCAGAGGAATAATTGGTTTATTTTATCATACATGGACGTCATTTCTTGATTATGTAGCACCGAGAATATGTAACTATTCTGGAAGGTGCTTCCTCGACCAAGGAACGATGGTTTTGTTGTCTGTATTACTTTATTATTTTTATTATTATGTCTTTTTTATTTTTTTGTGTTTTTGTGTTTATCCTACATGTACAGCTTTGTAGGGACTGTGTTTCTGTAAAATTTCTGTATGTGAATTAGACATGATGCATAATTAATAGTAATAATAAACATATTATTAATAATAAAAATATGCTTAAAAAATGTAAAAATTTAATTTACTTGTGTCACATGAAACAGTTTTAATAAAATGTTCTTACTTTTACAATTCTCTCTCTCTCATTTTATCTAAATTATTTTTATGAAGAAAAACGTGGAAATCTTTCTTTCAGTTACATTTCTCTGACAAAACATGAGTAAACATGAAGTTAACGTGAAACAAATGTGGCAACAATTTAATTTATTATTATTATTTGTTACTTAATTTGTCCTTTTATCAATTTTATCTAGTTTCTAAACAACCTTTTATGTAAATGTAAATTTATCGTTATTTTATTTTATTTGTTTTTAATCTATTTTTTCTCTCCGTTATGATCTACACTTATTCTGTCAAATGATCGGCTTGTCAATCAGCAACAAACTGAAAGGTGTACAAATAAAGTTTGATTGACTGATTGATACAAATATCAGCTGAAATCATTTCTGAAATCTGTTTTATTAAGATTTTTGTTTTTCGAGCTGTCAATCATTTTTCGGAGGTGATTGCTCACAATCAGTTTTAACAGAAGTAGGTCACGAGAGGGACATTTTTTTAAATTTTAATGAGGAGAAACTAATAATCCAAATAATCTCATCCTGAAGGAGGACGTTCTCGTTGTGTAATTTTAACTCCGAGATCGTAAAAATCAGCTCAACAGGCTGAGAAGGAGCCGACAGATGACGACACCGTGTCAGACGCTGATGAAAACTGGGACAAACTTCATGTCACGGCTTCAATTTATGCCAAAAATAATCAAATTTTCTGTCATGAAATTAAAAAGATAATTTTTAACTGTCAAACAAGGTGAAACCTTCCAATGTGACGCCTGCTGACAGTCGTCTTTAGCAGCTTTAAGATATTTTCACTGCATTTTCAAGAAAAAAATGAGTCTGTTCGACACATTTGCATTGCGAAGGCGCTTTGTTGTGTTTATAAAACCAACAATGTGCCGTCAGTGCAGGTTCATACTGTGGTGCTTTTCAAAGACTGAACACAGAGCTTCTCGTGGGAAGAATAAAACTCTTGCCCAAATTATTGTGGAGATATTGGTTGATGTAATGGCTCCGTTATTTGGCCAAAGATGTCCCAAGCTCCTTGGAAAGGAAGGCAGACTAAATAAAGTCTGGTAGATTTGTAGGTTAATGTTCTGAAAACAATGTTAACGTGGCAACTGGAAAACAGCAACACAAACCCCCTCGAGGGGAAGCAGAAATTTATTTTGGACGCACAGGTCACCACAGAAGGTGTCAGTGGGTCGAAAGCGATACTGAAAACTGCCACTGCAGCTAAAAATTCATGTCGGCGAGGGTCACCTGAGGTAATTTTGTGATTTTGGACTTCAAAGGGGAGATGATGATGATTATGGAGAAAAAGCTGAATTACAGAAGGTGCGAGAGATTGTGTAAATATGTAGTACAGCCAGACGCTACACTGCGTTAATTTGATTCATTTTCTTTAAGTAAATGTACCAATTAGTATTAATTTCCTTAACAAAAGCTACGACCAAAAGGTGCTCGTAAACAACCTTTTTTTCCAAGATGAGACGATGACGAGACGGCACCGACATCATCAACACTAACTGTAATTAAATGAAAGCAGCTGAGACTAAAATGTAGTTTAAAGAATTGAAACCTTCGGGGCGGTGTTTAGCTCAGTTGGTAGAGCATTCACCCCGTGTACGAAGACTCAGTCCTCGCCGCGGCAGCCCAGGGTTCGAATCCAAGCTGTGGCTCTTTCCCGCATGTCATTCCCCATCTCTCTCTCCCCACATTTCCTGTCATTCTTCAGCTGTCTCTAGATAATAAAGCTCAAAAAAAGGCCAAAAATATCTTAAAAAAGAATCGAAACTTTCAAGACTTGCAGTGACTCACATCGACTATTTTACAGAAAGCAAAGTTTAGTTAACGATGATGGCTCAGGAGACAGAAATTAGGTGATATTTGGGACCTACTTCAATGCAAACTATTTTTATTTCTGTTGTTCAAAAGACAAGTTTATCACGTACTTTGGGCAACCAAGAAGAGACCTTCTATTGTCTGTACAGTTTATTGTTTGGGCTCCAGTTAAGATGTTAAATGTGTTGATTCAAAGTAAAGATGCAAATCAGAATGTGTTCCATATGTTAATGATACCACCAGCTCATGAGACAAAGCTGCATTCTTAATCATTCAACCTGTTTTTCATCAGTGCGAGTGAATTTTCTCTTTTAGCGTGCGTCCTCATAAGTCCTGAGGTCCCCGTAAGGACAGTATTATCATAGATTGTTATGAGGATACTGACTTCTTCTTGAGACCAAGAGTAGCTGTATGTTTGTGTTTAGGAAAGCAGGCGTAATTTTGATCATTACTATGGTAACTGAGGTCAGAGGTCATTCCTCTGCACAACAGATAGGTAGATAAAGTTAAAGCCTCTACAGAGCCAGATAACAGTTGGACCACTAAGTGTGAACGTTGTTTGTAGAAGTTAAAGTCGGATCACAATGTCGGACCATTATCGGTAAACATATTTTCTTGTTTGTGGCACTATTCTGATGGCACATACAGATCATGTCATGACAAGTGTATTGATAAATCCTCCACTCTCCTTGGCCAAGCTTCAGTAAGCTTCCTGTGGACTTTCTCTCCACTGACTGAAACGCAACAATCAGATAATGAAGAGATAAAATTGTGAGAAATATGTTAGACGAAATGACCCTATTGAGTCCTGCCTTTCAATTTTGGCTGAAGTATAGTGTTCACCCCAAATCAACGAGGTGTCAACCAGGCCAGGTGTGGTTTATTTCTCTTGTGACCACACCCAGTCCTGATGTAGCGCTCACAGTGCGGTGTGGTGTTGTGAAGTGATGTACTGCATGCTATGTTGACACAGCTAAAGGCTAGAAGACAGAATAAACATGATTTAAATGGTGTGGTTACTCTTTAATGCGTCCAAATAAAAGTACTACTTATCGGGATTAAATTAATGATTCAACAATGTGTAAAATGTACCATCTGTTGTAACTACTTTAAGTACTGCTGGGTAGTTTAATTTGTGACAATAGCTCATCTTTTATGACCTAGTATACATATAAGATGTTGTGAAGTCAAGGTTGGGTTGCACCAAATGCTGTGTTGGCTTATCGAACACATTTCGACTGCTTGTGGAAGACAAATATCTATCATTATCAATCATTGTTAGATAGTACATTCACTTTGGTAGTATCATTTATGTACGATCTGGCTCACTCAACCCCGGTACACATTAAAACAAGACAAGAAACCAACTATCAGTGGAGTCAAATCTGCGGCATTTCTCCCCACATCAACAGCAGGCCAACATGTCCCATTAAAATGCCTTTTTTTGTTTTGTTTGTTTGCCCTTGTACACCTTAAATATGAGCTTTAATTCTGCCTAAATTAAAGAAATAGATTGAACATATTAGGTGTTTAGTTGCATTCATTTTTAAATTAAATATTTATCTGCAAACCGGCAGAGCACCTGTTGGTTTTTATTTGTTAGCTGGGAAGGGATATTATTTTCAACTTAATATTCATGTCATACTGGTAGCTGGGTGGCTCGGGGTGCCATGGCAAAAAAGTACTCCTCTTAATGGATCAAATGGGAATCAACAGTGGAAGAGCAAATTTAAAACATCCACTGAAAGACCACTTTGAACAGAAAACAAAATACATGTAGTAAAATGTTCAATATGAATTAAAAGCTATGAATGACTACCGTACCTGCCAGCAAACCGGTCTTGAAACTCATTGTGGTGTTGACTGTTGAGGCTGTTGGCGCGCTGCTCCATTAGCCAGCCCAACTCAACCTCCAACACTTTACTGCTGCTGTTGTTGTTTGTTAGGGCTCCTTCCTGACAGTGCCGGATGATGCTGGGTGGAGCGTTTTCAGGAGAGCACACGGGCGGTCCCTGCCCTCCATTCACTCCATTGTTGTGAAAAAGTTCTGACAGCTCCATGCTGCCGCTCTGAAGCCGGCTATCATTGAACCAGCGAGCGAGTTCGGCACGAGCCAGTCCTGTCCGACCCTCCAGTTGGCTAAACTCCTCAGGGGAAGGCCACCGCGTTTGAGCAAAATCGTCCTTGAGGAGTGCCAGGGATCGGCTGTCTGGAGGCACTGAGCAGGAATTTGGGTTGGGGATGGAGGGGGCAATGGTGCCGGGAGCAATGATGGGCAAGGTGTGCGAGGGTGGAAGAGGGCCCTTAAGGTGGCCCATGCCGGTGCTTGGCTTGTGAATCCCATTCATCTGTAGAGTTTGGTGTTGCTGTTGTTGCTGATGTCGTTTCTTGGAGATGGCGTTGATGCCACCAGTGCCCACTCTCTTAGTGCCCATGGAGTTGAGAAGGGCTTGTTCCAGGTTGTCGCGTAGTGCACGGCGCTCCACAAACCAGCTGTCGATTTCCTGGGGAGATAAGCGGGTTGTGCCCGCCAGATTGTCCACATCGCTTTGTGTGGGAAAGCTGTTCCTCAAGAAGTTTTCCTCTAAAATCTTTAACTGTTCAGCTGTCTTTCCTTTCATCCTCTCCAGCAATGGGAATTGGGTTAGCACCGAGGACTTCTGCTGAAAGTCTAGTTTCGGCACTGCTGTCAGGTCACCACCATCCAAATGTAGGACTCCATTGTTTTGAGCAACGGAAGTTTGATCATGGGGCCATTTGCCGTCTGTGCGAGATGTCCCGTTGGCCTCTGCCAGAGGAGTGAGTACCTTGTCTCCTCTGGGATAGCTTGCTTTCGGCTCCACGCCTTGCTGCTCTTTTAGCTTCTTGCTGTCCAAGGGAAACCCTGGAATCTGGGACGGGGCTTTGGCCGGAGCTCGAATGGACTGGATAATGGTTGGCCTCCTTATCTGTGGGGTATTGAGTGGAGGAGAATTTGGCAGCTTCAAATCGCCAGCTGGCATAGCGTGGGTATTCAGGTGCTTTTCTTTGGAAGTGATGGGGGAAGTAAGAGGAAAAAGTAGTGAGTTTTTAAATGGCGGCGCAAAGATGGGCGGGGGAGCTATCATTGGCCTCGTTAAAGACTCTGGAAAGACTATGGAGGGCAGCGACACCACCGGCTTTGTTTTGGGGTTTCCTAACGTCGGGAGAATCTTCCCTTTGGAGGATGAGGATGGTGATGATGACGGCGGTGGCATTAAAGGCACAGTAGCGGATGACCTCTTCATCTCTGTGGTGACCAGAGGAACTGCTACAGATCTCTTCATGTCCATGGGAACAGGAGGTGGAGCCATTGGGAGACGGTCTTTCTGGGGAGGAGGGGGTGGAGGAGGTGCCATGAGGATTTTATCTTTAGGGTCACCAGAATGGGGGGCAACTGCCATGATGGGCCGCTTAGACTCTGGACCAAACACTGTTGTCAGGTGTGTTCGTTTAAGGGAAACACTGGAGCCAACTCCAGCAGGAGAGTTTGCGGTGGTGGCTACACTTAACCCATTGGACGTGATTGTCCGATGCCTGACTGTAGTGTGGACAAAAGGCTGCTGGGAGGATTTGGCAGATGGCTGAGAGATTGGGCTTGTAGGCAGGATGGTGAACGTGTGATGGGCAGGAGGGATGGAGCCATTGAACATCTTTTTCCTGGCTTCTTCCACCTCCTCTGGGGACCAGGTTATGCCTTGCTTCAGCCGCTGGGTGGTGAACCAGACTTTGATCTGTTCCTCCGGGTGCTTGGAGGCAGCCGTCAGCCACGACAGCTCTGCATGTGTCGGGTAAGGGAACTTGTTAAAGGAGGTGATCAACGTCAAGTTGTCATCTAAAGAAGGGTTATATTTGGTGGTGTTCAAGGGAACAGCTATTTTTGGTACAGAGTTAAAGTTGGGCGGGCGCTGGAGCATCGGGGTGACATGGGAGAGCCCTTGGAGGATGGTGGGTTCAGGGATGATGACTGTTCCATTGATGTTCACTGCTGTGATTTGATCCTTCTGGATCAGGCCGTCCAGCTGGCTTTTCAGTTCGCTCCCTTGATAGAGTGACTGGATGTTTTCCAGGGTTTTCACCGTGGTGGATATGCAAGGTGGAAACACAGAACTGCTGTTGCTTTCACCCCGTTCATTTGTTACTTCACATTCAACTGAATTGTCCTTGCCTTCGATTGTCTGCTCTAAGATCGTCTGATTGTTCATTTTTATCCTCTTGAACTTGAAGTTCGTCTCGCCCGGGTGCTGGCTCTCATTGTGCTCAGTGAGCGAGTCAAACTTCTTGGTGTTGAAGTTGCACACAGCACATAGGTACAACGGGTTGAGAATGACGTTTGGGTGGCTGGAGTCCACGTGTTCTTTAAAGTCATTCAGGTTTTGTGTCGAAAACGGGCAGTATTTGCACTCGTAGCCTCTGGGCTGCTTTTTTTGGGACGCCAGGTCAGATTCAATCCCTTCCCTGTCCTTCTCTCTGGCTTCTACATCTTCAATGACAGAGGGTTGGTCTTTCTTACCCGACTGCTCCTCTTGTTCTGATGGCTCAGGATTCTGGTTTTCCACTGGTTTCGGAAACGTCTGCTGGTCTGGATTCTCTGGTTTCTCCTGCTGGAGGTCTTGACTTTTTTCTGCAGATTCAGATGATTCTGAATGTTCTTTTTCTGTCACGTCATTGTCCGCCAATATTTCCATGTCCATAACTTCCTCAGGGTCATCTTGCTCTTCAGGCAGGTCACTGATTACCCGGACCATGCAAGGGGTGGAGGACTTCCTACGACTGGACATGATGGCTGCTGCTGGTGGTGGTGATAATGGTGGTGCTGGTGTTGCTGATTGCGTTGAAGATACTGTGGTTTTTGGCTGCTGCTGCTGCTGCTGGTGCTGGCCGAGGATGTCAGCGTGTCGGTGTTTGAGGGGACTTTACTTGGGTGGGTCGGAGCTGATGGTTGTGGATACTGGTAGGTGGGTGGAGGTGGAGGTGGAGTCTCCAGCGTGCGAGAGGGAGGGCAAGAACCGGCTGACGGCGGTGGCCCAGGACCGGTTGTGCAGTGGCGTCTCCCGCTCACTGGCAGTGTCAGCTACCGACCTGGGCGTCATGGGAGGGCATCACAGACAGCAGCGGTGCTCAAGCTGCACAGAGACAAACACAGAGAGAGAAAATTACATGTTAATATTGTTTGTGTTGAGAGCTGCGCTCCAGTCACTTGGGGGAAAACTAAAAGCACAGAAAAATACATGTTAGAAAAACAGAGAGAAGTCATGTTGATATTGTTTTTGTGTGATGTGATGCGCCGCATTCACCCAGAATAAGACGACGAATGGGAAAATCCATGATGGGCGATGACAGGAGGGGAAAAATACATAAATTGCACTTTTAATAAACAAGCCAAACTACACTTTTGGTTGAAACGTTGTATTTATTTGAGATCAAGGATAAAATACAGCGGAGATTTATTCTTACTGGGGTCACTTGTGTACTATTATGAGTTTTAGATCAAATGTTCCTTCAAAGGCACGAAGCAATAAGAGTGCCTGAAAACTTCAAATCTGAAGTATTCCTCTACAGCATTAAACATTTATGACTATAAAAAGCAACAAAGCTCCTGAAGTTTAACACTTAAAAAAATCAGCATCATCACAACCCTGCAAATAACATCAGGTTTGAAGAAATGTGAAGATATTTCACAGATGATGTAGATTCATCATGAAAAATGTGGTCTCAAATATGGTGTTGATTTGTTTGATGAAGGGGGCAAAGTATCGTCTGTTATATATTCGTTTCGCAATTAAAAAATTAATAAAGCAAATTATGTGAAGGCGTCACTTTGGGCAAATTGTGATTATTTACAAATTAACGTAACAACAATTAACCAATTAAATCTTCCTTCCAGACCAGAACTCCAGGTTCAGTTTGACGTCCACCACCGCATAAAGTAGGGGTCGGCAATTAGTGGCCCGGGCAAGAACTGGCCCGCCATCAATTATATCTGGCCCGCTAGATGACCTCGATTTATTTTAAAATATATATATTTTTTAATATATCTCTTAAACCTCATGTTTTCTATCCAAACTTATTTGCCGACCCCTGGCGTAAAGGTTCAGTTAACCCAAATCACAAAGAAATTTTCTGTTTTGAGTTGAATTACTGCACATCTGGAGAAAAGACTTGGCGTGGGGAACGGAGGGTGGCCGGTTCAAGTCCAGCACGGACCACAGTAGAGAGTGTGGACTGGCAGAGGTGCCCATGAGCAAGGTACTGAACCTCTAACTGCTCCTTGGGTGATACTACGTGGCCGCCCATCACTTTGCACGTCTATCAGCCCTTTGTGTTTGGGTGTAGGTGTGGTTGTCATGGTTGAAGTTCATCTTCAACTAAACTAAGTAAACTTTAATTACACTTGTATAATATCCCATAATATGAACCTGTACTTGATAATATCTCATGTCTGGGAGGGAAACTCGAGATCAAATATAAGGCAGATATTGATGAAGCGATCATCCCCTCTGGACTCGTTCTGGTTGTTTTCTACCATCACAACTTCGCCCTCTGTGTCCTCTAAAGTCCAAACCAGGTTTCATCATCGGGTCCGGCTTTATCAGACGCTGGCAGACGACAAAGCCCAGACCAGAAGTTAAAAAAATAAAGCGAGTCTGACTGACAACTCAGAGCGAGATGCCACGCCCGAAAATTACAATGAATGCCACTTAATCAGGGCACGCTGTTCCGGGCCAATCACATGTAAATGCAATAAACTGAAGAGTCCACAGTAACTACAAAAGGCAAAAAAAAAGTCTCTAAACTCCAAACCCCATTAAAAAGACATTAAGCATCTTTCATAGATTCGGGCAAAGACAACTTCACAGGATAATTACCCTGTAATCATGTAATAAGAGAGACTCAGTGATGAGATCTCCAGACAGCTATCATCCACACAATGGAACGGAGAGAGCGAGGTAGAAAGAGATGGAGAGAGAGAGAGAGACAGAGAGACAGGTGTGAATAAATATGTGAAGAGAGGGAGGAAAGGGGGTAAAAACAAAAGGAGGACAAGCAGGTAAAGTGAGGAGGAGGAGGTGGAGGAAGAATGATATAAAATGAGAGACGGCAGTGAAGAAGCAGAGAGATAAAGAGGGGAAGAGAAAGTCTAAAAAACTTCCAGCTGATGAAAGAGAACAGGCACAAAGCAGAAGACGTTTTAACTAGGCCATGGCCTGGCAGACAGGAAGAGAGAGAGAGAAGACAGTAAAAGAAAGAAAGAGAGAGGAAAGAAAGAAGATAAACATAAAGAGAGGAGCAGGAGCAGGAGGAGGAGGAGGAGGAGGAGGAGGAGAAAGGGACAACGGAGCGTTTAAAGAGGCAGAAAAAAAAAGGAGACGAGAGAGAGAGAAAAGATAAACAGAAAGCAAAAGAAAAAAGAGGACAAGAGCCAGAATCGAAAGCAGATGAAGAGACGACGGGCGGGAGGTGGAAAGCACTTTACATTTGACAGACGAAATTTCAACGGCGAGCTGAAATATCACAAATAATACGATCAAATTTGGGGTTTTTTGGTGCATTTTCTATCAGCAGCAGAGTTGAAGCTTTGAAAAGGTGTCCCAATCATTTGGGGAGAAAAAAAAAAACACGTTTGCCAGAAAAACTGAGTATTTCAACACTTAATTAGTATTGGGCAAGCTGTTATTTGTCCCAAGTGTCACTTAATGTTGGACATATTTCATGCTCTCACAGCCTTGATCAGCTTTTCACCGCCTGCACGGGAGACGTATTTTATAGTTTCAGAGTATCCAGAGTCCTGTTTGGATTGTTGCACTGTGCAATGAGACTGAACTAATCCTATGTTATTATAAATCTCATGCATTTACATGGCTGTTTACTTCATGCTTCAACTAATGAGATTTCCAAAGTAATAAAAACATAAATATGTTTTAGATGAGCTGGAAACCACGTATCGCCTGGGTATCGAACCTCAATACTTGGGTGTGTTTTGAAAGCCTACCTGAGCCTGATCCAGGAGGGATCTGAAAGACAGTCGAACCCGATGAGGATAATTAAACCTGATCCAAAATATAGTGGACTTGTGCACAAATATAGAAAGAACACA
Source organism: Miichthys miiuy (assembly GCA_036365135.1). Classification (NCBI taxonomy): domain Eukaryota; kingdom Metazoa; phylum Chordata; class Actinopteri; family Sciaenidae; genus Miichthys; species Miichthys miiuy. Next base: position 1,183,025 of record CM071606.1, on the reverse strand, counting down.
CACACCGGCAGCAGCAATTAACAAGCAGCTGTAGTCAAAAACATGTTGTTTTTTCTGCACTTTACAGTTCACACTCTCCGTCTCGCTACAAAAACCTGCGGCAATACAACAGGACCTACATGACCTGATTAAACTGAGTAGAATTTAAGACCCGGTCCAGGTCCTTACGAGGTCCTGGGTCATGTTGTTACTAAGAGACAAAAAGAACCAGTGAAGACCTCTGGTTTGGAGCAAGTATGGAAAGTTGTGAAATATTTGGCCAGATTCTTGGGATTATTTAAAATCACAAAACTTTTTTAGAAAACATTCAAAGTTCTTCATTTGAATGTTTAAAAATCAAGAGGTTAAAATTGATGCAGCAGCTGCCCTTCGGTCCCAAGTTTCAGTCCAACCATCCTGGATCCTAAATTTCCCAAAATACAACAAGTATCATCTTCTCATTAGACCTGTGTTGCCTCATAAACCACGCCGTCTTTCAAACTCCACACCCCCCGGTTTGTAACGCAGACTTTCTCCAAACCAAAACCCAGATAAACCTGATGACATCACCGTGACAATATTGGGATAATCTTCTAAGACACGGGAGACATTATACGACAGTTATCAGACTGAAAAGACCCATGATGAGTAAAGAGTGCCTCGTTAACACTAACGCATTAAGCAGTTTGGTGAATTTTGTTAAATGGAAAACGAGGTTAATTTTCCCCCAAACTGAGATATGAAATAAAAAAGTATTGTTTTGGTAGTTTTTCTACTTTCCACCGCAGTACAAGCCAAAATACCAAACATTTAATGGTTTCAGCGTCTGAAAAAATGAAGATGTCCTAATTTTCTTGTGTTATATAATTGTAAACTGAATATTATTTTATGCAAAATCCTGTCCTCCTGTCCTCATGAGACCTTCTGGATGTAAGAAAACTTGCACTTTAGCATTTCATTCATTTCTGTGAGAAAAAACTAAATCAAATTGTTATTTTTAAAGTTTATGATGTAATACATACCTACAGGCATTTACGACATCAGCATGACGAATGCAGCAACATGTGTGGCTGCTGGTGGTCAAGTTTGCTTGTCTACAAAGCCTGAAATGGCGAACTGATGGTGGAAGATAAATTCCTGAACTTTCTTGTTACTAAAACTAAAACACTCAGCCAGGATGACATTGTAACGCTGACCTCAAATCCATCTGAGTGGATAAAGGAGTCCAAGAGGCTCCTCTTTGAAGATTGTCCAAAGACGGCCCAACATTGTGTTTTGAACAAAGAAGAAGATCAATAGTATTAAAGCATGAAACTAACGAGTGCGGGGAACATTTCATTGTATCACACAACCTGGACGACCTTCCACCTGTTACATTCATGTATCGGCTGTGTTTGGCAGAATTGTTCAGTTGAACAAGGACTCCAGCGTGCCTTAAAGTTCTTAATGAATGCTGGGAAAGCATCACTTTGTATCACATGACCTGGACGACCTTCTGCCTCTTGATACTCAAGCAAGTGTGTGAGGACCTGCCGGTGGTAATCACAGCTGTCATTAAGAAATGTAACAGCACTGGAGAAACCCCGTGGACTTCATGGCCTTGACCAGATCTGCTCAGGAAGGAGAGGTCCAATATATGAACGCCGTTGTACATTGACGACACACGACTGTGAAAAAAGGTTGGTGATTGATGAACTTCAATCAAAACCTCCTGCAAGGCACAACCCACAGACCCAGCGAAGGTATATGGGAATAGTTGGCCCAAGCACTGGTCTGCTGAACTTTAAAGTATATAAACTAAGGATGACCTTCCGCCTCTTGAAACTCAAGCAAGATCAATGTGTGAGGGCCTACGAATGGTAACCACGGCTGGTTACTGGAGAAGCCCTGTGGACCTCATGGCCTTGACCAGATCTACGGTCTCTGCAATGCATGACCCACTGACCCAACAAAGGTATATGGGAATAGGTGGTACTGGCACTGGGATGCTGAATGCATTGACCCTGGCAGATGAGGGCGTGGAGCCAAGGGAAGCACTGGTCTGACAACCTTCCGCCTCTTGATACTCAAGCAAGCATGGGTGAGGGCCTATGAATGGTAACCACGGCTGCTGTTAAGCATTACTGGAGAAGTCCTGTGGACCTTGCGGCCTTGACCAGATCTACAGATCTACAAGAAGGAGAGGTTCAATGTATGAATGCCGTCTGAAGCACAGTCCACTAAATGGGGCATGATTGTGAAGAAGGTTGCCAATTTAAGTCGGTACCTGATGATGCTATGATTCAATCAAAACCTCCAGCTATGTGTGACCCACTGACCCAACAGAGGTATATGGGAATAGTTGGCACTGGTACTGGTACTGTGAGTAACACTGAAGTGGCTAAACCCAAGGAGGTGACTGTTTGCTACCTGAATCTTCACTATTCTTGACAGATACATGTTGGAAACAGAATCACCTCATTTCATGTAACATCCCTGAAGGCAAAAGCTTGGGAAACACTGGTCTAGGCAATGAAATAACACAAAAATCCCTGATGTTGCTTTGTGCCAAGTACAAGCCAATAATGTTCAGTCACTTTGCCCAAATCTTAGAATATTCAAGCTAAAATGGGTGTTAAGCTGCTCTGTAAAGACCTTGAGCTCTGGAAGATTTTGATTTCCTAAAAAATATTAATAGATTTATAGATAATAAAATAATCATTGTTTGCAGCTTTAATATTTATCAAATTTGAACAAATAATGCAATTTCCATTGATATTTTCTACTTCTGTACATGCTGGTTTGCTCAAAAATACTTTGCCAGAGACGCAGCTGCTGCCAGAGGTGAAGTGGGAAAAACTAGAGAGGAGATGGGAAAAGAGAGATCAAACAACAGGAAAAAGAGAAAGATTGTAGGAGGAGTTGAAGAGAGGAGAGCAGAGAGTACGTATAGGAAGAGGTGGAGGGAGACGAGTGTGTAGGAGCCAAAGGAAAAGAGAAGAAAGTGTCGACGGGAAAAGGGAAAAAGAGACGAAAGCGTAGGAGGAGAGACAGAAATTAGAGAGAGAAAAGAAAGGAGGAATAAGAGGGTTTAGATGAACAGAGAAAGATGGAGGATAGACTGCGGCGAGTTCACGTCGACGAGGAGCAGCGCCGCTTCTGCCAGCTCCAGAAAGAAAGAACAGAAAACTACAACAGTGTCATGTTTTGCTGCATCACTGGATCGGTCTCGAGGACTCCAGGCCAACTTTTTTTCTGACGAGGGGAGTCATATGCCGCTTGGCTGCGTCCCATTCTGTCGGGCTCAGCTCGCTTCCACGCATCCTTGTAATTACTTGTACAGTATTTGTGTACAGGGGATTGTTCGGAGCACGGTAGCACTCCATAATTATGGAGGAAATAATAAAACCGCAGCAGTGATAACAGTGATTTGCAAATTGTACCAAGCGGCACATTTCCTTTTTCTTTTGAGAGGCAGGTGAGATCAGTCGTTCCTCAAACAAAAAACAAACCTTCCTCACATTTTTGTCACTGACATGATTTTTTTAAGACAATCAGAACTCTTTTGAGTTTGATAATTAAACAATAACCCACCCCCAAGGATTCCCCCTCTTCTAAATCGTCCCGAAACCAAACTCAAACCAGGATGGGACACCAAAACTCTCAGCTGAAAGCGACACCAAAGTAACTCGAGTGGATCAGCCCGGGTGATGCAGGGTTCATTTGCAGGTTTTACAGACACTGATGAGGAAAAACATATCAGATTTTCTCCTCCATCAAGGGCAAAGCAAACCATCAGTCTAACCACAAACGGTATCCATCCATCTATCTGACTGCACTGTAGGCAATTCAAGTTTGCGTGTCAAGGCGAACAAGGGCACACTGGAGAGAAAAGGGTGTCGAGGAAGCCATAAAACAACTCGGAGACGGAAAAGAAGGTAATGAGGAAATATCTTGGGAAATGAAATGACAAATTAGGAGGACAGAAAGAAGATCGGAAGGAGCCAATTGTGCTAATAGGAGGGGTTAAAGACGTTTTACTGGAACAAGGGCAAACTGGAGGGGATGGGGGACGCGGGGAGGAGACGATGCAGTTTTTCGGCACAGAAAAAGGATCCACAAATGCTCATCTTGTGGTTACTGGGGGTCATCCTGCAGCTAAAAGCTCACAGATTTCAGAGAAGCCCCAACTGATCGGACCTTTTCTCTCCCAATAACACTTCCAATACCCAAAACGATCCAGAAGCATCATTCCTCCATGTGTAAGAAAACCTAAGGCTTAACTACGCATCACACCATGAGCTGGGGTCATTCGTGCATCATCCTTAAGGCTTGTGCAAATTTTAATTATAGCCCAAGGTTTATGAAAATGCAAGTTACAATGCATCAACTGAGTTGTTAGTGGTGCTGTGTACAGATACAGAAAAGGTCTCACTGAAGGTAATTACATTTTTAATCTCTTCAACAAACCACTTCAGCTGTGTGCGCCTCTGTTTTTTTCTCACAAAACCAAAAACCTGCTAACAATGTCGCCCCTTTGTCATGTTTTTAGAAACTCGCACTGCTGAAACTTTTTTTGTTAATTAGATGTGACGTCATTCCTCTTGTCTAAGCCGGTCGTCTTCTCTTCACTGAGCTTTGTTAATCATGAAATACACATTTTGTTCATGTCTCAAAATGTTAGTGACAGCCCTGGTTGTCAACACTTTTAGTAAATAGCAAAGTTCTTCCACTGCTTTCATGTGAAAATGCATTTAAATGAACACAAAATGAACATTGTCAATTGGATCACCCCTTACAGAGAGGCAGGGTACACCCTCGACAAGTCGCCAGTTCATCACAGGTCACATAGAGACAAACAGCCAATCAGCAGACACGAGGAGAACATGCCAGCCGAGGTCTGAATCAGGAACCTTCTTGCTACAGTACCAAAGTCTCCATGAACTGATCTCTGAACCCATTGGCTATCATCGGAGGGCAACGGCCAATGTTTATGGGCTTCTAGTGTAGCCCAAAAATGGCTAACAGATATCTGGGCCAAGACTTTCTCTACAGTCCGATTAGCAACGTCATACATGAGAATGACATCATTGTCAAACGATAGCCAATTGCATTTTTACCTGCATGCAACCAAAGTCTGCCCAAATGTGACTGGTCAGTGGTCCCATTGATCGTACCCTCAATATCAAAATCTTGTCATTTGGATCATCCTTCACAGATTTTAACTCCTCCATGAAGCGCCCCCAATCTCCGAACCCATCGGCTACCATCTAATAACTAATGAATATCCAGGTCCAAGACTTTCTCTGCAATCCAATTAGCAACTTCATACGTGAGAATGATGAGGCATTTGTGTATGAATGCAGATAAAGCATATTTACCTGCATGGAACCAAAGCCTACCCAACGTGATTAGTCAATACTACTCAGACTACAAGTCTTGTCCCATGTCTACAGATTTTACGTTCATATGCAGGTTTCTGTCTTAAGAGATTAAGTTGAACGCCAACCCATAATAGCAAACAAGGTGACAGCCCTGGCTGTCAAGTTCTGCCACCGCTTTCACATTAACATGCACTTATTGTGAAGCACGTGCAAACATGGTGATGTATCACAGGCAGCTCCATGAATCACTTGCTCATTACAGCAAATGAGCAGAACAGAAGAGAAAACTGTTTTTAATGTGGAACCGTGTTTTGGCCGTCAGTATCGGAACCAATCCGACAGATTGGATCATCCCTCACAGATTCAACCCTGAAACGCCTGATGAGACTCGCTAATGGTCCCTGAAGTGACTGGAAGGACAGTAACACGTGACTGAGTGAGCGGGAACGACGACCGGGGACTGAAGGAACGAGTGAAGGTTATCAGGCTGGTTTCTTTTAAGGCGGTATCATTTGGAAACTAAAAGCGTCCTGGTTTTCGGAGTCCCCGTGACCGCCCCCCCCTCCTCCTCAGGCACCCAGTCATCATGCACAGAAACTGCCAGATGCATGTGTATGTGTGTGTGTGTTTCAATGTAAGTGAGTGTGTGTGTGTGGGGATGCTAAATGATTGATCAAAGGATGCCTTTGTGTGGGCACCTCGTGGTGCTAATGCATCATTAACACAGCTGGTAGTATGACCCAGCTCTTCTGAGAGTGCCAGGCTATTTCCAGCAGCTTCCTCTTAAGCTTATAGAGATCCAAATCTCACTCGTGTTATATAAGAGTTCTGTGAAACCTACCATAAGGACGTCATGACTAGTTTCACCTCAGGTTGTTTTAGCAGGAGGGAAAAGAGGTCTGAATTTTTACTGGTAACAGCAATCTGTAGGAATTACTGACAGGGGACTGAAATTACAGACTGGTAGAGAAATCACTCCCTACTGAAAGATAATCTGTCCTAAGCGAGCTCTAAGTAGGTCTGGGTGATAACGGCAAAATCAAATATCATAGTTTTATTCAAGTACCTCAATATTGATGACATGAACCATCCCTCAAAAACGATAAACCCAGTGCATATCAAAGCCATTACCCCTTTTCTCTGTCGGACAAACGTCACATTTTCAGATCTAATACCTGTAAGGTTACCGTTATCACTGACGAGGTGTAACCAGGTCGCTCCAGGAAGGACTCAGCCTTTGAGGAGTACGAAAGTCTATCTAATCTTCAATGTTTCAAAAAGAGTTGGGTAAGGCGTGTCGAGGAATCCCCAGACGATTGGTTGGTGCCGAGATCTTCATACGCAAGACAAACAGCGCAGCAATGAAGAAATGCAACCTTTGTAGCTACGACGTAACTCACACGGGCCTCATCAACAACGGAGACCACAAGAACTGTGATCGGTCAGCTGAGATTTCTATTCTCAGTGATGATGCCGACAAAGACACCAAGAAAAGACACACAAACACGATTATTTTGTGATTGTAAGACGGTAGTCTTGTATTCAGTGATGAGACGAGGGAAAACCTTCTTTGTCTTTGCTCTGCAGGACATTAGAGTTTTCGTATAATTGAAACATGGTCTGAAAGTGTTTGGATACACGAGGTGGAACCCAACGCTGAACTACAAATCATTTTCTACACTTGTAGCACTGTCGTGATGCACAGGTCTAATTCCACCTTACAAATGAACAAGAAACAGCAACGCTGGGCAGGAAAAAGGAGAGTTGACATTAAACAAAACTCACAGATATGACAGGATATCGGCTCAGAAGATTTCTCTAATAGCCTCAGGACAGAAGAAACTTTTCTTGTTATTGTAAAAGGTCTAATAAAAACTCAAAGAATAACAAGTAAGAAAGGTAGATTAATTTTTACTCAGGACCCTCTGGAAGCCCTGTAGGGACCCTGAGTGGGTCCCAGTGCCCCACGTTGGGAACCACAGACCAAGGCCAAATAGCACTTTAAGCATTAGATAACTTGGAAGCATTAAATGGCAGCGCAGAGCGGCAGAGCTAAGTGACTGATGGATCCTGTAAGGTAAGTTGATGTGCTGATGAGAACAAAGCTGGCTTTTCATTGGCAGAGAACCTTGAGAGAGTTTTAGGTTTCGGGTGATTGGCTGGATAATTGGAGCGCCGCTCTCGGGCTCGCACACACGACGAACGACAGATTGGCCAAATTCTTGTATCGTCGAGTATCTCAAGGTCGAGTCCGCGGAGCTGAATATGAATGACATAAATCTGTTCACCCCTCAGTCACTTCCAGCCTCCGTCGCTGATGTCTGATCATTTTCTGTTTTCTTCTGTGATCCTGACTTCACATCGCTGAAGCTCCGCTCTGATGACGATGGAACGATGATTAATTAAAGCAATATCACATGAGAGGGAGCTGCACTGAGGCTTTGTGCCTACGACTGAATCACAGCCGTGCTGATATTCAATATAACGGCACGGCCTGGAGTGTATTACTGCTTTTATACAACATTTCTACACACCAACTGAACCGGGACTGCTTGTTACGCGTTTGCACAGCCCAGCTGCTTTGTATCATGTATGAACCAGTGAAACAAGTTGTTGACAATCACTTTGGTGGAATTGTCTGTTTCTTGTCTCAATGATGTTTAATATCATCGGAAGGTCGGTGCACTTTGTTCGGCACCAAACAGGAAGCCCGAAACTGGGTAATTACTTTGGAAAAAAACTCCTAAATCCTGTTATGACATGACAGACGGTGAATTAACAGTGTTTTAGTGAGAAAGCTTCAGTCAGTTTGAAAATCAACTTTCTAAGAGTTTCTCAAAGTCCATTAACGTGTAATAATAATAATGTCACTGAATACAGGTGTTTAAAATACAGATAACTTCAACGGCCACAAGCAAGTTTAAAGTCAGTACAAGATGGAAAACACCTAAAAAACAACAGAACTATATGTCATGAAAGCTGTGACTCGTGATCATTTTAACCACCAATTAACCTACTATTATTTTAATCAATAAATTCATCTTTTAAATATTGAAAAAACAGTTCCCAGAACAGGTTTAACAGGACGCTGCGGACATCCTTCTCCTCAGCAGACACATCCCAGCTCCTCCTGGAGGATCCCGAGGCGTTCCCAGGCTATGTAGTCCCGAGGCGGGTTCTGGGTCCGCCCCGGGGAGCCAGTTGGACATGCCAAACTAAGGCGCCCAGGGGGGCATCCTGATCAGATGTTGAACCACCTCAGCTGGCTCGTTTTGACACGAAGGAGCAGCGGCTCTACTCTGAGCTCCCTCCGGACTGTTTAGTTACGTGTACGGCATCATATTGTATTAAAATATTTTACTATGCTGGCACTAAAACCGGGTTAATATCAAAGCAGCTGGAAATTTGTAAAGATAACGAGATCATGATGGAAAGTGAAACATGATTCAGTTTCATGTGTGTGGATGAAAATATTGAATCTTTCCATGAATGTTTCCACCGCCTGCATGTAATTTTAATTTCATTTCCACATTAATGGTGATTCAGTCGACATTTAAATAAATAAGAACAGACAAAAGACGAAGACAGAGTCACGAGACAAAAGTCTGAAAGGAGTGCGTCGATAACACACACGGAGGTCAGCAACACCTCACTGAAGAGTTTAACAATCGAATATCTAAAATCACACACACACACGTGAATATCTATGAAGAGACACACAAATATGCTGACTCACACACTCACACACACTCAGAAAATCCTGTTGACCTCCAGCTGTCTTGACGGACGAATGCAAGACACACACACACAGTTACACACAGTTACACAAACACCCACCGGCTTCACATGGCCATGGTTTAGGAATTCAACACACACACACACACACACACACACACACACACACACACACCTGATATTCTATCAATCCTCCCTCAGCAAACCGTCTGCCCCCCACGACCATGAAATATGAATGAAATACAATTAGCAGCTTTAAAGAACTTCATCAAGGCCAAGGCCTGCATCCAAACACCCCCGACCCAAACACACACACACACACACACACAGTTCAGTGAACTCTGTCGAAAAAAGCGAATAAATAAATGAATAAATAAATAAATAAATGAAGAATGGCGGCGTCCTTGGACGGAGCGACATATCACAAACATCTGTCGGAGCGGCTCGTCTCACAATGCCTCCATTTTTTTTACTTTTGCCTTTTTTCTTCTTTTTTTTTTAATTTTCAAAAGAAATAAAAACTTTTTTTTTTTGGTCTCTGCCTTTTTTTTTTTTTTTAAATTTTCTGTCTCGGAGCGGGCGCTTTGCCCTCGTGACTCCTCCACCCTCCCTCCGCCCGCCGCCATCCTGCCATCCTAAAATTTAATGGATGCAGTGACTCATTAAAAAGTGAAGGGGGGAGGAGGAGGTGGTGGAGGAGGTGGGGGTGGATAGGGGTGCAGGAGGAGGTGGAGGAGGGGGGCAAAAAAATTAGGAAAGAGACAGAGAGAGAGATAGGGAGACGGGGAGGGAAGCGGTGCTTCATTTCCATGGCGTTACCATGGCAACAGCAGCGCAGGAGAGACGGCGAGGTGCCCTTCTGCCGTCGCAGCGCCTCGCCGCCGAATATTAACCAGGCCTGTATGCTCAGGTGCTAATTAGGAGGAGAGGAGAGGGAGGAGGAGGTGAGGAGGGGAGGTCAGGAGGAAGGAGGAGGGGAGGTCAGGAGGGAGGAGAGGGGACGAGAAAGTGAGAGGAGGAGAGGTCAGGAAGGAGGTGGGAGGGAGGGGAAGAGAAAGAGGTGACAAGAGAGGGAGGAGAGAGGAGGTCAGGAGGGGGCAGAGGATGAAGATGAGGAGGAGGAGGAGAAGTGGGAGAAAAGAAAGGTGGAACAGGTGGTGAGTGAAGGAGGAGGAGGGAGAAGTGCAGGAGAGAAGGACAGGAAAAGTGAAGGAAGGAAGAAAGGAACAGGAGGAGGTCAGCGGGTAGGAGGGAGGAGGAGGGAAGGAGACGAGGAGACAAAGAAAAAGGAGAAAAGGAAGGAGAGTGATGCAGGGAGGAGGAGAGGGAAGGAGGTCACGAAGAAGGAGAGGAGAAGAGAGGAAAAACAAAGACAAGACAGGTGTGGAGGAGAGAAAACAGGAGAAATGAAATGAAGAGGAGGATAGGAGGAGGGAGAGCAGGGGTGAGGTGAAAGGGGGGAGGAGAGTTATGAGGAGCAAGGAAAGATTAAAAATACAGACAAGGAGGAGAAAAAGAGATGATGGAGAGGTGAAAGAAAGGAAGGAGAGAGAGAAAGTAACTGAGGAGGGATGATGTAAAAAGAAGAAAGGTGGAGGAAAGGGGTAAAAAGGAGGAGAGGAGGACAACGAGGAGGCCACTGTGAGAGATAAAGGAAGAAGAAGTGAGGGATGGGAGGAGGAGAGAGAGAAAGATATGGAGTAAAGAAAGAGAGGAAGGGGAGGAAAAAAGGAGAGGAAGAAGAGACAATAAGGAGGGAAGATGGAGAGAAGAGAAGGAGAGGAAGGACAGATGTAAAAGGGAAAAAGTAAGCAGTAATGGAGATGAGAGGGTGAGAGGAGAAAAGAGGAGAGGAGGGAGACACAAGGAGAGAAGACGAGGAAAGAGAGAGGGGAAAAAGGAGGACAGAAAGGAGATCTTTTACCTCTAAGAGGAGAAGTAACCAAGGAGAAAAGAAGAGCAGAGGAAGGAGGCGTAGGGATATAGGAGGAAAGTAAGTAGAAAGGATGAGTGGAAGGAGATAGACAAAGAAGGAGGAGAAGTAGACACGAGAAGAAAGGAGAGATAAGGAAGGAGGAGAGGAAGTAGACACGAGAAGAAAGGAGAGATAAGGAAGGAGGAGAGGAAGTAGAATTATGGGAGTCTGGTCAGGTTGATCTGTTCTGCTCTGAGAGGTCACGGGAGGACAAAGGAGGTGAAACGGGGAGAGACGGAGGAGGGAGGAGAGGGAGAAACAAAGGAGGGGAGGATGATGAAAGGGAGAACAGGGGGATGAAAGGAGGTACAGAGACAGAGAAGGAGGGATGAGAGGAGGCGAGACAGCGGAGGTGTAGAAAGAGAGCGAGCCGGGTCAATAAAACATGCATGAGGCAGACGCTCTGTGTACATGTGAGTGTGTGTGTGTGTGTGTGTGTGTGTGTGTTCATCTGCATGTGTGTGTGTGTGTGTGTGTGTCCTTTCACAGGTGTCTTCTTCATGTGTCGTATACCGTGTCTCCATCCATACGTGTCACCATCTCGTGTCTACGCACGGGTTGTATCTGCACGCGTGTCCTCACGTCACGTGTTGGCGTTTCCGAGCGCACGCGTGCGTCTCCATATGTGAACGTGCGCGTGTCTTCACGTGTGTGTGCGTGTCCTCAGCTAACACGTCTCCATCCGGCAGCCACGAGCTGCTCTATAAGCCGGAGAGACACACACTTCTGTCTGTATATAGGTCAGTGCAGCCCGTCCACGCTAACAGTCGCTGCGCCGCCTCACGGCCTCGACTTCACGTCGTCTGACGGCGGCTGTCGTGACGAGAACACATTGAACACGCGTGTTAGAGGAGCAGACATGTTGAAGTTTTTAAGGACACAGGCCTGTTGGTCAGCACACGCGTGAAGGAATGACACATACATCCCAAATACTTCAGATCAGTTAGCTCAGTGCTAACACGTTAGCACTTTGAAGTGACAGCGGACTTCATGCTAACATTTGCTAACATGCTAACATTTTAGCACTGACTTTGGCATTACTTTTGATGAGTGATAGAGTTTATGCTAACTTTTGTGCTAGCAGACTGAATATCAATGTTATACGACACAGTAGCCTATTTCAGTATATGCTAACAATCTAGCATTAGCACTTTAGGCTAACACTTTAGCATGTATGCTAGGATGAATTTACTAAATACCAACACGCATTCATTTTAATGATATACTTGATGCTAAAACTTTATGATTCACTTGGTTAAGTGATAGCAATCTCCTTGCTAGCACAGCTTAATGCTAAAAGTTTATTTTATTGTGAAGCTAATGCTATCACTATGCTATGTTGAATGACGACAATGCTAACACTGGCCGTGTGCGCTGCAGTTGCCGCAGCGATAACGTATCAACACCCCACCGGCTCCGTCGTGGTCCGTTTCAGACGCGTCCCAGAAGCGGGCCTCCGCTCAGCTCAGCGTCGAATACATGGCTGTTCTAATTTTTGACGGACGCCGCGAGCAGCCCGCGTCAATTTACACAGAGCACCTCGAGCTGACAGGAAGCCAGACACAGCACAGAGAAGCCGGTGGATTTTCAAAATAAAACACCCCATGCAAACTGCCGGTCGTAAAAACAGACAAAAGAGAAACAAATGAAGTACGTAGCATGTTTCCACATGTAGAAGCATATTTAGAAGAACATGAACCAGGAAAATGACCAAATCTGAGCAAGTAAACAAAGTCTGGAGGGAGAAACGCTTCTGAAACGCTCCCGGTGGATTTTCGGGGTAACACTGCACTGTGGTGTGAGCTGTATTATCGAGCGGTAGCACTCTTCACCCTGACAAACTAGTAACCTGTGTGCTAACATGCTAACACTTTAGCATTCTTTTTGCTAACTCCAAGCTTGCTGGCTCCCTTTTTTTGGTAGCCGTGTTGATAAAATGGAGCATAAACAAGGCCCAGAATAAATGTGGTTATTATTCTGTGATTAATATGAGTTCACCCACAGGTCATTTTAAAGCTAACTGTCTAAAATGTGGGCCGCTAACACACACTAACACTCCGGTAAGCTTTGGATAAAAGGTTTCACCAAATGGCAGATTTTAATGGCACGTTAAACCCTTTATGGGGATTTAGTGAAAAGACTTAGAACTTTCTATAAAAAAAAAACAAAACATTTTATTTTTGGCCTGATAAGCTGAGCCATAGGCAGCCTGCACTTTACACTGATGACAGTTTATTTTACACAGTGGAGCCATGAGAGTGTGTGTGCTGCACACTCATGGCTGGATTTCTTAATTTACTAAAATACTGACATGTTCTTTTAAATGCTTTAAATTGTCACAATATTGAGTTATTGTGCTGTGTTTGAAACCAATAATCAAGACTGTTAACTGTCACCTCAACGTCAGCCTCAACGGCAGCTGGTTTCATGTTTTATTGCCCGTGTTTGTCTGAGTTTAGTGGAAACCTTCGTTAGTATTTAACCCAGCCAAAGATTTTCTTTAATTTAAATTCTTTTGCAGCATCTGTCTGTACATTAGAGAAATATTGAGACCAACGTTGACTAGCCTGCTTGAGCGCTTTGACGCCTTTATTTCGCTTCATTTGGTCCGAACCGGTCCGGTTCCTGTTCACACTGACAGACTGACATGTTAAGTCGTTGATTTCACCGTCGGCAGATGGATTCATAAGTTGTTTTTGCTTTTGATATATCATGAAATGGTCCGTTTGTTGTCATACCACGAACAAACCGCACCAGAGTTCTGCGTGGAGGTGGACTGGTAGTTTGGTCCGGCCCAAACGAACCATATTAACCCGCCCAAATGCTGAATGGACAGCACTTGTATAGCTGCTTTCTAGTCTTCCAACCACTCGAGGCACTTTTACACTACACATCTCATTCACACACATTCATACACTGATGTCATTGCCTGCCAACTGCTCATACTAACCATTCACACGCCTTCCGGAGCAATTTGGGGTTCAGTAAATTGCCCAAGGAAACTTCAACATGCATACTGGAGGAGGAAGTTTAACCGAACCAAACTGGTTAGGTGGGAGAAACCTTTTCAGTAACGCCACTGCAAACTCCGTCTCTGAGAGTTTTGTCTTGAGAGACACGGTGGACTGCCACGATCACTCAAAGCAAGAAGTCCTGCAGACTGTCTGAAGCTTACAACTCGGGACATTTTGACTCCCAACAGTACCGGGCAGTTCTTTCTCAGTTTGGTGTAGAAGAAGTTGAACTCAACACCCGTCCAACACCTGGAAGTTCCCGTGAAACAGGAAGCAGAGCGCTGGTTACTTCCTTATTTTTATGTTTCGTATAAAAACATTCAGATAGGGGATTTGTTGCAGATATTGTTTGGCGTTAACAGTGAGCCCGGTTCTGTTGCCTTCTAACGGCAGATTCAGTTAGCAACTATGGCAAGAGGGTCACGGCCAAATCCCACCGGGTGCGGACACACAGCGTTGCGTGTGCGCCGCAGTGATTCTAGTCAATGTATCAAACAAAGTCTGGAGGGAGAAACGCTCCCGGTGGAGTTTGAAGTCGATGCAGGACGGAGACGTGTCCGGTGGGGTTTCAGGGTAAAGCAGCAAATATATTGTGAAAAATTCTGATCCAGTTTGAATAAAGTCCTAAAGTTGTGCTTTTGTACAGTAATCAGGCCCGGACAGAGATGACTGTAGCAGCCCTCACAGTCACTCACAGACTGGATCAAACAGGAAGCACTCCGTTCCTCTAAAATACCATGAAGAATACCTGAAAACACTGAAAACTCTTTGTGTCAGTGTTGGACAGACACTGGAGGACAGAGGACAGATGGGAGAGTTGATAGATGTCACTTAACCTGAGAGAAAACTCAGAGTTCAGGACATAAAGGTTCCTTTTAGATGGAAAACAGACTCCAGTTCATTCAGCCAAATGTTGGAGATACACTCAGTCATCATCTAAAACAAACCCGTCCATCTGTCCTCTGACTTCCCTCTGACACGCTCGGGGATTACAGGAATATCACTGACTGTTTCCTTCCTGCTGCTTATTTGTACTATCGCTGTTCGAGGAATTCAGGCTCCGTCTCATTGTGAGTCTCGCTCTCCGGATAAGACTGCCTCAAATGCAAATGTAAATGTAAATAACCGTCCAGCGATGGTACTTGTGCGCATAAAAGCGCTGCTGGGGGTGTAATGCATTCTTTCGCGGCGAGGGGGGGAAGAAAGAAAAGGCTTCCTCCTCTTCCTCTGAATAGGCAGGATGGGCCACCTCGCCGGAGAGAATTCCATTAGTATTGGTTTCTGTGGAGGGTTTTACTGTCACATGGGCTGTAATGCTGCCTCAGAGGGCCTTTACGGCCTGCCAAGAAAAATTTCTGGAGCCGGTTGTTGGAGGGAGCCCTGCTGAGGAAAGAGGGAGGCAAAAAAAGAAAAGCTCAGGGCTCCACAAAAGGACTTCTAATAAACTTTTATCAGTCACAGCGCTTTGCTCCAGACCAGATTTATTCCTTCACGTTACTCTACTTCCACTCTGTCTTTTATAGCTGCTGTGGGTCTCGAGCTGAAGTGGGTCATGGTCACGCTGCTTTTAGATGAAGTCCACAAGACAGGAGAAGGAATGAGTTTGATTCAAAGATCCGTGCAGGTTTAGAAGACGTTATTTTGTGGTTTGTGGGGCGAATGACAAAAATCTGAAAGCGGTACTTGTTTCTGACAGAAGCTCTTTGTTAAATATCGTCTGTATGTCGAAGGACTTCCAGCACGTCCATCGATTTAGATGCTTTTATTTTCAAAGATATTTTTTTGGCCTTTTTGACCTTTATTGGATAGAGACAGCTGAAGAGTGACAGGAAATGTGGAGAGAGAGAGAGACGGGAATGACATGCGGGAAAGAGCCACAGGTCGGATTCAAACCCTGAGCCACGGCGGCAAGGACCGAGCCTTCGCACACGGGGTGAATGCTCTATCAACTGAGCTAAAAACACCCCGATTTAGATGCTTTTTAATCTTTTGGCTGATGACCGCTGCCTAAAAATGACTCATTTCAATCAGCAGAGCTTCAGAGTTAAACATTATCCTAAAGAAATAATCCACAAGATTCACTTATTGTTCTGTTATTTCTCATGGAGTGTTTCCGTCAATGTATTTTAACGCACAATCAGAAAAGTTTGAGAAAATCTGTAAAAAAATATCTCCCATTTCACAAAGAAGAAGATACTCAGTAAGATAGAAGCACTCCTTTCTGTTTAAGTTGTGACCGAGCTGCAACCTTCAAAAACTGCAGTTCCTCAAACGTCCACTTGAGGCTGGTGTGAATATTTTCACGATCTTGTCCGTCAATCAAAGACTTCGATTTAAACTTGTCTGTATTTTCATAAACATACAACAAACAATTAAGTTGATTCTCCAGAGTGAACTTATTTCTCAACAAGTTTGCATCGATATCCAATTACTACCCGAGGCATTCAGGTACTTTTTTGTTTGATTGGTGCTGCATGCGAACATTTTATCTCGTCTGCAATAACTCAGACGAGCTCTTATCTCGCTTATGAGAAACCTGAGAGAGATGCGAGTCCGAGATTAGCCGGGATGCCGAGACACGCACACGCCTTATCTTGTTTACTGTTGTGCTTGTGCTGTGTGCCGACGCTCTGTTTCCATGGTAATATTAGGATTATTCCATGCCGAAATATTCTGAATACTGTTAATTTGTGTGTGAATCAATTGGATATTGCCGATGCTCTGATTGCATTGATTCTGTGTTCGTCTCCTTCATGCTTTTTGTTCATTATGATGAAGTTTCTCTCCCTGTAGTCAAACGTGCTCTCGGCACAGACGGGACAAAAACCTCCTTTTGCTAACCCCGGACTTTGCTGAGGTCAGAGTAGGTATTCACTGCCTTGCTGAAGGGCCCTTAAACAAGGAGGTTTGCTGATGTGGTGGGCTTGAACGTGAGTGCTCCAGTGGAAGACCCTCTCCATGCTCCCCACTCAATCTCAAACAACTAACCATGGGAAATCAAGGTTAAATAAAGAAAATGAAAGGAGAATAAATAATCACCGGCGAGCGGAGCATGGAGCTGCATCTTATTTTGATTTGGAGGTGGGAGCCGGGACTGTAGAGAGAGGAGAGAGAGGGGAGAGCGATTAGGAAACAGGGAGGGAGAGAATCATGAGGAGGGCTGAGGGAAATGGGGAGGCGAACGGGAAGACAAATTGAGAAACACAAGGTCGGTGACACAACATGCACACATTTGCTCTTTTCCACTCAGTTTTATCCCCGTTAAGTTTTATTCTAACAGGCTGCACAAACACCTGCAACGCCGTCTGATAACAGGAGGAAACACTCAGGACCAGCAGGGCCGACATCGACGCACTTCGCACGCAATAAAAAATTAATTATTCTGAAAACAGGAGCCCGTTATTGGCTTCCATTTTTGGATCTTAGCGGCGAGTTTACAGGATGCATTGCCTTCAGGAACATGCACATGTTCGTGCACAAATGTTGGTCGCAACAGAAAAACTCAAGTCTAAAAACTTTAATTCATCAGCAACTATCTGATCAAATAATAAGTTAACTGATTTTGTCGTGTCAGGAATCTTAAAACAATCATTAAACCAGAAAATAATCTAAATGACTTTAATCTTTTTTCACTCCGAGGATTCTTTTATCAGGATTTATCTTTGAATTATTTCATGATGCTCCACAGATTCTCAGCACTTCTTCCCAAAGCAAAAGTTCAAACCCCTCGTGGCCTGGTGTCAGCATGAACGGCCTCCTCGACCTCCAGAGGAACGCCAAGAGATTCAAGAGATCCAAGAGATCATCTGAGATATTTTATGGTCAAACTGTTTGGAATGAACGTTCAAGCTCAACACCTGAGCGACTGGAAGTGTTCAGCTACTCGAAAAGAGAAACAAACTGATGTATCAACTTTATTTTCACCGTCAGTTAATAAAAACTGATGGCGTTGCAGAGGTTAGCGCTGTTAGCGCTCACAGCAAGAAGACTCGGGGTTGGAAACCCCTGAAACTGTCTGTAGGTGTGAATGATTGTTTGTCTCGATGTGTTAGCGCGTCGTGTAAAACACAAACCGGCTTTTAATACGGAAGATTGCAACCAAGTCAGCCAATAACTTCTTATTATTATGAAAGTTTATTTTATTTATAATTCTGAGTTGAATGTCAAATTTACTTTTCTTTGACTTTTCTTATTTATTTGATGTATTATTTATTACTGTATGCAGCTCTCCAGAGTCCAGAGTTGCACTGAAAATAAATATTGTCAATCCTTCCTCATTTTATGCATTTATTTTTAATCAGTCACCTCAGACGAATAGTATTTAGTATTTACCCTGAACGTTTAGGTGACATCGCAGCACGTTGAACTGCCAACACCAGTTGGGATCGGCTCTAGTCCCACGCGGGGACGAGTGGTTGTAGATAATGGTTGGATCCCAATTAGAGCTACCACGACTGAACATCGTGACCAAACACTTAATGATTTTCTTTGTCTTGAAGTAAATATCTTGGGTTTTGTCAGACGAAACGTGATGGACATGTTTCATTGTTTTGTGATGTTACAATTAATCAAGCCAGCAGATTAATTGATAATGAATCTAATCATCATCAGCAGCAGTAAAATATTTTCTCAGTTAAAATGTCTGAAAATAGTTCTTTTAATTTCCTGAGGTGACGACTGACGGTCCAAAACTCAAACTATTCTGAATTTTTGGCACTTCTGTTTGAAAAATTATTCCAAACAATTGATTGATTAGATGAATATAATTATTCTGTTGATCTACTAATTATCTCAGCTCTCCTTTGCACATTAAACTTCTTTAAAACATTCATTGTTTTGTTGTTACCAAACGTCATTATAACCAAACCGCTGCACCAAATTGGAACCAGAGGTCAGAAACCTCGTTACGGGTTTTCTCCCTATAGAGCTAATCGACCGGCTGCAGCTGTGGACACCCAGACAGCTGATTTTTTAAGGTGGAATGAGAAAACTTAAAGGCAGCTGGGTCAGATTCGGCTCTGCAGGGAACGCCGTCATTAAAAAGAGCCACTCGGCGAGATTTTAACTGTCCCGTCACATAAACTGACCAGAACACATCTGCTGAGAGGACGATCAATACGGATGACTTCATTTCCTGAACAGGTGGCGCTGGAAACACCTTCAGGCTGTTTGTGGTTGGTTTTTTTTACAAGATAAACAATGCCGGACCGACCTGCACCGCAACATATTCTCAACAAAAAAAAACGTCCGTACACGCCACAAGGACGAGTTAGACTACATTCACCGCGCTTCACCACCATCATCAAAACTTACTTTAGCTTCCTGGGATGCTCCCATTAAAGAAACGACAACCTGGACTAAGAAAACTCATCAAATAAACACATCAAATAAACTTTTTGGATCTATGAAGAGCTTTATCGAACAATTCAGACGTCGGCTTTAGAAGATGGTCAGATCACCAGTGTAGTTCTTTTTAAATGGAAACACATGGAGGGAATTTAAAAGGTGCAGTGTTTGGGGTTTAGTGGCATCTAGTGGCGAAGTTGCAGATTGCAACCAACTGAATATTGCTCGACTCACCCCTCCTGTTTCAGAACAATAGAAATGGTCCTATCTAGAGTCAGCGTCTTGTTTGTCTTCTTTACAATTGTGATCTGGGTTTGGACACTCACATTGTGTTTAATTAAATATATATTTAATCTGGAGTGATTATTGTTGGTCTTATTTGATTATAACTTTGCCATAACGTGTACAGATGTTGTCTACAGCTGCACTGTTGTTTGGAAGATGAAGTTGTTTGGAGGTTGATGATGGACCAACGCCTCAATAACACACCTTGAAGAGTGATTAAACTCGCTGTTTGTGGAGATCATGGAGGTAAAAACTCAAAAATCTAATTTTTACAACTGAAATATTGAGTTAGTTTGGGATATCTGCAGTGAGGCTGTATGAGGTCCAGACCCCGCTGTATGTATGGCAACAGAACACACTGTAGCCACCAATATCATCTATTTAGAGTATTTTCACAGCTTTACCTTGCTGTCAGACAGTTATATCGCTCGCTCCAAAGCCACTTCACAAAAAAACATTTTACCTCGCAGAACCTTTTTACCTCTGATCAGGTCTGATGCTTGGAGGAGAGCATAGATTGATATAAACACTTCAGCGGTACATTGCTTCGCTGACGCGCTGGTCCTCCTGCCACAAACATCAGCCTAAGTGTGCGCTGCTATGTTCAGAGTATTTTTTTAAAGCTTTACCTTGAAGTCAACAGCACTTTCTGACGGGAAACTGAAGGAGTTATATCGCTTGCTCTCCAAAGCTGTGCCTTCACAAAAACAGTAATTTTACCTTGCAGAACTTTTTTACCTTCGATTGAGGCAGCGGCGGACCATAAACTCCTCCTGTACTCCGAGGTAAAATTACAGTTCTTGTCAATTAAGTCTGGTGGCTTTGAAGAAAGCATAGATTGATATAAACACTTCAGTCCACAGCTGTATGTTGTTTTGCTTCAGGCCTCCTGTCTGCTATACAAACTGGGTGGTGTGACGGTAGTAGGCAATACTGTACAGAATTAACCAGTTAAGGACTTCTAGTTCATGTTGGCTTCTCATTCTTAACCTGGCAACAAACCCCCAGCTGGTGGAAGGAAGCCAAGTGGGGGTGCTATTGAGCCGTCCCAGCACAGAGCCTCCACCCATCTTTGACTGATTTTCAGCACTCAGTGACGGCCACAGAAACAGAGCGGGCGGTGAAGTTACTTTTTTCAGGTGTTGTGTTCCTGTAATGATGCGCACTTAATTCTTCTTCCTTTACCTCTCAAACTGAAGTGAAACATTCAAACCCAGATCGTGTTTTCACGTCTGCGCTGCTGCATCAAATAGAAAATTAGAGCCCGTGCGTCATTTCTAAACATTTCTTCTCTAAGTTGAGCGTTGCGTTCATCGTAGCTCGTGGTGATGAGTCCGTGGGGTTCAGGTTAATGAGGTTAACGTTCTCTCAGAGTACACCCTGTTTCCTCGTTTCAGCAGCAGTGTTCTCCGTAATGAGACATTCATCTGCTCTAGAAATGTTTCGTTTCCAGGTGCGCTGATGAGCTCGATTCAGGTTTCTGGAGCTGCAGTCGCTCGGAGAGGTTTGGAGCTTTGTGACGGGGTCTCCTCGTGCGCGCTCTTGCAGTTTCAGCTTTTCTAATCAAAATAAAGTGATTATGAATATGCAAATCGAGTCATTTACTAATTGTCGCAGCCAATCCCTCCTTAAATTAAGCCGAACATTTTTTGGGGGGTGAAAAACTCATTTTGAGCCAAGAATGAACGCTGTCTGTCATGCTGATGTTTGCGGGGGTCAAAAGTTCAACGGCTGCTGAGTCGGTCCCCGCCGAGCGTCCTTGAACCAGATACTGAATGCCCCCCCGCCCCCTGCAGGCCGTGTGACCTCTGACCCCGTCCGGTAAAGGTGGAGCACTGTGAGCCAAAAATCCAACGATGAAATCATTCGGAACATTTTTTTCACCGAAGCTGTAGAAACAACAGAGGCTGCCGGCGGTTACCGAGACTCGCTGACTTTATTTACTGAGAAAACGGCAGGTTGCACACAGCAGAGGACACACACACACACACACACACACACACACACACTTAGCTTTACTCCATTTGGTTAAATGTTTTGTTAAAGAAGAGCTACACCAGAGGAAGGAGGGAAGGAAGGAAGGAAGGAAGGGAGGGAAGGAGGGAGGGATTGGGTGGTGTGTGGACACGGGGGAGGAGATGAGGGAGGAATGGAAGTAAGAAGGGAGGAATAAGGGAGGGATGCAGAAAGAATGAATGAGGAGAGGAAAGAAGGAAAGAGGAAAAAGGTGAGGAAGGGATTGAATGAATGATTTAGGAGTGATAGATAATAGAGAGAGAGGAGAGCAGGAATAAAATGATTTAAAAGGAGAGAAGAAGGAGGTAATGAAGGGGCAGAAAGAGAGAGAAGGAAGGGGGGAGGTGATTCATATAGAGAAAATTGGAAAGGAGGAGAGGAAGATAGGAGAGGAAAAGAGGAGCTGAGGAATGAAGGATGGAAAGATTACAGAGGGAAGGAGGAAGGGAAAGGATTGGGTGGAGTGTGGACACAGGTGGGAGGAGGTGAGGGAGGAAAAGAGGGGAGGAAGAGATGATTCAGGAGGGATAGATATAGGAGAGAAAAAGGGAAGAAGGAAGTGAAGAAGGAATGAGGAAGGAAGGAAGGATGTGATTCAAATAGGAGAGAGGAACAGGAGTAAGAAGGGAGGAAACGAGAGGAGGATAATTAAGTTGTGATAGATACCAGAGAGAAAGAGAGGAGAAAGAGAGAAAAAGAAGGGAAGAAGGAATGAGGGAGGAAGGGAGGAGGTGATTCAAATGGAGATGGGGAGAAAAAGGAGGGAGGAATGAAGGATGGAAAGATTAAGGAGGGAAGGGATTGGGTGTGTGGACACAAGCGGAAGGAGAGGAGGGAGGAAGAGATGATTTAGGAGTGATAGATACTGGAGAGAAAAATAAAGGAAGAAGGAGGTGAAGGAATAAGGAAGGATTCAAATAGGAGAGAGGAATGGAAGTAAGAAGGGAGGAAGGAGGGAGGGACAGAAAAGATGGAGGGATGCAAGAAGAATGAAGGAGGAGGGGAGATGGAGGAATAAATGAGATGGTGAAACAGAGAGAGGAAAGGAGTGAAGGAAGGAGAAAAGTAAATGAGGGTATAATTCAGAAAAGGAGGGAGGGGGTAAGGAGGGAAAGGAAGGAAAGGTTAAGGAGGGAAGGAGGGAAGAAGAATACAATTCAGGTAGATGAGGGAAAGGAGGAGTGAATGAAGAAAGGATTAAGGAGGGAAGGGAATGAGGGTATAATTTAGAAAAGGAGGGAGGGAGTAAGGAGGGAAAAGGGAAGGAAAATAGGTACTGTGCGTGAGGAGATAAAGTAAAAGAAAGAGAGGGATGGGGAAGGAAAGAGGAGAGAAAGGGAGGATTAAGAAGAGGAAGGAAGGAAGAAGACGGGGGAGAAAAAGGGGGAGCAAGGAGGGATGGAAGGAGGGAAGGAAGGAAGGAGGGAGAGGAGTTGGGCTGGAAGGCCAAATAATGGAGCAGCTCATCTCATGGTGAATTTGAATGGAGGCTGAATTAATTTAAATCTCATCACGGCCCGCCCTCTAATACCTTATCAGTTCTGCACGGAGACAAGGGACGTAATCGCATTAGACCCGCCACTCTGCTCTACTGCGCTCTGCTACACACACACACACAGAAAACACACACTAAACACACACCAAACACACAGATACACACATGCAGTACCTGTGCCGGTATGTGCTGTGGTTTTACACACACACACACACACACACACACACACACACACACACACACACACACACACACACACTGTGCATGTACTGGGTGAGCTTACTGTCATTGTGCGAGTGTGTGACTTCACGCTGTGTGTGTGTGTGTGTGTGTGTGTGCACACACACACACAGCGTGAAGAAATGCCCCCATGAGTACAAACCAGCAAGACAACAGCATGCATGTAAAGACACACACACACACACAGCATGTAAACACACACCCATGGGTGCTACAACACACAGCATGACACCCACACACGCACACACACACAGCATGGAGACAGACACACACACACACACACAGTGTGTGTCGTATGGAGCTAGCGCAGCAGCCTTCCAGTTACCTTCTAGGGGAAAAGGCTCATGGGAAGTTATGCGCTCGGCTGTTGACATTGGCTGCGGCGGGACGAGCAGCTTTACAGCGCCGACTCCTCACGCTGAAATGTACACACACACACACACACACACCTCGACTAAGGCCAAAAACTCTCCCTCACACTCACACACACACGCACACACACTCTAAACAAGATGGCGGGTGAGTTATAGGCTCTGCTCACTCCAAACAAGATGGCTGGAAAAGTCGGACAGACAGGCGACTGATAAGAAACACTGAGAGACGCCTGGAGCTCACCTAGGAGGACAAACTGTAGGGAGGGTGTAAGTGTGTGTCTGTGATTCAGTTTTCTAACCTTCTAGGAGATCAGAGTTTCATTTCTGGGCCACACGTTGTTTGTCTTTTCATTCCTGTAGATAACCCTCCATTTTCTTTTGTGATGGCGCCAAACGTCACTTTCTCACTGGCGCCGTTTTCCAGCTCCTCCCAAAGGGGATCCTGAGGCGTTCCCAAGGCCGGATGAGGTGTGTGATCCCTGCAGTGAGTTTTAGATGTGTCCCTCGGTCTGCTCCCTTTTGGATGTGAAGCTCCTGAGGAAGGCGCCCATGGAGGACGCCGAGCTCCCTCTGGATGTCAAATGTCGTGGGCCTATAGGCCTAAGTGTGTTGTTCTGGCCTGCCTCCTGACTGTTTGACACACCTCATTAAGTGATTGTATAAAGCTAGGTGATTTCTCTCTCGCTCCTTCCTGGAAGGCCGGTCGCACCTACTTGGTTTCGTCTAGCACCAAGCGCTTCAAGTATCTCTGGGATATCTTGGGTCTCTGGTGTGGTGGATTGGTGCAGCATCAGCAGCAATGTGGACGTTGCACTGGACCGAGCTGAGCTGGAAAGCAAAGCTCTCGATCTTCCAGTCGATCTACGTTCCGACCTTCACCTTTGGTCATGAGCTTTGGGTCGTGACCGAAAGAATCGCGGATACAAGCGGCCATAATGAGGCTCCTCTGTAAGGTGAGATAGGGTGAGGGTGCAGCTGATTAGGATGCTTCCTGGGTGCCTACCTTTGGAGGCAGACCCAGAAGTTGCTAGAGGGATGACATAGTCCATCTGGATTGGATCCCCAAGAAGAACCTGGAATGTGTTGCTGGGGAGAAGGACGTCTGAAACATCCTGCTAAACTTGCGAACCGACCCCGGATAAGGTGGATGGATCGAGGGATAAGTGGTTGCTGGGTCTACGAGTGCATGTTCGTGAACGAGCTGGGTATAACAAGTAAGGGCTCGCCCGGGATCTCCTGGCTTTTCATGGAATACACCATCTCAGTATTTTGGTTACTACCCAAAGCTCATGACCACAGCTCAATTAAAAGGTTTGCCTTCTGGCTCAGCTCACCTCTTCATCACAACAGTCAGCATTACTGCTGTCGGCATCACTCATGAACAAGATCCTGAGATATTTGAATGCCTTCGCCTGGGGCAGCAACCCGGCATTTAGACAGTTGAAATGGTTCCAACAATTCACCCAGTAACTTCAGATTTTGGTGGGGAAACCTCCTTTTCTTAGCGTACTACTATACTGTATCTTGCTTTCCATGTACTGGTGCAGACAGCACCTGAAAGTCTCTGTGAAGTCAATGTGGTTTCACCATAAAAGTTACAAAATAACTTTCAGCTGGCATCAAACACGATGTGGGTTTAGTTTGTTTTGGGTTTCAATATTGAAGTATTTAGCTGAGGATTAACTTTTAATACTCGCAGAGCAGATTCTTCAGTTCATTCAGTCAGTATTCAGACACTGAAACAGAAACCCATCGCAGATACGGGACGATTCAGCCAAACCCCCAAATTATCCTTAACAGCGTTTTGTGAGACATTTTGTCCTCCCAAGACAAACAACCACAGCAGATGTTTCAGAACCAGCCCGGAAGGACACATTAATGTTCATGTGATGGCAAAGAAGGAAGGTAAGATAATATATTCATCCCACAGCGGGGAAAATCACTTCAGCAGCTCACGATACACAAGAAAAGCTAATGCTAGCCATAAGCTAATGCCATTGGTGTAGCCTTGGCATTGAAATGTTTGGCCTAAACTACAAAGACATCCCACAAAATTCTCACATTGAAACAGGATTAGGAAAGTGTCACAACTCAAAAGAGAAGAGTTCAAGGGAAAAGAGATTTTTTTTTTAATGCATAATAAGTCCTACCGATGCAGTCCATCATGATTCAGTGTGGAGAGGAGCGACGCTAAGTACTTCTACTTTAGATTGGCTTTAACAACAGGTTTGTAGCACCCGAATGCAGCATAATAGGAGGTGTGTACGTCCAGAGGTGGATTGAGAAGAAAAGACAAGGTCGCACCTGAACACCGCGACGCTTTTCCAGCCTTTTTTTCCCCACAAACTAAATTGTACGGTACAGCTAATTATCATTTGTTCAGAAAATGTCACATCAAGCCCAGCGGAAATGGCAAAAAGATTAATAGCTGCTGGCCCTGAAACAAATTACTTTAATATTGAAGGGAGAAAATAGTGATTTCGCGAGGAGCAAAAGTGTAGTTAATATAGTACAATTTGTTTGATGTTGACTGTCTAGAGCAGAATCTAAAAGCACGTCGAGGTCACTCCACAGATCGTCAATTTACCTTTGAAACGCTTCTCCTGACATAAGTGCAACAGCAACAACTTCAATGAAGACTATTCCCACTCATAATGTGATATTCTTCCATCCAGAACAACCGACGAGTGCGTGTTTAAAACTAGACAGAGCCCGACCTCCAAAAAAGCAAAAGAATTTCTTTGAATTCCTCGAAGGATCGAAAAAAAGTCCCCTCTCCTCAGAAACAGATGTTTCGAGTTCTTGCTGTTGATAATCTTGTTTAGTCACGATTTCCATGTAAGCCAGAACTTTCTCGTTGCAGATGTTTTAACTTCATTACGTTTAGAAACAAAATTAAGGCTTGATAAATCAACACTGGATCAAATGACTAACGTCACTTTTCTGAACTCACGGAGAGTTTTTACTGCAGCTCTTTTAGCTCACAGTTTTAATTTTATGGCACGTTTACTATCTTCAAACAAGCCCAGATTAATCCCCTGATCATTACCTGCCCAGCAAACAGACACAAGTCACATGACTGATGAGTTTCCTCATGGCTCCACACAGGTGTGACGTAACCTTTGTCGCATTAATGCATGACACAAACAAATGGCGCCACCTACTGCTTATCTCATGAACCAACGGCGGTGGAACGGAAAACAAGCGTTTAATTTTCTTTTGCGCGAATTCCTCAAAATTTGGTTGGTGGAGACCAAAGTCGAGTCAATATTGGACTTTTATTCTTCATCAGGTCACCTGTCAGGTGGATTTTAATAACGAATGTGAGAGAAATAAACTTTTTGTGTCTTTTACTTTAACAAAAGAGTTAATTTTATTTTTGTTGAGTCAAGAAATTTTTTTTAACCTGTTTTTTATAAATCATACTGATGTGTAACAGTTCTAACTGAATGACATCAACCATCAGTTCTCTGCCCCGACCTAACATCGTATTTCTACAGAAAGAAAACAACAAAAAACTGTTTCACTTGGAATTTAAGTAGTAAATTCCTGTGGTGGCATCACTTGAAACGCATAAGACGACACATATTTCAGGATTACTGCACTGGCTCAAGTGTAAAATCCAGTTTCCAAGAAAGAAAGAGAAGAAAAAATAAAAAACAACACAAAATCAAAGCTGGCAGGTGAGGATTTTCTGAGGCTGGAAAATTTTCATCGAAACCAGATGAACTTTCGAAGGTCTTATGCAATGAGGCTGACTGTTTACTGTATGTGGGAGGGTAGAAACCACGAATTCTTCCTCGAGTCCGCTTAATCATGTTTAGTAACACACACACACACACACACACACAGTGAAACACATGTGAATGACCTAATGAACCAGCCAATAACGAGTGTGTACAAGCTCGTCAAACGGTGTGGTTTTTCACTGCGGTTTATTCTCCATCCAAAAAAAAAAAAAGCTGCTGGCAGGCATCTGTGCATTTACACAGTGGACACACGTCAGCGCGCCTGATGTGGTTCAGTTACAAACGCTTTCTAAAGACGAGCCGCTGCAGCCAAGGCAGGATGAGCTTCTCCGTAAGGTCACGTCTAAAAAAGAAAGAGCCGAGTCTTTGTGAGACGATAAATACTCCGTGAATAGAATGAGTTGTTCAAGATTCATTCAACATTTTTTTTCCTGAAAATAATAATAATATAAAAAAGGCACCGTCCATTTTTATTTGTAATCTGGCCACAAGCGAAGCATTTGAGTCGATGAAAAGGACTTGATTTGGCTCAGAAATATTATTTAATGTCAGTTCATTTTTATTTTTTTAAATTGGCTGAAAATATTAAACACAGCTCTTTTTGATTCATTTCTGTCCATCGACCATCTGATGAAAAGAAACAACCAAACATGAAATCAAAGAATGTGGTCGGTCATCTGGTCGAATGTGGAGGAACATCTTCTAAAATATGTCTCGTCATCTTCGCCGGAGATTAAGCGTGGAAAGCTTGTGAAGGTTTTGAGTGATGATGGACTGCAAATGTTATATATGTGAATTTTATGTGAGTTTTGCTCCTGGATTATTTAATTTAAAGACAGATTACAGCTACACTACCAATGACAGTATAAAGAATGGACAGACGTCCTCCACCGGTTTCTAAAGAGCCGTTATGAAGGTCAGTGTGGTGGCCGCCGCCATGTTGCCGTGGATCATCGGCAGACCTGAGGCGTCCACACTCTCATTTTGTCAGACTTCTTTAAGACGAATCACACAAATCTGAAGCCAGATTCTGTTCCTGCATCGACTGTTTCTCTCCTCGGATGTTTTAAAACAACAAACTGAAACGTGACGCTCTTGGACAATATCTTCCTACCAGACGACACAGTGACGACGCCAGAGATCACTCTAACTTCACATATGATGCCTTTAGAAGGCTTTCAGAGAGCGAGCGACAACATCGTAACTGACCATACTTTAATAATTTTCTTTTTAACATCAGTTCCTCCGTCTTTCTCCGGGTTAGATGGTGATGAGAGTGAAAGCAGATCGCAACTGAACAAGATGCAACCAGCGCCGGCATCAGTGCGGCGAAGAACGACAGTGAACTGTTGTTCGATAATAAAGTGTTTGTTAATCGACGCACATCCCTACTACACAATCACAGTGTGTCGTCATCGGGACCGACTTCCAGGAACTTTACCGGCTGTCTCGTGTTGGGCCTAAAAATGGTCTTTCTGTAGCTTCGGCTGCGTCCACCACGACGAGCTGTGCACTTCACAGATGTGAGCAGTGTTTAGTGAAGCGCCTCCTCTTCTTGTATTTCTGATTTCAGAATCACGCCCTCTTTCCGGTAAACGCACGCCGCCTTCGCTCTCTTCGCTTCACAGACGCTCACCCTCTGTGTTTTGGGACAAAGAGCTTCTCATGGAGCGCTCCAGCTCACAGAAACTGAACATCCAGCTCGATGAACCTCTTTTTATCTTCAGCTGACGTTTCTGACATTTTACTGACTGAATAATAAATCAATCATAAAAAAAACCTGCAGCCAGAGTCAGCTGCAAGACTCGACCAGGACCCCCCGAAAAAATGTAAGGATACCAACCCTCACAACACACACACACACACACACACACACACACACACACACACACTTTCTTTTGTAATAAAGCGTCAGTTAATAAGAGATGGATTTTTGTTGGCCGAGCCGGGTGGAGACGGAGGAAGACGCTCTGGCTGCCAAATCAGTGTTTTCACAGCCTGAATCACAGCTTACCACTGATACTGGCCCAGGGAGGAGCACACACACACACACACACACACACACACACACACACACACACACACACACACACACACATATAACAACAACAAATTAAACTGGATACCAGGAGTGATACATGTGCATGTGCATACGCACGGACACAAACAATCGCCCACACAAACAACAATGCATCGATGCATGTGTGTGTTACTACATGCTACACACACACACACACACACACACACACACACACACACACGTGCAAGAAGAAGTAGAAATGCATGAAGTCTCTCACACACACACACACACACACAGACACTAAAAACCAGACAGGACACACACACACAAATACACACAAAATCACACAAATGCAGACGGTCACACACACCTGCATTTCTTTCTCTCTCCGCTCTGTCTAGCCTCATTCTTCAACACACACACACACACACTCCACACACACCCTCTCTACACACACACACACACACACACTAAACTGTTCACATTGAGTGGAGAAGAACAACAGTCGCCATCAGAAGGCCTTCTTCTAGTCGCTAAATATCTCTCTCTCTCTCTCTCTTTCTCTCTTTTTTCTTTTTCGTCCTGTCTTTATCTACCTCTCTCGCCCATCTTTCTCCCTCTCTCTCCCTCTCAATCACTCCTCCGGTGCAGTTTGGGCTGTTTCCATGGCAACGCGCCGAGTCCCATGGTCGCTGGAGGGAGAGAGCGCTTACCCCGCTCGTCCTGCCCAAAAAAAAAAAAAAAAAAACGAAAGAAAGAAAAAAAATCTGCTAAACAGTCCTTCAAACTGTGGACTATAATATCTGTGTGTGTGTGTGTGTGTGTGTGTGTGTGTGTGTGTGTGTGTGTGTTTTATTTTTCCCAAATGATTGGTGGAGCAGCTACTCAAAAAAAAAAAAAAAGAAAACACCAATTTCAGTCTGTGTCTGCCGCCGTCGGTCTTTTGTCTTTGCGAGACGCAGAAACAGACACTCGTGAGCGTCTTCAGATGTCTCTGATTACAGATTATTGATCAACACACTGCTCAAACATTATCACGATAAATTAATAATAATTACAAACGTATAAAACTGTCAGACCGGTTCAATCTAACGCAGTTTGAAGTAGTCAGATTTCATCAGATCTCACATGTTTATGCATGAATGTTTTTTTATTATTTGTCTGTTCAGGGTCCCGTGACGGCGCTCGCACCAGACCAGAACAAAATACTGGAAGTATTATGAAGTATTATGAAGTACTGTGAAGTACTGTGAAGTGTAAATGAGTTTTTAGTGTGAAAAT
Source organism: Miichthys miiuy (assembly GCA_036365135.1). Taxonomy (NCBI): domain Eukaryota; kingdom Metazoa; phylum Chordata; class Actinopteri; family Sciaenidae; genus Miichthys; species Miichthys miiuy. Next base: position 1,152,153 of record CM071606.1, on the reverse strand, counting down.
GTTACATTTTGTCACAAAGAAAAAAAAAAAAAAAGGGGAGCTTAATTGGCTTCGAGTGATTAATTAAAGAAAATGCCACATCTCAGAGTTCATCTAAGTGATTTTATTTTATATTATTTCACATATAATTATCAATATTTAAATGTTAATGATTGTTCACGGCACGCGGAGAGGAAGTATAAAAAAAAAAGACAGAAGACGGATGAAATAAAGAAATGAAATATAAATGTAAAAAAGGAGGCAGTGTCTGTCGCAGCAGAAAAAATGGCTGCAGATCGTCTCGTTCATTTTTATTCATTCGTTCATTCAACAGGCAGCCGGAGAGGAGAGGAGGAGAGGAGAGGAGGAGAGGAGGGGAGGAGAGGAGGGGAGAGTAATGAAAAAGGTGGAAAGAAGAAGATGGAGAGAAAAGTGTGATGAGGAGGATGAAGGTGGGAGGGAGAAAAACGTCAGATTGAGAACGTGAAAATAAAAAGAGGGGATGATGAAGGGAGAAATGAAGGTTCCAGGAGGGAAGTGGAGGAGAATGAGAGGGGTGGGGTAGAGGAGGAGGAGGAGGAGGTGATGGAGGGAGGAAGATGGCAGGGAGGAGAAGGAAGAGTAGAAGAGGAGAGAGGAAAGGAAATGGGTGAAGCAGAAAAAGAGACAGAATCAAGAAGAGAGGAATAAAAGAAGAAATAAAAAGGAGGAGTGAGAGGAAAAGGAAGAATGAAAGAGGAGACGGAGAATCAAGGAGGAAGACAAGAAGACAAGGAGGATGAGAGGAAGTGAGGAAAGATGGAGGAAGAAGAGAAGGAAACAAGACAAGGAAAGAGAAGGATGAGACACACTAAAGAGAAGGAGGAGAAAGGGGAGGAAAGAGGAAACAAGATAAGGAAAAAGGAAGGAAGAAGGAGAAAGAAGATAAAAGAGGGCGGTAGAGGAAAAAAGGAAGGGAGGGACAAGAGAGCGATGAAGGGAAGGAGGAGAAAAAGGAGATGAAGAACAGATGAGAGAAAAAGAGGAGAAAATGAGGAGGGAGGAGGAGAAACATCTTTCTCTTTATTCCTCTTCTCCCAATCATCATCCTCCCCTCTGCTCCTCCAAGTTTCTCCTCTTCTCTCCTTCACTTTTCTCCTGCTTTTGTCTCATAATCTTCACCCATTTATTCCCCTCCCTCCTTCCCTCCCTTCCCTCCTTCCCTCCCTCCTTCCCTCCCTCCTCTTTGATTCTTCTTTCAAAAGCCTCCCAAACTCCGGCGTCCTCCCGCAGCGTCTATTTGTTTGTACGTCAATAATTTGTGGTGACAAACGTCGGCCTTTTCATCGCTCACATGCCAACCTGAAGCCTGACACGCTCACTTTCTTCTTTCTTTTCATTCTCTGCCTCTTTTTATTTTTATTTTTTCATTTTGTGGAGCGAGCGGTTACTTCGACAGGTAGATGTCAAGTTTCTTTTACTGTTGTCTGTTGAGATAAATACTCCTCCCACTAACAAAAAAATACAGTCAGACAAAGACGAGATTTTAAAAGCAAAAAATGAATTTGGACTGCTTCAAAAAATAAATAAAATGAAATAAAATGTTTACAACAAATCTGAAAAGGAGCGATGCTAATGTGTGAGTGAGGTGATGCGTGGCGCCTACATTACCCATCAGCCCTTTACAAAGCTTATAATGCACACACCAATCCATCTGCTGCGCCGAGTACGCGCATGTGTTATGATGTGGCACCAACAGGGGGCGATAATGACAGAGCAAAGGATGAACGTCGTAAGTCTGCGTAGAGACGAGGTCGTAATGGACTCCAACATGACCTTAAATGTTTGCCAGCATGGGCTGGTGTGTGTAATACACGCCTAACCATTAAAACCTACTAAACGAGCCCGAGAACACCCTGGAAGAACTCTACGACCTCCTCAGTGACCACTGCAGATAATAATGATTAGAACATCATCGTTTGCTACTAAAACCTGCAGGAGCACCCTAGAACCTCATGAGTAACCACTAAAACCTACTAAACGACGCCTAGAACATCCTAAAGGAACTCAAGGAGACTCTAGTGGTCACTGAGGAGGTCCTAAACGCCCTTTAGAACCTCCTCATTGATCAGAGCATCATCGATTGCTACTAAAACCTCCGGGAGCACCCTAGAACCGTGAATGAATAACCACTAAAACCTACTGAATGAACCTTTGGACCTCCTAAATTACCATTATAACCCTCATTAAAGCATAGAACCTCATGAATAAGCCCATGACAACCTCCTCCATGTCCACTAGAACCTGATGTAGACTCTGAGAATGATGCATGCAGCTGAAATGAAAGTAATCCCAATAATGACCCAGGTTCTTCCTATGACCCGTCGCCTGTTCTGTTCACATACATGTGCGTGTAGAGTCGACCACACGGAACATACGTGTGTTCCTCGAGTGTGTGTCTTTGTGGTTCTTCACTCACAAAATGTGTTTCTGAGAGGAGAACTGTACAGAAGGTGTTTCAGGTGAGGCGGTGTTTCCACTGTGTGAGACTCAAACTCTTCAGGAGTGACTGTGTGTGTGTGTGTGTGTGGATTGGCCTTTAAGTTGTGTGTGTGTGTGGGTGACTAACACACTGCTACATGTGTACTTGTTGTGTATCATTAACTGTAAGTGTGTGTGTGTGTGTGTGTGTGTGTCCCTCCTACTCGTGATGGTAAAGAGAACAAGTGACATCCCATCAGCACCCTTCACCACAACCCCCCCATATCCAACAACACACACACACACACACACACACACACACACACACACACACACACACACAGCGAAGCTGCAGCCAAGCAGAGAAAATAGTTTGGCTGCACATCCTGTACTGCTTGTTTAAGCTCCACACTGAGAAACACCAAACTCTCTCTCTCAGTTTCTTTGTCTCACTGTCTCTTTTTCACTCTATTTTGTTCTCTTTGTCCCTCTCTCTTTCACACACTTTACTTTCTCACACACACACACCGCTCATGCGGACAAAGCCTTCATTCAGTCGAGGTTTTGGTCAAGCAGTTCAGCCCGCTGGTTAAAACTCAACAATGAGGCTGAGGAGCTGATCCAGATCTGACTGTTTTTTAACGAGATGTTTCGTTTTCGTTTTCTAACCTGTCCAGGTTTACGTGTTCACCTGGCTGACTGATTTTTTCTGGTCTGATGAGCTCATGTTGAGATACGGATGACAGAAGTCAGACTTGTTTTCATGACTGTTTTGGTGTGACTGACTGATTTTCAAGGTTGAACTCAGCCTGACAAATCCAATTTTAAATTTGGTCAGCTGATATTTTTATATATAGGTCAAGCTGTTAACGGCTTTTCATGTTTACCGGCTGTTTTTTAGGTTTTGTAGACCTTTAAGCTGACCTTACTTTGGTTTGACTGACTGCTTTCATTAATATTCAGAGAGAAGGGCTGGAGTTAGGTTGGTTGGCCGACTGTTACGTTTTGTTTGATATGACTGACTTTACATCAGTTTGTTGGCTATTTCTCATGTTTGTTGACTGTTTTTCAGGTTTTTAGACCTGACTGAACCCAAACCCATTTGGTTTACATTACTTTTGACTGACTGGTTTCAAGGGACTGGTGCAAAGGTGATGTTAAAGATATCTGGATTGCTGGAATTAGACTGGTTGACTGTTTACATACAGTACTGATGGCTGATTTCTTGGGTAGAGCTGATTGGTCTGACTGTTTTTGGTCTGACTTGGTCAACCTTGAGAGTTTCAGGTTTGCTGACTGATTTTCCAGTTTGACCAATCCATTTGAAATTTTTGTTGGCTGGTTTTTAAGACAAAGATCAAGTTTAATTGGCATAAACCATTTTTAGATATGAAAGGTTGATTCACGGTGACCTGTTCAGGGTTTGCCTGACTGTTTTTTTTAGGTTTACTGGCTGATTTTTAAATCTATCAAACCCACGTTTGTAACTGGAAAGGCTAACCACGTTTCTTGTGGGCAAGGCTGGTTGACTGACTGGTTTTTATGTTTGCTTTCTTCATGTTTGGGGTTTGACTGACTGACTTTAAGGTTTGACTGACTTCTTTTGGTTTACCGGCTGACTTTTAAGTCTGACCAGTGTTATGACTGGTTGGCTGACTGATTTTTGGTGAGCATTTTAAGGTTTGACTGGCTTTTCTTTGGTCTTCCAGTCTAAACGCTCTTTTAGGATCATTTTGGTTGTTGACTGTTTCTATTTTTGGTGACTGGTTTAAACTTTAAACTGCTTCCTTTACGTTGGAGTGACTGACTTTAAGGTTTAACTGACGTTATTTTAAGGTCGGTGCGGTTTGCTGACATGTTTTTAAATGTGGTCGGCTGATATTTTGGTCGAAGCTGGCTGACTGGATTTCACATTTGCAGGGTTCAGCTCGGTCAGTGCTGTTTTTCAGACTTACTGCCTGTTGTATTTGCTGTTTGAGTCTCCGTGATGAAAGTTCGGAGAACAATACAGGACGTTTACTGCCAGACTGTGATGCAATCTGTGTGTAAGTATGTGTGTGTGTGTGTGTGTGTGTGCACAGCCTCTTAATATGATGCAATTATGAATTAAACGTGTGTGTGACAGTGTGTCTATAGATTATGTCTGTGTATACATACAGCGAGTGTGTATACGTGTGTGTGTGTGTGTGCGGGATGATGCAATGTGCATGCAGCGCAGCCAACAGAGAGAAACTACACACTCCAATAAACAGATAGACTGGCACTGTAGATGTGTGTGTGTGTGTGTGTGTGTGGGAGAGTACTGTACTACTTGTGCGTGAGCGAGTGTGTAAACAAGTGTGAACGAGAAAGACAAAGTGTGTGTGTGTGTGTGTGTGTGTGTAAGAATCTTAGCAGGAGGTGTGTTGGAGCAGCAGGGGAGATGAATGCATGTGTGTGTGTTGACCAGCTGGTGTTCCACATGTGGACATGTCCTACAGAGCCAGGGACTCCTGCAGAGAGACCCACTCCTATCTTCACCCAGTGTGTGTGTGTGTGTGTTAGTAATGTGAGTTTATAATGCATGTGTGTGTGTGAGAGCATGCCAGCTGGTGGGTGTGTTATGAATGTGTAATGTACTTCTGAGTCACTTTATTTGTATATGTGTTTATGAAACGGCTCGGTATCAATACAGTAAATCACACACAGCTCGGAGAGGCTGAATACTATAATTAAGCACTGATGCAGTGATTGAAATGTGATTCATTAACGATACGGTGGATCACAACTTCAGCATCAAAACACAGACTTACGTAAACGTAACTCGAAGATCTGAAGAAACTTTTGCATCTTTTTGTTTTTACGCTTAGTCAAGTCAACGCGTTTGGTTTATCTTTCATAATTCAGATTTTTCTTAGAGTTGGTAGAAACCAAAAACAGAGTTAAAAAGGAGAAATTCAGTTAATAACCAACAAATAAACTATTGTAATTCAGTATCAACATGAATATAATATTAATATTAATATTATTAAAGGAGTTTTTGCCTTTTTTACAAGCATTTATCGACATTTTCTTTTGCCGAATGACGTGAAATTTTCTACAGTTCGAGCTGGAGGAGACCAAAAATGGAGCCAAAAGGGAAAAATTCAGTTAAAATTTGTGACAGTGTTGGATGGAGACACGTCTACTGTAATTCAGTATTAATCAGTGACATTCTTCGTTACAGTAGTTTCAGTATCAGTAAAGTGAGTTAGAATCTGCATCACAATGTGATTCAGCATCAGTGCAGTTAATATGTATTAATACAGAGAACTAATGTGGCGTCTTCTGTGTACTGTGTAGTACTCTGTACTGTTTCTCCTGTCGTAGTACTTCTGCAGTACAAATACTTTATACATGAACCAGGAGTGTTTGTTGTGTAGTATCCGTCGTCAGGGTGCTGAGGTACCGACCAATACACTGCTTAATATTGACTGCTTGTAAGGTTGGATATTTACCGTGTGTGTGTTAGTGTGTGTGTTAGTGTGTGTGTGTGTGTTAGTGTGTGTGTGTCCAGAGGCGGAGCAGTGAAGGGGAGCTAATCCAGTAAAGTAACAGAGAGCCGACAGAGTCAGAGGTCATTATCATTCACACACCGCCGAACAAAACACACTCACAATGCACAATGCTTAATCTGCAACACATCCCACACACACATCAGATTCAGTTACACACACACACACACACACACACACACACACACACAGCTTTTGTCTTGATATCCATCTTGCTGCGTCTTTTTTTCTTTCTCTCTCGTTTACACACATGTGAAGCTGGAAAAACATTCATTCGCCAATTCTATTCTTCTTCTCTCCACACGCCCTCCCGACCGAACCAAACCTACTACCCACACACACACACACACACACACACACACACACACACACCAGATGGGTCCTAATCTCCTGTTGCCATAAACAAACACAAACCGTTCGAAGAGGCAGACAGAGAGACCACTGTGTGTCGGTGTAACTTCTTGTCATCTAACATCCTGTTAATTCCTGCGACGGCGTCAAACAAAACTCCTCTGAGTCACACACACACACACACACACACACAGGCCTCGGACAGAGACGAGCAGAAAACAAGCTAATGCTGCACAGATGTAGGGGTGATCGGAGGCCTCACCGATATTTTGCATGAACGCTGATGTGTTCGCTCTGCAGTGAAAATCAGATACGTGTTGGGTCATCTTCGGACGTGATGGGAGGACTTCAAACCTGCGGCGACACGTCCAGTTTGTCCAGTCGTGCTTTCTGGAAACCGGCTGTCGTCCCGGTAGCTGCTAGCTCGCTCCAACAGTTCGGTCTCCACAACTACAGCCTGGATTGGCATTAAAACTGAGCAGCCAAAGCCACCGACCCTCGCCAACTTAGCATCTGTTCCACCGGCATCTGCAACTGAATGGCTTTTCTCACTCGCTTCTTTAACTGCTCTTTCTGTTCTCCGAGGTTTCAGGTCGATATTTTATCAACGACTGCGGCTCCAGTGAGGCTCTGACAGTGGCTAAAGCTAAAAGCTAATGCTGCATGTGAGGAAGGAAAACCAAACCAAACACCCAAACACCATGTTTGTGCTACAGTGCTACGATACGTGTCGATATGATTTAATTTGCGGCATTAATACTGTATTTATACGTTTAGGTTCTTTGTTACTGGATAAAAGAACCATTTCCAAAAGGTTTGTTGTGTTTCGTGCATGTTGGTAAGCTCAGTTGTAGTTAGTACATCATTCAGCAAAAAAACAAATACAAAGATCTGAATTCTAAAATTGTCACATTATAAATAGATTTAATTAATTGAGTTTGTACGAGTGAAACTCGATACAGTGAGCAGCAACTTTTTAAATCAACAAAAATCAACTGCTTTACTGTCACGGTGTGTCAGCTTTCTTCAGATGAAGCAGCTTTGCAGCCGTTTTCTCATCGCTTTGTTGACTTTTCCGTCGTATTCGATATCACAGCTGTCAGACATTCCCAATATTTCTCACTTGGAGGGTGACGTGAATGTTTTTTTTTCCTGCTAAGATGTTCAGAATTCCAAAAATTCTGAATATTATGTCGTTCAGTTCGTTCTAAATAAGAAAAGTAATTAATCAGGGCTGGCTCCTCAAGAAGTTTGAGCAGATATGGCAAATGGATGGATGGGTATACTGTATATAATGTAATAGTAATTTAATCTATAAAGTATTCGAAAATAATGGAAACCGCCAATAGATCAGGTTTCCCAAAGTTCAATGTGACCACTTTTCTTTCTTTTTCAAACCAAAGTCTCAAAACAACGATAAAAAACAGAAACACTTCATTTCTAAGCACTTAACCGATGATTTAATCGATTCTCGATATTGTGATATTGTCTCTCGACTGACTCCTCAATGACTAATCATCTCAGCGCCACCTGACCTTCCCGGAGAGTTTACTCAACTGAAAGACGGCAAACTGCGATCTTCAGCGGCACACGCCCAGCCTTTGGACCAAAACAATGGCGGCCTTTCTGGTAAGTGGACAGTCTGTTAAATCACTGCTAATCTTCCTGTTCTGCTGTCAACGCGAGGTTGAGCCGAACCCGTCGACCTGAGAGGAAGCGCTTGGAAGATATCAAAGTTTCTGTACATGCACCGCTGCTCTGCTGTAACTCTTTGCGGCCCCCCCAAGGGAAGAATTACTTGGAGAGAATCAAGATGTTGTTACAGAGAAAACAGGCTCCGGCCTCCCAGAGAAGATTATCAAGTGTAATGCTGTGCAGATGTAAGCTCGGTGCAACTCCCACACTCTGCTCGCTGCTCTGCAACAAGCATGAATGTAACATATATACAAACACCAGGAGATCAACCAGTTTGTACAGGCTCTTCTGACTCTGTTAGGAAGCTTCATCGCACGTCAGGAAGAGTTGTTCTGTCTTTGGTGACTCTGTTTTTTCTACTTCTGCTACCGGTTTACTACATTTCCCAGAATCCCTTTCATCAATCAAACGCAGCGATTGCGAGTGCCTGAACTCTTTGCCTTTATTTTTAGGGAAGCATTTCCCCACGTAGCAAAGTTGACTGAGTTGAAAGCTTAAACTCAATAACCTCAATGTTCCTCAATGAAGACAAGACCCAGAGTCCAGAGGGGAAAATCCAACAAACGTTCATCAGCTTGGGTATTTCAAAGAGTATTCTGGTTCTCATGCGTCTAAACATCACTAAAATGGAGAAGATCGCAGCCATCATTTCCATTTAAAGTCAACTTGTGGAAGTTTTCTAGTTTTAAGTCAAAGTTTGGATCGATTTAGCAACGACGACAACTTGGTTTGGGTTAAAAAAAAAAAAGAAGGCAACAAGTTACAGAAATGTTACAATTATGTGACGATGTTGGAAGTCCTGTTTACAGTCACAGTTTGGTTGGTTTAGGGATACGTAAGGGACGTAAGTTAAAAAGTTAATGTTGACTTTTGATTTCACATGACACACGAGCAGCGGTCTTCTGGGTAAAAATGACATATATAAACCACAACTTTAGGAACTTATTTTTATGTTTCTTAACCAAACCAGTCAGCGACCCATGACTTTATTATGTAACGTTTTGTTGTGTTACGTCACGGGATACTGACAGAAGTCTCCTGGATGAAAGGTTGTTTCAGCCCCAACCTCCCCATATGTTGACTCTCTTTATACTACATGACTTGATGACACTAGGTGACAGTAGAAAGGTATCTACATACAGCATCAGTTTGCTGCTGACCAAGCTGCCATACATGAACGTGAACGGGCTGCATTATCAGTGCTGAATTGAGATCAGAGTTTCTGAACAAGAATAATAAACATTTTGTTTTAACACCTTTGAGATATGCAAATGTGATTTTTCTACAATTTTCATTTAACAAAAGAAGCCAAAGTTCTGACATGTTAAATGTCATTAAACACAGCCGGAATAAATTCACCTAAAAGTGGAAAACGTTTCATGTAAATCAGATCAAAGAGTAATAAAAATATATAAACTCTGATACTCTTTGACATGGACACATGTGGTTGGTACTAAAAAAGCACCGAGCCCCACACATTGACCGATTATCCACATTAAGACTAAATACACGTCAAACTGCTAAAAGGACCCAAACATGTGAAGCACGCTGCCAACAGTTGTGTAACAGTGTTCAGGGTGGATTTCAGCTTCAGGCGTACACACAAATACTCGGTCCAAGTCCGGCTGTTTCTGTTGTTTCGACCCTTGAGGAGGATTTTTGTGGAAAAAGAAAAAAAAAAAATTCATGCAGCTCTAATGCAAAATAGACTCTGAGAAATGAAGCTCACAAAGGGGGAATCAACAAGGATAATATTGTACAGATGGAGCCGTGGTCCAAGTCCCACTTCTCTTCTGTGCTCGCTACGCTGATGTTGTTTCGTGCTCCGAGAGGAAAAAACCAAGCAAGCAGGAGAGGAGAGGGAAGGAGGGGGGAGTCGAGTTCAATTGGACCCAAACAAGCTCCAGTCTTCACATGATTATACAACAGAACAAAACACATACTAACACGGCTCTAGAAAAACTGTTGAACTGGCATCATGGGGGAACGCATCATACTCTAAATAACAGACTCAAAAGTTGATACAAGAAAAATCAAGTGGAGCTGCTCCGATACGAGACAGATTTGATGGCTGCTCTGCCATTTTTGTCTCTTTCTCTCTGTTACACCACCTCCGTCATCGGGGAATTGTTTGGAAAATCCTGCAGTACAAATGGATTGTTGGAGCATTCACTTTAAATCAGAGTCTCTCCTGCTCCTCCCATCCTCTTTCTCCCATCTCTTCCTCGACATCCTCGACTCCTCTCCACCCTTGATCCCCGTCTCTCAGTGGGACATCTCAGCTTTCACAAAGCCAAATTTAACTGTTCTAAAAAAGACCTTTTTTGTTGGGCACTGCTTGGAGTCTAAATACACTGACGCAGAGACAGAAGTCTACACAAAGCACACACCTACAGTTTATTCTATGCGTTTACCACGTTCGCCATCTTTGTTGAGCTGCAGCTGAGGCTGATGGGAACGTGAGGACCAAACATGTCCGAATGTGGAGTGCCGACCGACGTCGCCATTTGTAGAGCCACGAAAATGCCCATGAATGTATATAAAGACTTCCAAAGAAAGCTCTCTGTAGCTAATTTCCCCGTTCATGACAACTGTACTGAGGGTGAATCTTTATTTTGTGAGTAACCAAGCTTCAATCAGCTCCACCCATGCCTCCACCTCCACCTTTTAGCCAATTTTTAGATTATCTGGGAGGCAGCGGAGGCAGGACTGCCAAGATGGCGACAACCAGAGCCACCACACTTCAGCTTCACCGGCAGATGATGGCAGCAAGTAAGTAGAGACGTGTCGTCCATCTTCATAAACGTCAGTGTACACCTGCTGCCACTGTGAAGACTCCAGCAGCATAATACAGTGATGCAGTAGTGCTGTTGTGTGTACGGTGACAGCGGTGTATGTATGTCCACGCTCAGTACAGTTGTCATGAACGGGGAAATTATAAAGACCAAAACTGTTTTTTGTACCAGGCTGTAAACATGTTTATTTCTGCTGTGAAGTTGGACATTTGAACATGGGGACTTATGGAGACTGACTCACTTCTGCAGCCAGCCTCAGGTGGACGTTAGAGGAACTGCAGGTGTTTGGCAGTCCCTGTGTTGGCTTCACTTCAGAGCTGACATACATGCTGCTGTCTGTTTGTACCATTCACTGACACCGTGTACGGAAACATCTTCACTCATTTATTCAAGGTTCTTTTCTTTAATTTGCCCCCCATCACGGCTGAAGATTTGTTTTTATTGTTATGAAACCATAAACGGGCAGAAAAGGAAAAAAACAAACAAACACACACACACCAGGAAATTAAATATTTGGGGACATAAAGCCCATCTGTGTTCATTAAAGCAGACAGGAAGCAGATTGTGCTTATAACTCTGTTCTGGATTAATCAAAGTGGACATAAAGAGAAAAGACGCCTCCAGTTACAGGCTGAAAAATCTGATATTTGAACGTCTGTCTTCGTGTTGTAGGTCCACCCTGAACGTTGCTCTGCTGCTGCTGCGGACGCCTCGTGAGAAGCAGCTCGATGTGCAGCGTAAATGCAGGTCGGGGGAATCCTCCATAATGTTTACCGAGTTTACCGACTTGGCTGACGGCTGTGTTTTCTTATCCTCTAACAGAGAGGGTGATTTGACTGATGCTCGTAACAGATTGCATCACAGCAGGAGACGAACTAAAACGGTTTACGCACCGCGGCTCTCCCTAAACTGTCTAACAGTGGCAGCGCTCCACCTTGTAAATTTGGAATAGTAATTTTAGAAATTTCCCAGCAGTCTATCTCCAATTGGCCTTCACTGGGAGTACTGTTTGATATCAGTGAAGTATCGCAGCGTACCACCTCTGAACAGCAGAAATATGATCTCAGCTCTGTGAAACCAAACACTCACTTCACTTTTCAGAAAGAAAAAAAACACCTGAGCCACATTAAAATCTGTTTTTATTCATAACCCAGTTACCACACCAAGGTTTCTTCTCCGAACATATCTTCACACGTGTTTTTTAAAAAACGCTGCTGCGACATGTGACCGACACCGCTAACGTGAAGGAAGATAAAACATGACGAAACGTTCCAGCTTTTTTGGTGTTATATCAGCACAGAGCCAGGTTGAATCTCACCGCATCACATCTTTTTTTTTTTTTTTTATGCTAACTACACGACCTGACTGCCACTGTCGCTACAGGTAAACTCGGGTTTTTACAGTTTTCTTCTGTTTTCAAAATAAAAGCAGTGAAATGTCTCTCAGGCTGCAAACAGGTTGGAGGCTGTCGAAGACTGCAGGCTTTACTCTGGGCTCTGTATGTCCACTTTCTCTGCAGGTTATTCCCTTTAAAACAATAATAATTTTAGTTTGGTGGATGGGTTTTCGGTGCTGGCCACTAATCGCTGCATCCACATGTTTGAGTACAGTTGAGGTCTTTGTTGAAAAATCATTCCCAGCTTTCTTTTCCCACATTTCCTGTCATCCCTCTCCTGTTGACTCTCTAAAAAAAAAAAGACATAAAAACACCCAAAATACGAACAAAAATATATTAATATCCTCTTTTGGGATGTCGTTCGTGACCACAATGTCCCGTATGAGTCCAGCTTGGGACTTTTAAAGAGTTGACATAAGAGACACGACTAGAGGGAACGAGGGAAGAAAGATTCAGAGAATGACACGCAACCAAAGTCCCAAGCTGGACTGCGTGTCATTCTCTGAATCTTTCTTCCCTCGTTCCCTCTAGTCGTGTCTCTTATGTCAACTCTTTAAAAAGCCATTAAATGCCACCAAAATACTTCACATTACGACTACTACTACATGATCTGCCACAAAGCACAGTCTCTATCAAGGAAACCACATTTTAAGTCGGGTCTGTGCATTACAAGGTGAATTAAATGGTTAAAATGTGCGCAGACATCCCAGTTTTAGTCTTTAAAATAGGTAAAGCTCCATAAACATTCAAACCTACATTTCTCATAATGCAACTCTTTTGTTAGACTGTCCTTTAACAAAAATATTATAATTAATATTCTCTTTGGGGACGTCGTTCATGACCACAATGTCCCGTACGAGTCCAGCTTGGGACTTTGGTTGCGTGCCATTCCCTGAATCTTTCTTCCCTCATTTCCAGTCATGTCTCATAAAAAAAGTCATTAAATGCCACCAAAATACTTCATATTACGACTACGACATGATGTGCCATCTTCATGGAGGAAACTAAACATGGTTTTCAGTAAAGTTGGTTGCAAGAGACAGATTTTAAAGGAAGAATGGACAAAACGTGAGACATCCAAGTTTTAATCCTTAAAAATAGGTAAAGCTCCATAAATATTCAAGCCTACATTTCCCATAATGCAACTCATTAGAATGAGCCTTTTAGCCACCATGTCTGAATGGACGAACCAAACGTTGGCTCTAGATGGCCGTAGTTTATCCTTCATGCTTGAACCGGCAGGGTTAGACAAACGGTATTCAGTTGGTTGCGATCTGCAACATCAGCTTCATGACCTCACAATGACGCCATCAGTCATTGTTCTTCCTACAGAATCACAAACGACTCGTGTCCCTTTAAGATTTACAACCATTATTTTGAAAAGTACAATAACCTTTTATTTTTATACATGTAGGAAATAGCTCATGGCTTTTTTTTTTTTTAGGAAACATATTTTTTTATAACTTCATTGTGTTTCCTCGACCTCTGAAACCAAACCTACATTCTTGGAAAGTCACTGCCAAACTTCTGCCTCCTAATTTCTAAAATTATCTGCCAATTTTCAACCAATTTCAGACTAAATTTCAGCCACAGGCTCGTGTGATTTCACTCAAATGGACGTAAAAATTGAATTCTTTGTTGATCATTAGCAGAATGGGATAAACGGGGGTCATTCGGTCGCTTGTTTCCCGCATTTTCTTCAACTATAATTGGATTAGTTACCTTTAAAATCTCCATTTTCTGCTGTCACTTAAGCCCCGAAAAACATGGAAAATTTGCACCTTTCTAAACCCCCCACCCCCACCCAAAAAAATAAAATAAATAAATTTTGAGGAATATCTCGAGTGGCACTTAACAAAATTGAACAAATGCGTGGGTGGGCAGGTGGGTGGGTGTTTTTTTTGGGGTGGGGTGGGGGGTCTACCTTCCAGTTCCACTAAAACAGTCTAACACTCATTACTCTGAAAAACACTTGACTTCATCATGGCCTCAATTACGTGGTGCTGGATAAACTCCAGTGTTACTGAGCTGCTTACACCGAACGGAGCGAGTGAGGAGGGTGGTGGTAAAAAAAAATCCAAAAAAACTGTGTCTGGAAACGAAGTGCTTCATTTGGGCTTAAACCCTGACCTCATTATCGGAGTTCTTGAGTGTCTTTGAGGCCGGACGAGGTCCACAAGGAGCCACTTTAAACCTTCAGAGACCCCAAGTCGATTCAAGTTTGAAAACCAGAGAGGCTTTAATTGAAGAAAACAGCAAACTGAGGAACATTACCTTCATCGCGTTGAAGAGAAACTTCACAAACGTCTACGTAGAGTTACTTCAACTCCGGTAAAGACAAATATTCCTGAAAATATTAAACAAAGACAGATTCAAGGATGGTTTCTCTAAACTAACTCACAACAGAAGAAACTGCAAAAACTGTTTTTAATACTAAGCTTGTCACAAAAAAAACTAAATTTTAGGTGCCACACATTATTTACGAAGACTTTGAGGTGTGAAAATGATGCATCTGGTTTACAGCTGACCGATGACGGTACAAAGAATGGACGTCGCATCTGTGGCGTCCCCCACTGGCTAAGACGTGGATCATTGGTGGAGCTGAGGCGGGCCGAATGAAGCCTGGCTGCTCAAACAAACCATCTGTAATGACACCAACCTGTCAGTCAAAGCTGCTGTGAACTTGAACATTTTAACATGGGGACTTATGGAGACTGACTCATTTCTGGAGCCAGCCTCAAGTTTGAGGAACTTCAGTTTTTGATACTTCCACCAACATTGACTTTCAAGCCCCCCGGCTGGACAATGAAGTTGTGAAGTTAGGTTGTCATGTTGCAACATCGCCTGTTACACTGAATTGTCGCTGAACTTCAGGCTAACGTTGAAGTTTTATATGCTGGGAAAGATGGCCGAGGGTTTGGGGAGGGGTTACAACGAATTCAAGGAAGTACATCAGCTGTTTTGAGAGAGAGAGAGAGAGAGAGAATGTACCGAGGTGATACTGCAGTCTGATTTCTAAATTTGTATTAATTGACTAAAAAGCAGCCGTGTGCAGGAACACAAGAGGACTGATGCGTCGAGAATCAGGTGAATCCTGGTAAAATCATGAGGCCTGTGAAGATTCACACCTCTGCTAAGACTGCAGATGTAAATGAGCCCAGCCGCAGTTAATACATTAGCATACATTTGCTGCTTAAGAAAGCTGAGCTGCTGCTGCTCGAGATACTTTTGGAGCTGAAAGTCTGAAATGTGGCTCACAAGACGAATAGGAAGAAGACTTCCTGTGAACAGATAACATCACTGCCAGGTTAGGCTCAATAACAGGCGATCACCCAAACTCTGACGTTAACAAAGCAGCAACGCCAACGAGGACGCTGCTGGAGACCCAACGTGTTGGGAAGTTAACCATATTTACACTGTATCGTGTTAATGTGGAGGCAACACCTGCGTAGATAACAATAGCACTGAGAGACACTCGTGTCGAGGAGTGTTAAACTGAATTACTCTAATACAGCATCAAAGACTGCAACTTTAAGAAGAGCTAAGTCAACACGACATACACTTCATTACGTGTTGGATTTCACTCTCATGGTGTTAATTTGTAGAAATTCAGGATCTGGACAAAACTTTGCAAAAACAACAACAGTAGGGCGGTGTTGGTGGTGTTGGTGGTGTTGGTGAGGGGGGTCTGTACACAGATTTTGGATGACACATTTATCAACTCCGAACACCCACAACAACACGACATTTCACAGCCGAGAGAAGAAAAAATAAAGACAACCTAAAAGTTAAAAACTTAACACCCGAGACCTCCGAGGAAAAACTGAAATCACACAAAAACCACCGAGCAAAACAAGTGAATCACCAAACGGTTAAAAAACGTCTCCGGCTTCAGCCAGCTGCTGCTGCTGCTCCGGCTCAGGTGTGTTGGTGGAAAAAAAAAAAACACACAACAGGAAAAGACACAAAGAGAGAAAAAGCGAAAAGAACCGAGTGTTGAGCGGCGGCAAGGCTACAGTTTCATACTACAGCTCAGCGTGAGAGGCGAGCGGCCACGCTGACTGCCCACACACACACACACACACGCATACACACACCTCCTCCACAGGTGTGTGGATTTTTTAGGTGAGTCATCCTCTCCCACGTAGTCGATACCTCCACCAGCGGTTGCGGAGATCCCATCAGCCCCCATACAGCACCTGCACCACAACACACCGCTCCTCACACTCCCACCGCTGGTTCATATCCCGGCTCGCTTCCTGCAACACGGCTGCCGCCACCGCCGCTCAGATTTAAGACTAAAGCAGCAGCATTTGGAGGTAACAGATGGCGACTTTATTAACAACAGTATGATCAGAGAGCGACACGACGTCAGGGCGTCACATTAATTGTGCTGCCTTTGTTTTCGACAATTAATAAGGAGACGTACCAGCAATATTCAAACATTGAGATGTTGATTTTTCTCATAATTAAGACTAATAATCTCCTCCACTAAAGAGCCATGAGCCAGAACTTTGCAGCCATACATACAGTGCTGCTTCAGTCTTATCTTGTCTAATTTTTTACAGGATTCAGTAGATTTTTAATCAAGTTTCAAAGGCCTGAGGATCACGAAACTCACATGACCAACAAAGTCTCGGTGTAAGTAATAAAGACACCAAATGATCAGGTGCAGAGCCGCTCCTGCCACCCCAGAAATCTGCCATTTGGTGGATGCTTTCATTCGAGATGCTTCATAGCACCTTCGATGCAAATATTTTTAGCACGGATGACCCATGTGCAAACTGCACCCATCACCTTGGCAGTGTTAGCATGGCGCTCCACCCCTTGAGCTTCACAGAGCCCATTCAATAAAGCAGAAGGGCCGGGAAAATAAACCTTCCTGAGCACCCAGTGGGGCTGGCACCGGCCTGCAGGCTGGCTGGAGCCCAGGAAAACGCTGAAAAAATGGGCTGGAAGGCAGCCAAGCGCTGGTAAATTTTGGCTTTGGATGGTCAGGTTTTCTGCACTAGCGAGCCCTTAGACTGGTGACTATGATTTGGTGCTGCTGCTGCAACGGAAAGATCTCATATACAAGCAAAGATGGTAAAAGTTACTGACGGGTTCAGTGATGCACACAAACAAACTGTTTGGTTTTAGGAAACACTTGTTGGTATTTTTCACTCGTTCTACAACATTTACACACATTCTGCACTCCAACAAGTCAGAAGTCATGTAGCTTTGTAACTGTGGCATGTGTTAGTATTAAATTATTCCTGAGAGGTTCTAATGTTACCCAAACAGCTGTCATCTCGAGCCTTTTCAAACACCACTCGCTTTAAAGGGTTTACAGAGAATCAAAAGATCAATGCAGAATACTGAGAACTGAACAAACCCAACTGACTGTTAGAGACGTTATCCACACAGCGATTTCCATTAGAGAGGGTGTAGGTGTGCCTCAAAGAATGGTGAGTAAAAAAACAGTTGACTAAGTGGCATCAAATCCAATAATGATGTACCTACTGGAAGCCAACATGTAGAAAAATATGAAAATAGCATCAGTGACGTCGACACAAAGGTTTGAGTTTTGGGTTTGTTGCATGCCACCATGTTTGTAAGTTATCTGGAGCCTTAAAATCCTCATTTGGTCAATGAGGTGGAGCCTGGACAGAGGTGAAGAGGGACAAACAACAACAGCCCCAACAACAATTATACCAATCGCAAAAGTCAAATTATGAAGACCCAAGAAATCTTGTTCAGACTTCCTGTGCAGCTTTCAGTAAAGTCTTCTATTATTGGTGACATCTAGTGACCATTAGAGGTACTGCAACTCAAGACACATCAAAAACTAGCGAGTCGACAACTTTGCTAACAGCCAAACATCAACAAGGTCAACAATGCAGTCAGCCCAGCTCGGCGTCTGTCTTTCAGCCTTTTATTTCACCAAGCTCTCACCAACCACTAAAAGTCAGTCCCAGATTTACTCTTGTCCGGCGGCTTCTTGCTCGCTCACTCTCTCCTTTTCTCTTCTTAGCTTCCTCCGTCAGCGTCCTCTTCACTCTCTTCTCCTCTGCCATTGTGTCCATAGAGGCTGCTGAGCCCGGTTATGTTGCCTGCTCAACTGGCTCCGGTTCTGGCACGACACCGGCTCCGCTTCCTCATTAGCTCCCCCTCACACTCGGCCTAAAAACCTTCCCTGTGGCCTTTGCTAGCAGTATAAACCGCAACACTGGTGCTTTGACCTCGAGGTCTGAGCTAACTAACTCTATCAACAAGTAAAACTTTGTGTCCATCAGGAAACTGCATAAATCTGGAGAGTTGAGGCAAACCAACTCCACAAAATATGATCACCAAACTAGCCCAAAGACACCAATCACCTGTTTTCAAGTCAATGAAACATCAACATGATAGTGAAGCTCTTATTTTGAGGTAGAACAGTTATGTAACGCTGCTTTAAATCAACTTTTGTTAACAAAGTAAAACTTTGATGACGGTCGAGCTCTTTTTCGGTCAGCTGTCTGTCTCTGCTGGTTTGGGATACAAATATTCTGTCCTGGACCTCCATGACAGCTCCAGATGTGGTTACCAAAACTTTTAACACAAACTTCAGAGCCTCTAGTGAAACAAGCTTTGTTGAAATGTTCCCCGAATGTGTCCTGTCCCAAATTACACAATCGTCTCGCGTAGCAGCAGCAGAAGAATCTACAAAGCGGGTTCGGTTTAGTGCCGTAGGGGCACCAGAGGCTGAGGACGCTGCCATGTTTAAACTGTTACTGCATGAACCTGTTGAACTGAGCATGTTGGTTCCAGCTGAGGAGGGACCTACACTGTTTTCCAAGCACACACACACACACACTACCTGATTCAAAACCATCTCAGATTCTCGTCTTTCCGTCACCGGTCCTGGCTCTGAGTGTATGTACAGTTTGAAGTACGTGTCTCTTCCATTAGTCGTCTTTCTGCTGCTCTTTTCCTCGAGTATCAAATCCCCGTCCCCTCTTCTCTTAACTCGGCTTCCCATTTTGTTCTTTCTGCCGTCGGCTCATTTCATACTACACTCTCGAATGTGATTTTGTCTCTTGCTCTCTCTCAAACCTTGCTTGATGTTTTTACGTCTGCAGATCTGCAAACCTCGGTTTTGAATTTTGGAAATTAAATGTCACATCTCTCAAAGTGTCTTGACTTTTTCCTGGAGCCACCTCCCGTACAAAAAGGTGTCTCGGCCTTCTCTCTCTTAAGAAATCTCTCAGCCGTCCAGATGTGACTTCTCTTCATAATGTCACTTCTTTACTTCATCAACACGCGCTGAAAGCCTCCGTATGTTTATTATTTCGTTTCACCTTGAATTAAATGCGTGAAAAGCATTTTTTTTTTTAAAAACCTGTTTCTAATTCAACACAGCAAATTAAAGTTTTAAAATTGAACACACAGATAGGAAAACAGGAAATTAATTGCTGAGCGATGCTGAATTGTGTCTGATAACACAGAGAGGAACAAGAAAAATAACCATATTTTGTGGACCTGACTGGATTCAGGACAAGAAAACACCTCCGAGGGCCTTGAATTTATTTCAGCAAAATTGTGTTTTTCATCCTCTTTTCCCACTTTTGGAGGGGCTGAAGGACGCTGAAGGGACAAAAGAGCCCAAAGATGTGAGGCTGGGTTTGATTTCATTTCAAGTTTTTCCTTCCTGATGGACGAGAAGTGATTGTACCCGACACCAGTGTATAATTTCGGTAAAAACACTTGTGGAGTCTCAGCCAGAGAAGACGAGACGATGCTCTCCGTTTCAGGTCTTTTTAACCAGACGCCGAGCTTTCTAACGCGCGTCCTGTCTTTGGTTGTTTGTTTCTTTAATCGTGCATATGAAGGAGAACTGAGCGAGATTTCATCCACGTTAAAATCAGAGTTGACGCCAACATTTCCCCGTTGTTTCCCTTCCTCTTCTCCTCCCAGACTTCCACTCATGATCTGTTTCTCCTCCTGGATTTTCGGCTCTGAGCCGTCTGATCACATCCTCCTCTCACTGACTCATCGCTCTGAACAAATCTCTGGGATTTACACCAGCTTGCTTTACAGTCGTCACTCTTTACTACAAAATGTGGAGACTTTCTGACAGTTTGTTTCTCCCATGTTGTTCCTCAGCCGCTCGTACCGGATGACACGGTGTACATACAAGTATAAAAGCAGGATGAAGCGTCGAAGGAGAGGCGACTTTCTCCTGATGGATTTCTTCTCTCTGCACCGACGTTAACGTGAACACATTTCAGGGGTTCGATTATGCTGATACGTTACATTTTGACATTTCATCTTGAGTTTATCTGAGCAGTTCAGGTCCGACCCGAGTTTGGAGGATTCGTTTTATGATCTCTGGTGATTCACGGTTAATTTTTTGGCTGCAAACAAGTTAAAGTTTCAACACTCTGCACTGCCATTAAGTGTTATTTAACTTTATTTAACGGTGTGAGAGGTGATGACAAGAGGCTGAAGCACCACTTAAGAATGAATCATTATGTTAATCTCATTAAGTTAAACGCTCCGGACTACAACTAACATCGTTCTGTTCATCATGAAGTAACATGCTGTAAAACAGACAATATAAAGTTGTCCATTCGAAGTAATGGATGAATATAAACGGCAAAGAAGGCTTGTAGTGCGAGTATGTGTCAGAGTCTGAAGTTCATGAATTTGAATTTCTGTGTGTTCAATTTCTGTTTGTCTCGTATGTTGACGTGTTGAGCTGCTTGGTTTGAAGTTGCCGTAAGTGATCCACGAATGCACGATGAGATAAACAACCTCAGATCATCAGTCCTGGCTTTTATTTATTCGACTGGATGCTACTTTAAAGAAATGTTTCCCATGTTTCCAAAGCTCACACAGAAAGCCTCTGAGAATCACCCAAAGACACGACAGGCACGAAAACGTTTTTAACATGTCGTCTTTCAGACTCCTCGTCTGTTTCACCGACTTCACTTTGTCTGTTTGTAGATTTCAGCAAACGTTATCATTCGATTTAAACGTTAAAATATGGAAACCTGTAACACTACAAATGTTTGTCTTAATGTGAGCATTCGACAGGCGAGTCTTCATGTTGATATCTGGATGGTCTGACTAACACTCAGGATCCTTCTCCAGTCAAAGCAGCTGTTGACACCAGCGTGGCTCCGTGTGCCAACACGTCACGTCAGGCTTGTTTATTAGTTGAAAAATACACTTTACCACTGCACTGACAAACAGAACCGTCTCACTGGATTGATCGTACACTGCCGTGACGCTGCAGATAAAATTAAATCTGTTTTTTCACACAGTCAAAATGTCTGGTCGGCTTGTGAAGCAGGGAAAGAGCTACACGGCACACCTTCCCCTGCAAACAGCTCGGCGACGTCACATGATCGGTTTTATCTCGCGCATCTCGAACGCCACGGGAGTCACGTCTCCTCCTGCACCCACCACAAACTCGGCACGACTCAAGACCTCGTGGCAAAAGCCAAACACCAAAATGGTTGTTGAGCAAAGCTCTGAGGAAGTTCACCTCTCAGCCCACGACGTAGGAGCTTTCAGACAATTTTCTTCTGGTGCTTAAAGGCTGATTCAAGGTTGTATAACCAGACGGAGAGTGCTCGCTCCTCTACAGATACAGGTTTGAACAAAACTTGGCAGCATCTCTTTACATTAGCCCGTGAAGCTAAGACAACAACAGGTTGCAGCAGGATGTGCATGTTTCAAAATAAAAGCCCTTTGCCTATAAAAAGAAAAAATAAAACTACTCACTGCACTTCCACAGAGGGGAGGGGCTTCACTCGAGGGGGAGGTGGTCTCTCTGAAGCTCCACCTCCTCCTCCAATCACCGTGTGTCCTCCTCGTCCTCTCGCTCTCTCCCCCTTTTCTGGATGATCCTCAGGCCAGCGGCACTCTGGGTAATCTCCTGTGGAATCTGAAAGCAGAGAGGGATGTCAACGGAGCAGTGTGTGTGTGTGTGTGTGTGTGAAAGTGTGTGTGAGAGAGAAGACAAATCGGACCTACTGTACATGTGTGTAGGTGTGACGGTGTGTGTGTGTGAGATGGATGCAGGCAGAGTACGAAGAGGTGTTGATGATGATGTGTGTGTGAACAGGGGGTGTTAGAGGGTGTGTTTGATTACGTGATAGTGTGTGTGTGTGTGTGTGTGTGTGTGTGTGTGTGTGTGTGTGTGTGCATAAATGAAGGAGCGGTGGAACCCAGTATGGGCCTTAAAAACTGCACCACTACAACTTGGCCAAAAAAAGAGGCAGTGGTTACCGTGGCAACATGTGCCAAAACGGAGAAGGGAGGAAGCGACAAAGAGAGAGAGAGAGAGAGAGAGAGAGAGAGAGAGAGAGAGAGAGAGAGAGAGAGAGAGAGAGAGAGAGAGAGAGAGAGAGAGAGAAAACCAAAGAGACAGACAGACAGAGAGTAAGACAAGGAGACAGACAGACAGAGAGTAAGACAAGGAGACAGACAGAGAGTAAGACAAGGAGACAGACAGACAGAGAGTAAGACAATGAGACAGACAGACAGAGAGTAAGACAATGAGACAGACAGACAGACAGACAGACAGACAGACAGACAGAGAGTAAGACAAGGAGACAGACAGAGAGTAAGACAAGGAGACAGACAGACAGACAGACAGACAGACAGAGAGTAAGACAATGAGACA
The DNA here is from genome assembly GCA_036365135.1 of Miichthys miiuy. Classification (NCBI taxonomy): domain Eukaryota; kingdom Metazoa; phylum Chordata; class Actinopteri; family Sciaenidae; genus Miichthys; species Miichthys miiuy. Next base: position 1,129,290 of record CM071606.1, on the reverse strand, counting down.
GACACACAGACAGAGTAAGACAATCAGACAGAGAGAGTAAGACAAGAGACAGACAGACAGAGAGTAAGACAAGGAGACAGACAGACAGACAGAGAGTAAGACAAGAGACAGACACACAGACAGAGAGTAAGACAATGAGACAGACAGACAGACAGAGAGTAAGACAATGAGACAGACAGACAGACAGAGTAAGACAAACAGACAGACAGAGAGTAAGACAAGGAGACAGACAGAGAGTAAGACAAGGAGACAGACAGACAGAGAGTAAGACAAGGAGACAGACAGACAGAGTAAGACAATGAGACAGACAGACAGACAGAGAGTAAGACAATCAGACAGACAGAGAGTAAGACAATGATACAGACAGACAAAGAGTAAGACAATGAGACAGACAGACAGACAGAGAGTAAGACAAGGAGACAGACAGACAGAGAGTAAGACAAGCAGACAGACAGAGAGTAAGACAATGAGACAGACAGACAGACAGAGAGTAAGACAATGAGACAGACAGACAGAGAGTAAGACAATGAGACAGACACACAGACAGAGAGTAAGACAATCAGACAGACAGAGAGTAAGACAATGAGACAGGCAGACAGACAGACAGAGAGTAAGACAATGAGACAGACAGGACGTCTCTGAGCTGCTGTCTCCTTCTCATGGCCGACGTGAGGACACTCGGACGCTGTCTGAACGTCTACCTGCTGCCTGTAACGTTACCTGAACGTCTTTTTTTACTGATATCATGGGGTGGGTTATAAATACAGCAGAACTTTAAAGGGCATTCAGTGTCTCATTTATCTAGTCAAGGACAAAGTCACTTCATTGTCATAGCAACAATAAATGCGTGGTTAACACGGTGACACTTGGTTTGGTTATCAACCAAAACTATGTGGTCATAGGCGTCAAAACTACTTGGTTACCTTTGCAAACCAAACTACCTGCTTCGGTTTATGCTGGGCATCCAGATAAACCTCAACACGCCTGGATCTTTTACTGAAACCGGTCTTCCTGGATCGGGCTCGTTTTTTGGACTGAACACCCAGTGAGACGGTAAGACAGCCAGCCCGTATCCCATGTTAAAACATGCAGACTCAAAGACTGGAGAGGCAACAGGATCCCAGCCATTGTGAACTGAATGTCAGTACCCACGCTGGTGCCCGGCCACAAGACTGCGACGTGGGAGAGCTCAGAAAGTTTCAGCTTAATGCAAATGTCTTCAGTTCCTCTGTTAACCAAAACAACATCAGGATCAGGACCAGCTCAAGTGCAAACACAAAACCACAGAGCCCATCTTGGCAGCTTGTGTGTTGTTATTGTTGTTCTGCGAGGCAGTTTCAACAACACATCCTGGAAGGTAACTGTACTGCAGGAAGTGAACCGCTTCTTGGTTCAGTTGGTGTCAGTTTGTAGCGACGCCAGAAAATAACTGACCTGAGCAGATGGTGTGGATTACACGATCAGTGATGTTTTTAATCCGCACGTTGAACGAGGAGTAAATAACAGACACAGAGAGAGAGAGAGAGAGAGAGAGAGAGAGGGGACAAAAGACACCTGGAACACCTGGAACACCTGGAACACCTGGAACATCAGTCTGTGCGTCATCAACGCAAATCGTCATGAAACTGAGGCGTTGAAATGAATTGTTCATATGAGCGCGACTTTCTGTTGTTTATGAGTGTGTGTGTGTGTGTGTGTGTGTGTAACTGCAGCTGAATCATGTGCAGTCCTTGAGTGTGGGTGTGTGTGTGTTTGTGACACCTTTGTATAACACACTTTGCATTATTTTAGTGCTGCGCTCAGGTTTCCATTGACTTCAATTAATTCTCAACTTTAACCTGAACTTAAGGCAATGTCTCAGTTTAGAGGACGCGTGCACACACACACACACACACACACACACACACACACACACACACACACACAGTCAACCTTCACTACGAGCTGCATTCAGCAGTTTTTTTTTTTTTTGTTTTGTTTTTGCTGCGTGGATCAATGCTCAAACACACCATTACTCATCTTACAGAATAACATAAAAAGTCAAATGTTTTATTTTGAAAGGTCCACGCTGTAAATCAGCAGTTAATGTCACCATGACGACCTGTGTGATGCCGTTGGGCTGACATCTCCGGGTCTCACAGAGGAAGCAACACAGTCATTCATCTGTATATCGAGTCAACATCAGTGAAGGGCTGAGGCGGCCTGCAGTATTTCTGCACATGTCAATGTAAATTGTGTTCATATGTTTGTATTCTGGGCTCCTCTTGATAAAGAGACCTCTGTCTCAGTCGGGCCTCCTCTGCCGCATGAATAAATAAATAAATGAAGTGCAGTCGAACCTGGCAGCATCTGGTTCTTCCTTCATGTGCTTCATGTTTTGATGCGCGACAGAGAAAATGTGAAATCAATATCATGTCCTGGAAACTAAAACAACGCTTAATGAATCTCAGTTCACTGTGAAATAAGTTAAACTGAAGCGGAACATGTGGAGCTGCCCGCTTTGACATGAAGCAGTAAACAGCGGTGTGTTAATGAAGGCTCTGTTCCATTTAGTGCAGCACCGTGACCCCATGTGACCCGAATGGAACAGAGCCTTCATTAGCATCAGCGGTAACGCCGAATATTTCATGTCAAAATGGCTGCTGTGAAAAAAGGTCCGTTCGGGCTGATGATGACAAACTGAGTTAATTTATTAATAAATTCACAAATCAAATTAATCAAA